>QRFJ01000053.1:0-355939 GCA_006176705.1 Cocos nucifera | reverse complement strand
GTTGGATCATGCTTAGTCTTAAAACAAGACCCTGCGCCCAACTCAAAAAATAAGATTGAATCATAATTCTCCACACCCCAAGACTTCCTCTCCCCTCTTCCTCCATGCCAAACCCACCTTCTCCCTCTCCTCTCCACGTCCAAAAGAGTTTTGGAGCTTGGTTGGTGCGATCCAAATCAAAGAAAGGCGACTGAAAGCTAGAAGGCTGCACTGCTGCATAGGACAACTGCTGATCTTCAAAAGGACTTTTGAAGATCCTCCAAATCAGATCTAGATCTAATTTCTGGAGATGTGATAGAGAAGAAGAGGATCTCCAAATCTAACCTGAGTGGATACCGGTAGAGGCTAGGTACTTGCGTGGCTTGATCCAGAACCTTTCGCTGCTTACAGGATCATCAATGGGTAATAGGATTACCCACTTCAAGATAAATTAAATCTGATTTAATTTATCTAATTATATTTTAATTTTTAAAATAATAATAATTAGATCTAAAACATCTTAGATCTGATCTAGATCAAAGAAAAAAATTTTTGAAATATATCTCTTGATCTGATCGGATCTGAACGAACCTGGTCCGGGAAATTAGGATTTCCCTTCAACTGGTATCAGAGCCAAGGTTCTAAAAGTGTTTAGATCTAATTTTGAATTTATTTTAATTAAAAAATAAGTAATTTTAGATGTCGCATGAGATGTGATCAAATCTAAAATCAGAAAAAATTATAATTAAATAATTTGGATCTAAGATTAGAAAATATGCATGACTAGTTCCAAAATAGAATAGTTCTATAGAATAGTCTTGCATGCTTTCAATTTAATTTGATTAAATCATATTTTAGATCTATTTATTTACTATTTTTTGATATTATAATGGTTATATAATATTCTAAAAAAATAGCAAACCTCTTCTTCCCAACCAATCACAACTCTTTATGAAATTAGATCTAAATTTGATTGGTGGAAATAGAGTCCCCTGGATTTCTCCTTAGAGGGCGCCTAAGATCAGTCAAAGTTGGTTCTTAGGAGAACTCTAATTGGAATCCAAAAAGGAGATGGAGTCCCTATCCAACAAGGACTCCTGGGCACCTCCAACTTGGGCACACGCCAAGGGTGGCGTGCGCCCTCTTCCTTGGTAGGTTCTGATAGGGGGACAGGCCCCCACCAGCTCTCTAATAGGTGCGTGACATGTGGATAGAAGTCAAAGTGTCAATGGTCAACATTTGACCAATCAAAGGTAGACTTTTGACCAAAGTCAAAGAATAAGAAATGGCAGGTGACCAAAAATGATAGGTAATGTCTTACAAAATAAGACAACCTGTTCTAACTTGGACAACCTCTAATCAGACCATATGAAGGCCTTTGACTGAGCACAAACTCCTTTGGCTCAGATAGGACAACTTTTTTATGATAGCAAAACAAGAACGTTAGGTTCAATCGAGTGCTAGCATGATTTTCTTGAATCTAATTGAATCTCATTCTGATCAATTGAACTAGATTAGTTCAATTGATGATCACCAGATTCAAACCCTTATTTGTGTGAACCAGTTAGGTTCAATTCTGTATGGTAATAGGATATGCCATGATCTCTATCATCGACATCATCGAAACTCCTTTCGATGGATCAAAACTCTTCTGATTCGAACAGTTAGAATGATCGATCATCTAAATCATTCTAATTGCTCTCAAAATCCACCAGTGACATCTAGCAGTATATGGTGGCAACCCATCAGTGCTGAATGCAAACCTCTTGGTGCAGCTACCTGTTTGATTAAGTTCTTTTATCTTGAGCCCCGATCAGATTAGGGTTAAGGTAAACTCGTCAAACCCTAGTTTCTGTCATATGATGTAATCATTCGATTCAAGTCCGATGTAAAAATCTAAATAGAAACTCTTTCTATTATTTCACTCTGCCATGGCCATGGACTTCTGAGCTTGATTCTCATGATTATCATAGGGCTGCTCCTCTACCACCGAGGTAGATAGATTCCATCTTGATGCAATCCAGTTTCAACAATGAATATGCTATAGCCAACATACACCTCAGATTTTCGAATAGCTAGGAGACCGAGTAATGGTGTAGTCAAACTATAACACCCTCAAGGTGAACTGTCGATGCACCTCAGGTCAAAGAACTAGACACACTACTGCAGCATCGAGTCAGTCACTGACGAGAAGGTAGACTCCCTAATGACTACTCTAGGTGGTGACGCTCAGTGCCCTCGTTCTTTAACGAGTACCTGTACTCTCACTCCGATGTCTCTACACCATAGACTCAAGACTCATCTACTAAAGAGAAGCGATTGTACACCAACCTTCTGGATCAATCACCATCCTCATGATGATCCTATGGTCAGGAGTATTTTATGAGTTAACAATGATTATTCATGTCTTAAATTTTCAACTCTTGAAAATATGAATTATCATTACCATTAATTCAAAAGATGTATCATAGACACTAAATACACATATGTGATAGAAAATAACCCATTTTATTGATATTAGTCAAAATTATAATTTTGCCCCTAGAAGTGTATTACAAGTATCAGCCAATTCTGGCTTCTAGGGCACATATATCTAACAATACCTCCCTTGACTACTGCACCACCGAGCCTCTCTCTGCCCCTGTGCTTCCATGGTAGCACTCCTACACTCCCTGACTCATCTCTGCGCCACTCTACAACTGTCTAGCCCTAACCTGTATTGTCATCCACAATGCTCCAGGCATCACTTGGCTCTGATACTAAATTGTAGAGCCATAATATCGCTCGAACACCAATCATCCTTAGCATCACAAGCACCGATATCATGTTATGGAAGCTCTTAATTTTTAGCACGGACCTGAAGGAACCTATGACGTTTTCTGTGGGCAGCAAACCATTGATCCTCCACCTAAACCTCTGAGGGGGCCCCTCCCTCCTTGGGCTTGAGGGAGATGCCCCCTTCTCTAGGACTTCTTCAAGAACCCTAGGGCGGCAACTCTAGAGAGAAGAGAAGAAGAGAGTTGAGGGAGAAAAGATCCGTATTCCACAGCGTTCACCATATTATGAAATCCTAATACAACCTATGTATTTATACATAGCCATTAGGCCCAACCAAAAAACTCTCCAGCTAATCCAGTACATGAAAGCAATCACTGAGCCTATGTCTCCCTTGCTCTCATCCTCTAGATCTAGACCCGACCTATACTTGAATTAGGCTCCTTAAGACCTCTCAAACCAGGCCTTAAGACCCCTAGGATCATCTCAGATCCTAACACAAAATAGACCTTGGCATAACTCCGCCTGTGCACTGAGCCGGCTTAGTCTCAGCACTAAGCCGGCTATGTTCCACTGGGTTGGCTCAGTTTGAAACTGAGCTGCCCCAGTCCTGTGCTGTGCCAGCAGTCCCGAATGCGCAACTCTTTATTTTGCCTATGCACTAAGACTTAGCCGACTAACCTGCAGAAAATCTCCTTTCTGCAGTCTTGATTCTCCAGCTTTGGTTCCTTGCTTCACCTTGTGTCCCAAGTTTTTGAAGCACCAACCAAGCTCCTAGAATCTCTGGAGCAACGTCTTGACTCCACCCATGGCCTCCTAAGGCTTGGGAGCACCATAAATCCTCATAATCTCCACCTTGGTGCTCCCAAGCCTTGGCAAACCTCTCGGCAATGACCTCCTACACGATCCTACTATCCCTACGCACTCGACAGCACCCGTGCAAGCATCACCTCCGCCAATCCTCTTCAACTATTGTGCACTTTTAAGGCCTTTGGGATGATCGCCTCCACCGCTGAAGATTTATGCTTGCTTCTTGGCCCCATCCTGGAATTATAGGATCCCTTCTACTTAGTAGCTGCATCACTTTCTCTGGACTTTTTTGAAGAACCTACAGCATTTCTGTACCAGCACATGCTGTACCACCTAATACGATCTCCTCAGAGCTATGCCTATCCACTTGCATGCACTGCTCCACCTGAAACTATGCATCATCAGTGCTCTGAACTCATGCCAAATTTCTCTCTAATTATGAAGCTACCACTACAAAGCTCCACCTATATTCGAAGTCCATCTAATGCTGCAGAAGTCGACTCTATCATCAAGTCCCATGAGGCCAACCATTCAATGCTGCATTGCTGAGCCTGCCGCTGCACCTCGAACACCGTTGCTATCCCTTCAAACCCTCCACAATCTACCATCCTCTTCGAAGCCATCTCGGATACCTCTGCAACTTGCAGGCACCTTCGAAACCCAAAAGTTCATCCAGCTCTTCTGAAACCAGTGACTGAACTCTAGAGAATTCCACCCTAGTCCTTCTCTTCTATCCCTACACCAGCCATCGCTTCAGTTGCATCCAAAGAACCATCCTCCACCTGAATCATGACTCTTCTTGGTGCTCCTGCAGAAAAAATCTGATCCATGATACTCTCGACTACTGGAGACCTCCTGATGCTCCCTGAGACCCCTTGGCTCTTTCTGAGACCTACATCTGGTCTCCTTGAGATACCACTAACACTCTTTACTGAGATACACTCCTCCGCTGCAGCACCATCGAGCCTCTCTCAGTCCCATGCCTTCAATGTAGCACTCCAGCGCTCCCTGACTCGTCTCTATGCCGCTCTACAGCCGTCCAGTCCTAACTTGCTAGACCTCCATGGATCATCCATCTCCATCACTTCCAAGGATTCGCAAATCCATGCTCTGGTTGAACCACTAAATACATCTTCGACTACTTCCCCACCTTCTAAACATCGAAGGATGTATAGTCGCTTCTTCAGCCTTCCTTCGATCATTACCCCTTGAAAAACCTCTCTTCAACAGCCCTACACTGCCCATCTTCCTAGAGAATCCTAATGCTCTTTGCTGAGATACCTCCCTCAGCTGCTACATCATAGAGCCTCTCTTAACCCTGCATCTCCAGGGAAGCGCTACTACAGCACTCCAGTGCTTCCTGCCTATCACATAACCGTCATACACTCTAACCTTTCCATCAAGACCGATCAGCAAATCATGTACCAAATCCTTCCACATCAAGAAAATTCCTTTTCATTAATCCTCTCAACCTCCACCTTCAACTCATTACTTTTGGTTGGCCAAACCATAGCAACAACAAAGATAGAGTTGAGACATATTGTGGAATCCTTGTGCAGATTTCTAATTTCATCTTGTACGACTTGTCCTTTACTTTCATGCACCATTAGGCTCTGAAACCTGACTCGTTCCATGCGCCATCAGGCTCTGAAACCTAGCTCTAATACCATATTATCGTCCACAACATTTTAGGCATCACCTAGCTCTGATACCAAATTATAGACCCATGATATTGCTCAAACGCCAATCATCCTTAGCATCACAAGCACCGATACCATGTTGTAGAAGCTCCTAATCATTAGCATAGACCTGAAGGAACCCGTGACATTCTATATGGGCAGCAAACCACTGATCCTCCACCTGAACCTATGATGGGGTGCCTCCCTCCTTAGGCTTGAGGGAGATGCCCCCCTTCTGTAGGGCTTTTTAAAGAACCCTAGGGTGGCAACTCTAGAGAGAACAGAAGAAGAGAGTTGAGGAAGAAAAGATCTATATTTCACAATGTTTATCATATTATGAAACCCTAATACAATCTATGTATTTATACATAGCCATTAGGCCCGATCAAAAAACTTTCCGGCTAACCCAATACATGAAAGCACTTACCGAGCCTATGTCTCCCATGGTCACATCCTCTGGATCTAGACCCGACCCATACATGAATTAGCCCCCTTAAGACCTCTCAAACCAGACCTTAAGACCTCTAGGATTATCCCAGACCCTAGCCTAAAATAGACCCTCACATAACTCTGCCTGCGCACTGAGCCAACTCATTCTCAGCACTGAGTCGGCTAAGTTCCACTAGGTCAACTCAGTCTGAAACTGAGTCGACCCAGTCTTGTGCTATGCCAGTTGCGAATGTGTAGCTCTCTATTTTGCCTGTGCACTGAGACTTAGCCGACCCAGTTTTGGACTGAGCCAACTAACCTACAGAAAATCTTCTTTCTACAGTCTTGATTCCCCAGCTTTGGTTCCTTGCTTCACCTTGTGTCCCAGATTTTTGAAGCACCAAGCAAGCCCATAGAATCTCCGGAGCCAACCCCCTGACCACTAGAATATCCGTAGCAAGCCCCTAGAATCTCCATGGCCCCCCAAGGCTTGAGAGCACCATAAATCCTCACAACCTGCTTGACCTTCATGGATCATCCATCTCCATCATCCTTAAGGCTTCGTAAATCCATGCTATGGTCAAACCGCTGAATATATCTTCAGCTACTTCCCTACCTTCCTACAATCGATGGATGTATAGTCGCTTCTTCAGCCTTCCTTCGACCATTATCCCTTGAAAAACCTCTCTTCAACAGCCCCACACTGCCCATCTTTCTAGAAAACTCTGATGCTCTCTCCTAAGTTACCTTCCTTGATTTCTGCATCATCGAGCCTCTCTCAGCTCTGCATCTTCAGGAAAGCACTACTACAGCACTCCAATGCTCCCTGCCTTGCCTACCATCGTACACCTCAGTATTTCCACCAAGATCGACTAGCAAATCATGCACCCAAACCATCCATCATAGGAAAAATTCTTTCTATTAATCCTCTCAGCCTCTACCTTCAATCCACTAATTTTGGTTGGCCAGACCATAGCAATAACAAAGATAGATCTTAGACATACCATGGAATACTCGTATAGGTTCTTGATTTCATCCTGTATGACTTCTCCTTCGCTTCCACGCACCATCAAGCTCTGATACCAATTATAAGATTCTGGTACAACTCTGATACCAATTGAAAGAAATTCATTATCACTCTCATACCAATTGTTGATGCATCATCTTGGCATCACCTAGCTCTAATGTCATGTTGCAAAAGCTCCTAATCTTTAGCATGGACCATAGGAGACCTTTGATGTTTTCTAAGGCAGCGTATCATTGATCCATCACCTAGATCTATGCTAGAGCACCTCCCTCCTTAGGCTTGAGGGAGGCACCCTCTCTCTCTAGGGCTTCTTCAGGAACCTAGGGCAACTACTCTAAAGAGAAGAGAGAAGAGAAGTTGAAAGGAGAAAAGATCTGTATTGATTGCTCTCCTCTTTCAAACCCTAATATAACCTATGTATTTATACATAGTCATTAGGCCTGACCAAAAACTCTCCTGGCTAACCTAATATATGAAAGCACTCATTGAGCCCATGTACACCCATGTCACCCATGCTCTCATTCTCTGGATCTAAGCCCGACCCATACATAAGTTAGCCCCCTTAAGACCTCTCAAATCAGGCCTTAAGACCCCTAGGATAAGTCCCTATCCTAGCCCAAAATGGACCCTCATATAGCTCTGCTCGCAGACTGAGCCAACTTAGTCTCAGCACTAAGTTGGCTAACCTGACACTAGGTTTGCTCAGTTTTAGACTAAGCCGACCAAGTTGCGTGCCATGCTGCAGTCCCAAATGTGCTTCTCTCTGTTTGGCCTGTGATCTGAGACTTAGCTGATCCAATTTTAGACTGAGCCAACTAACCTATAGAAATGATTCTTTTCTATAGTCTTGATTCTCGACTTTGGTTCCTTGCTCCATCTTGAATCCAGGTATCTAAAGCACCAACCAAGCCTCTGGAATCCTTAGAGCCAACACCCTGGTTCCTCCCATGAACTTCCAAGGCTTGGGAGCACCATCAATCCTCATAATATGGTGTGGTAGAAACAGTTTTAGAGGGAACCCTATTCAGTAAGTAAATTACGATCATTAGACTATATCTCCAAAAGAAATCAAAGAGGTCCGTGAAGCTCATCATGGATTGGACCATATCTAATAAGATCCGATTCCTTCATTCTAAAACTCCATTGAGTTAAGATATTTCAGGTGGAGTCAATTGAGAGACTATGCTACTTTTCTTAAGATAGTCTAGGAATTCTCGGCTAAGATATTTACCTCCTTGATCTGATCGAAGAATCTTAATGAATTTTTCAGTTTGCTTTTCTACTTCATGTCTGAATTTCTTGAACTTTTCTATGGCTTCAGACTTGAATCACATCAAATACACATATTCATACTGGATAGATCATCAGTAAAGGTGATGAAGTAGACATAATTGCTTCTGACCGATACATCAAATGGGCCGCACACATCTATGTGTACTAGGGCAAGAAGGTCTGTGGCCCTTTCTCCATGTCCTATAAAAGGAGGCTTGGTCATTTTGCCATGAAGGTATGATTCACAAATCAGATATAACTCAAAAGTCAACGAACTCAATAGCTTGAATTTCTTCAATTTGTTAATCCTATCTTTCGCTATATAACCTAACCTAAGGTGCCATAGATACTTATCATTTAGACTATCCCTAGGTTGCTTTAGTCCTATGGGATTCATGTTTTGCTTAAGATTTAACACAGATACATCAATATGCAACTAATAGAGACCATTAATTAAGAATCTACTTGTAATTTTATTTCTTTCAAAAGATAAGAAATAGAAATCAAATTTCTACTTACTGTAGGCACAAAATAACAGTCCCTAAGAATCAAATCTAAAGTAGATTGTAGTCGAAGAGGGTAGGTTTCCATGGTCACAACAGCAACTTTTACTCCATTTTTGACATGTAGAATTATCTCACCATCCCTCAGCTTCTTGTTCTCCTCAAGATCCTGCATGGAAGTGCACAAATAAGAACTAGATCTAGAGTCAAGCATCCTACTGAATGTAGAAGAAATCGTTAAGTTAGATTCAATCATGAGCATACCTCAAGAAGGACCTGCCTGCTTCTTGTTCTTCAGGGTGGCCATGTATAAAGGGTAGTTTCGCTTCCAATGGCCATCAAAATTACAATAGAAATACTTTTCTTTGTCAGCAGCCTTCTTCTTCGGCTCTTTCTTCTTTTTCTTCCCACCTTCCACCTTCTACTTCTTCGTGGTCTTCTTCTTCTTTCTAAAAGACTTTCTTTGGAAGAAGTTCGCTCCATAGCAAGCACTGAGTTCTTTGAATCTTTCATATAGAGCTCAACAGTAACCAGCATGTTCATAAGTTCAGCCAAGGTACTTTGAACTTTATGCATATGATAGTTCATGATGAACCATCCATACGCATCAGTCAAGGATTGTAGAATTATATCGATCTACAGGTCCTTGTCCAACTTGACATCGAGCATCTCAAGCTCCACTAAATTCTTGATCATCATCAGATAATGATCTTGAACCGACTGCCCATCACGCATTTGAGCCTTAAAATGTCTTTTAGTGTCTTGATATTTGGCTGCGTGACTCTATTCACCAAACAACTCTTGCAGGTGAGCCAATATTTGGCAGCTAGTCTTTATGTCTTGATGTTGATGCTGGAGCTCATCAGACATCAAGCCCAATATGTAATACCTAGCTTTGTTATCTTCATCTGTCGACTTGTCTAAAGATGCCCTCTATTTTGTGGATAGACAAGCTGGTAAAGTGGAATGATCCTATTCCAACACATGAGTCAACTTCTTGAAATCCAAAATAATCTTGAAGTTTTGGAGCCAATTCTTGTAGTTGGATCTGGTCAGTCTATGGGTGTCCAGGATATGGACTAGTGGGTTGGACGTAGACATTTTTTTATAGATAGTCAAAGTTTCTAGTTTGATTTTATAATTAGACTTAATCAATTTATTTAAAAATTTATTTAAATAAATTAGGCTTCCACTATTTACTCAGATCCCTACACTCTCTTAGTAGAAATGCGAAAATCTCCGTGATCAATGATTTCTAGTCGATGGTGTGGTCCCACCGACTGGCTCACCATCTCAACTAATAGTTATTAGTGATAGATCAATCGATGAGTGGACAACTCTTGTCCAATGATTCTCTAATCATGGTGCACCCAAACCTAATCTCTAATTCATGAATCTCACGATGTCTAGAATATTGATTCAATCCTTAGTTAAGTCAGACCCACCACTTGCACGAATTGGATTCTCGATTGAGTCTCGACAGCATCCAATGTCTAATAGACAAGGTTGCATCTTTTCAGTGCAACTGAACCACTGTATCCAGTCGAGAACAATCAACCTCGGAAAGGATTCACACATCTACAATGGTGGAAGATCTTAGACTTAATATTTTCTTTGGAAGATTTGATTTAGGTCTGTTTAAACTAGATGACTTAGCCATAATAATTATGACTAACCTAGTGGCATGGGTTGGCTCGAATTGTTAGCCGCCTCTAATTAGAACTGGATCAATGCAAATGGCCAAGTAAGTGAGACCGGTAGAAGGGATATGCCATTAACTCAACAAGAATGCATTCAGGTCGAGTAGCTCTTAATTAAAAATTAGTCGATCGTATCTACCAAACTTACCTTAGATACTAAATTATCGAATCAGAATCAATCAGATTAGCTTATAATTTAGGCTCGAACCACAGAGCCTAATTAGGTCTATACTTGATTGAGTCACATCTCAATGTGATTCGACCTTGACCAAGACTTAAACCTATTAGGCTGGTCAAATCTAAGCTTTTTATGATCCCACCGAACCAACTCTTGATTCGGTTTGATCAACCACTAGACCAAATTATGCTACCCAAGCCGAACCCAAATTTATGACAGTATCTTAGATCTTAAAATTCATAATTTTAGATCTAATTAGTTTCATAATCTTAATTTTTAATTAAGTTTGGATTCATAAGTAGAAACATGTAAAAATCCTAGGGTTTCAGGATCTAAGATTTTGTAAAAAAGTAAATTTTCGGTTTCTGATTAAAGACGAACGCGCAGCATCCCTACACACCACAAGAGCACCCCATCGAATGGAAGGAAAGGGCCTTTAAATCCTACTTTGCTCTTATGACCAGACGACCAAAGAGAATGCCTTAATCAAAAATAATTAGTACACTATAAAGTAATAAATATACAATATATATCTCATATAAAGTCAGATCTAAACATGCACGTTCTGTATACATCTCATGTATCAATCATTAAATCCTAAATGCATGCTTTCAGATCTGATACATCACATATAATAACTAAAAAATAAATTTTATATTGATCATATCAAAATACAATCTATTCTAGATAAATCGTAGAACTATTCTTTAATTAGTCTAGGCATGCTTCATTCATTTCTCAAATAAAAATTAAAAATTTTATTTTTTATTTTCAGATCTGATTATAACATTTATAATATATAAAAATTAAGGCATAAATATCTAAAAAAATATTTTAATCATATCAAAAAAAGAAATAGCACTAGACTACTCCTAGAATAATTCTAAACCTAGTCTATATTTGCATCTCATGCAAGATTGATATGAATCTAATTTTTTTTTTAATTTTTTTATTTTAGATCTGATCATATTTGATGTAATATCTATAATTTTTAATATTATATCATATATTATAAAAAATTAAATCTAAAATAGATATGAAGAACTGCTAACGTAGCTCTGATACCAGTTGAAGAAAAAAATGCTTTTTCCATCATAGGATCGATCTGATCTGACCAGATCTATAGAAAATATTTTATTTTATTTTTTATAGAGTCTAATCAGATTAGAGAGTTCTTTAATTTAATTTTAATGATCTAATATTAAATCTAAAATTAAAATTAAAATAGTAACATCTGATGTTACCTTTGGGGTAAATGGCTTTTATCCTATCGATGATCTGTGGAAGCTTTAGGTTCTGTATGAAGCCATGCATGTGCCTAGCCTCTACCGGAGTCTACTTAAGCTAGATCTAGAGGTTCTCTCCTTATGGATTTGATTACGAAATATTAGATCTAAATGTGATTTGTAAAGCCTTCAAATCAATTGATGAAGGCAGCATGCTCGTCTCACGAACGTTGTCTCTTTCCTTGAAACCTTTGCGCCAATTTCTATGGACCTTCTCCTGGAATCTTGGCCCAACCTTTGGGTGTAGAGAAGAAGAAGAGAAGGGACATGGAGAAAGAGGGGATGGCTGTCTATGGGGACTTGGGGCATGGAGAATAGAGCATATGAAACCCTAGGGTGTAGGGTCTCTTAAATAGAGCCCTGCGCCACCTTAGTGTTCCAATCAATCAAGCAACCAATTTCTTGACAAATTTTTCATGCCAACTCCCATCAAAATTGCTGCTCCAAATATTTCATATAATGCTATACAAAATAGGTAGAGAGAAGGAAAGGCAGTTTGGTGCACAATGGATTCTTCCTTCTCTCTTAGAGTTTGATCTCTATCAAAACTTTTTGACTGGTCAAATCTAAAATTTAACCAAGTCAAAACCTATCCATTTTTGGGTGCACACCTAGGGGGATGTGCACCCTCTCCATGACATACCAAAAAGTGGGGGTGCACGCCCCTAGAAGATCTCTAGTGGGGTGCGCTCCTGATCCCATCTTTCTTACTACAAGGTCAACCTTTGACCCTGGTGTGTGATAGAAAAGGCAAGTGACCAAAAATGGTAGGTGATGAAAAATGGCAGGTATTATCCAAAAGTCATCTGATGAATTTAGATAACCTTATTCTAATTTGGATAAATTTTCATCAGGATTTTGGTTAAGACAAACCATAAAGACTACAAAAGGAGAATACTAGGTTCAATCATGTGCTAGCATGATTTCCTTGAACCTAATCGGATCTAATCCAAATCAATTAAACTAACTCAGTCCAATTGATCACAACCAGACTCAAACCCTTGTATGTATGATCTAGTTACGTTCAATTTCATATGGTAATGAGATATGTCATGATCTCTATCATTGACATCATCGAAACATCTTTTGATGGATTAGAACTTTTCTGATTCATACAATTAGAATGATCGACATCAAGATCATTCTAATTGCTTTCAAAATTCACTAGTGACACCTAGCAACATATGATGGCAATCCATCAGAATTGAAAGTGAACCTCTCGATGCAACTATCTGTCTGAATCGATTCTACTATCATGAGTCTCGAGAGGATTAGGGTTTAAGGTAAACTCGTCAAAACCCAATATCCATCATATAAATAAATCATTCGATTTGAGTTCGATGTAAAATCCTAATAGAAAACTCTTTTCTATTATATCACATTGCCATGGCCATGGGCTTAAGGACTCAATCTTATAATCATCACAGAACTACTCCTCCATTATCGAGGTTGATAGATTCCATCTTGGTGCAATCTAGTTCCTACAATGAACATACTATAGCCAACATATACCTCAGGATTTTGAATGGCTAAAAGACCAATGTTAGATATATGTGCCCTAGAAGCTAGAATTGGCTGACACTTGTAATACACTTCTAAGGGCAAAATTATAATTTTGACTATAAAATGAATTATTTTCTATCACATATGTATATTTAGTGTCTGTGATACATCTTTTGAGTTAATGGTAATGATAATTCATATTTTCAAGAGTTGAAAATTTAAGACATGAATAATCATTGTTAACTCATAAAATGCACCCGACCATAGGATCATCACGAGGATGGTGATTGATCCAGAAGGTTGGTGTACAATCACTTCTCTTTAGTAGATGAGTCTTAGGTCTATGGTGTGGAGACATCGGAGCGAGAGTACAGGTACTCATTAGAGAACAAGGGTACTGACCGTGACCACCTCGAGTAGTCATTAGGGAGTCTACCTTCTCGTCAATGACTGACTCGATGCTGCAATAGTGTGTCTGATTCTTTGACCTGAGATGCATCGGCAGTTCACCTTGAGGGTGTTATAGTTTGACTACACCATTACTCGATCTCCTAGCCATATGGAACCCTGAGGTGTATGTTGGCTATAGCATGTTCGTTGTAGGAACTGGATGGCATCAAGATGGAATCTATCTACCTCGGTGGTAGAGGAGCAGCCCTATGATGATCATGAGAATCAAGTCCAAAAGTCCATGGCCATGACAGAGTGAAATAATAGAAAGAGTTTCTATTTAGATTTTTACATTGGACTCGAATCAAATGATTACATCATATGATAGAGACTAGGGTCTGACGAATTTACCTTAACCCTAATCTGATCGGGGCTCAAGATAGAAGGACTTAATCACATAGGAAGCTACACCAAGAGGTTCACATTCAGCTCTGATGGATTGTCATCATATACTGCTAGGTGTCACTGGTGGATTTTGGGAGCAATTAGAATGATTTAGATGATCGATCATTCTAGCTGTTTGAATCAGAAGAGTTCTGATCCATCAAAAGGAGTTTCAATGATGTCGATGATAGAGATCATGACATATCCCATTACCATATAGAACTGAACCTAATTGGGTCACACAAATAAGGGTTTGAATCTGGTGATCATCAACTGAACTGATCCAGTTCAATTGATCTGAATGAGATTCAATTAGGTTCAAGGAAATCGTGCTAGCACTCGATTGAACCTAACGTTCTTTCACTATCATAAATAAGTTGTCCTGCCTGAGCCAAAGAAGTTTGTGCTCAATCAGAGGCCTTCATATGGTTTGACTGGAGGTTGTCCAAGTCAGAGAGGCTATCTTATTTTGTAAGACATTACCTACCATTTTTGGTCACCTACCATTTCTTGTTCTTTGACTTTGGTCAAAAGTCTACCTTTGACTGGTCAAATATTGACCATTGACACTTTGACTTTTGACCACATGTCATGCACCTATTGGAGAGCTGGTGGAGGCTTGTCCCCCTACTAGAACCTGGCAAGGAGGAGGGCGCATGCCACCTTAGGTGTGTGCCCAAGTTGGAGGCGCCTAGGAGTCCTTGTTGGACAAGGACTCCATCTCCTTTTTGGATTCCAATTAAAGTTCTCCTAAGAACCAACTTTGATTGGTCTTAGGCACCCTCTAAGGAGGAATCCAGGACTCTATCCCCACCAATCAGATTTAGATCTGATTTCACAAAGGGTTGTGATTGGTTGGGAAGAAGAGGAGTTGGATCACGCTTAGTCTATAAATAAGACCCTATGCCCAACCCAGATTGTGATTGGAAGTGATTGAAAGGAATCACAATTCCCATGCCCCAAGGCTGCCTCTCCCCTCTTCCTCCATGCCAAACCACCTTCTCCCTCTCCTCTCCACATCCAAAAGGAGTTTTGGATTTTTGGTTGGTGCAATCCAGATCAAAGAAAGGCGATTGAAAGCTCGAAGGCTGCGCTGCTGCAATGGACGACTGCTGATCTTCAAAAGGAATTTTGAAGATCCTCCAGATTAGATCTAGATCTGATTTTTGGAGACGTGATAGAGAAGAATAGAATCTCCAGATCTAGCCTGAGTGGATACCGGTAGAGGCCAGGCACTTGCGTGGCTAGATCCAGAACCTTCCGCTGCATACAGGATCATCAACAGGTAATAGGATTACCCATATCAAGATAAGTTAAATCTAATTTAATTTATCTGATTTTATTTTGATTTCTAAAATAATAATAATTAGATCTGAAATATCTTAGATCTGATCTAGATGAAAGAAAAAAATTTTTGAAATATATCTCTTGATCTGATCAGATCTGAACGAACCTAATCTGGGAAATCAGGATTTCCCTTCAACGAAGTTATGGTTCAATTAAACTATAACACACTCAAGATTAACTATCAATGCATCTCAGATCAAAGAACCTGACACATAACTATAGCATTGAGCCAATCATTGATAAGAAGGTAGACTTCCTTATGACTGCTTGAGGTGGTCACGTTCAGTACCCTCATTCTCTAATGAGTACCTGTACTCTTGCTCTGGTATCTCCACACCACAGACACAAAACTCATCTATCCTTAGAAAGCAATCATACACCAACCTTTCAGATCGATCACCATCCTCATGATGATTCTATGATCGGAAGCAGTTTATGATTTAATTATGAAAATTCATGTCTTAAATTTTTAACTCTTGAAAATATAAATTATCATTATCATTAACTCAAAGAATGTATCATAGACACTTTTAAATATATACTATGCTAGAAAATAATTTTTTTATTAATTTATAGTCAAAATTATAAAATTATCCTTAGAAGTATATTATAAGTGTCAGCCAATCTGGCTTCTAGGGCACACATCTAACACCATATTTCCTCACACCCCCTCTCCCTTAATATCTAGAATTTTCATGGAATCACACAAGTTTTTCACACCAAAAACAAATAAATAGGAGGTAACCACAAAAAAAGGAAGACTAGGTCAAACAAGGGAGGAGTTTTAGGGGATTTGGACTCTAATTGATAGAGTCCTTGGGGCATCCAACTTTTGGACACCCCCTCCCTCAAAATGTGGTAGGACTCTCCTCTTCAGAATATGTGCATGGAATCCTTTCTTCTTCTCACGCCAAGAGATCCTAAAAGTAGGCGCCATCTAGGTGGCAAAGACTAGGTCTAAACCTAGTGAAAGAAGGAGATTTTGGGGGCATCCAACTCTTGGATGCCTCCCCCTAAATAATATGTGTGAGAACCCTCTAATCCATGCACAAAAGGTAGAAAAAAAAGGGTGAACAAAAACTAGGTGGGTGTGGGGAAAACTTCTAAAAGAGAGAGGAGATGTTTTTGTATTTTGAAACTCTTTCAAAAGGAATGCTAGGTCAAACCTCTTTCCAAGTTTCAATGGTTCAAACTTATTTCCAAAACCATCAGATTAAGGGGCATGGAGACCATTCTTAGGCATAGAAAATGTCACATAAAAACTTTTGAAATGGGCATGGGGTGTAGAGATCTTGGCACAACGAAATAAGAGTAGTCCTAGTCTAACTAAGACTCTTCTATTTAGACTAAGTCAAAATAATTTTGAACCCAATTTAAATCTCATTGAAACTTGATTAAATGAAATCTAATTAAGAGTGATCCTAGTTCAACTTAGAGCCCAATTAAATTAGATTTAATCAAATTTAAATCTGGATTAAATCCTAACTTAATTAGGAAATAGGTTCATTCAAGTCCTAGTCCAACAAGAAACCTTTTTTTTTTGTAATTGGCTTATCCAATAAACCAATTGAACTTAACCCAATTAAGTCCAAACCAATTCTAATTAAATCTAATTCAAATGGACTTAATCTCAGCCTGATTGCTCAATCAAATTGAGCCAATTAGCAATCTTATTGCTAATAGATCCTCTTGCAATACTTGCACTTGATCGATCATCAATTGCATTGATGATTTGATTGCTGAACGATTATCAATCATTGATCAACCATCCAATTAGATGACAACATCTAATGTGTATGACCCCATAGGTTTGAATCTAAGTCGGTAATATAGGAACTAATTTCTATACCAATCAAAATAATAATATAGTAATGATACCCAATGTCCGGATAGGTTGAATGTATGCAAAGCAACATTCTAAGAACTTTGGCCTATGGTTACTGTATAATTCATCTCTTTAACCAATAATACTTAGGATGACATGGAGTTAGCTATCAAGACTTCTACAAGTCATCCATATTGTGCTTCAAAATTTTGCAAATCCTATGACTCCTCACAAGGATTATCCAGACCTAGATTTTGCAAAACTGAAATACAGTGAGATATTCGCTTCTTGAAGTTAATCAGGAGTGGTTAATTCCATCTTGACTCACACACCGACTCTATAAGTACATGACTATACCTAAAAATCTTTCGATCCTATATTAGAAATATAGATAGTCCAGTACTAAAGTATAGTGAGTTGCTTGCAAGTCACCATGGTGATCTTAGGTTGGAGGGATACCTATACTTATTGATCTTAGCTAGCTACTCTTGACAGTAGAGTGCTACATTGGTCACGTTCAACATAGATATACTTCAACATCTTACCTGCATGCCATACCAGTATCTCCATACCACTTGGTTATGAAGATAATCAATACATATGACATACAGCAACCTACACTTGATAAGTTATCATCCTTGTTAATAACTTATCATTTGATTATGAATAATTTAAGAACTATCTGATAAATCCTCCTTTATCAATTAATTATGGTTCTAAGAACTTCATTATAGCTTAGAAGTTCATTAAAGAAAGATAGAACTTTTATGATGAATAAGCCAAATAATAATTATTATTTGACAATCCATATACTAATTTTAATCATTTATAACTTAGATGATTGGCTTTAGGATATATTTTCTAACATCTAGACCAACCTATTAATAGTCTCCCTTAATTTAACATGGTGAAGTCAATGGAACGATCATGATTAGCTGGTTCATCTGACTCTCTTCTCACAAATTAAATTAATTAAATCTTCTAAAATTATTAGGTCCTTAAAATGAAATAGTTATTGGTAATAACTAGATCATAACCTTCCATTAAGATGGATGATATTAGGTCCAATAATCTAGGTGGACATTGAAGGTGCCTTATGCCTGGTGTTCATCGAGATATTAAAATTATCATTCATCATATGATGATTAGGTTTTACTCTCTAAACGGCGATTAGATTAGCCAGAGCTTTGCTCGAGCCTAGTCATTATTCACTTGATCATCAAACTTAATCATGTTAATGGTTGAATCTAATCGAAACTTTCAGTAGAGGCCCTAGCCTACTAAAAAGATACCTAGAACAAAACCTAATATTAAAATTATTTAAAGAAATAATTGGTTAAGAACCTACTTATAGATGTACATGGGTTAGCCAGAGCTTTCCTCAAGCCCGTATGCAATCTATATGGATTCTGGTACTTACTAAGAAATTAAGATAATTTCTTAAATTAGTGGTAGAGGCTACCAATTCAAAAAAAATAGTAGAAGAATCTTATGATTAAAATTCAAATCTTTAGATTTAATAAATCATTTACTAATTAGGCTTTTGGTTCTCCTTTATATAGTTAAGGCCAAACTCTAGTTGCTTCGTTCACTGTAAGATAGTGATACACTTATGGGATCTAACTTTGATAACAAGTATCAGAAGTTGAACATTATTCAGCAGCATGAAGAGGTTTGTGCTAGGGCTTCTATGGCTAGTCTAAACAAAAGATCCAAGACTAACCTAGATCAAGCAGAGTGCTTCTACTATAAGAAGCAAGGGTACTAGAAGAGGAACCATCCTCAGTACCTTGCTTCCTATGATCCTAATAGGTTGAATAAGAAAAAAGTGTAAGGAGTTGCTGATCGAGGATGTTATATCATAACATCTTATAATTTTTCTATTTATGATACTACTACCTGGGTATTGGATACCAGAAGTTCAGTTCATATTTGTAATTAGTTGCAAGAACTTCACGTTAGTAGAAAATTTGAAAATTACAAGCAATTCCTGGATGTTGGAGATGAAAGATATATTCCAGTTCTAGCTACGGGAATAGTTCAATTTATTTTCAATACTAATATCATTTCTTTAGATGAATGTCATTATTGTCCTTCTTTTTTTATGAATATAATCTCTATTGGCCTTTTAGCCAAAGATGGTTATCATTTATCAATAAAGAAAGATTATTATAATATCATTATGAATGATGTTATGATAATGCAAGGATAACAAAGAAATGATATTTATATTTTATTACAGCCTGTGAGTATAATGTATACTTCTAAAAAATGCCCAAGATTAGATAATGTCTTTGATATCAACTTATGGCACTATAGGCTAGGTCACATTAATAAGAACAGGATAAACAGGTTGACTCAAGAGGAAATTCTCGAAGTCAATGATTTTGAATCACTCCCAACTTGTGAGTTTATTCTTCTTGAAAAAATGACCAAGTCATCTTTTACTGAAAAAGATGAAAGAGCCACTGAGCTCTTAGATCTAGTATATACTAATGTACGTGAACCTATGAGTACAAGTGTTAGAGGTGGATATTTCTACTTGATCACTTTCACAGATGATTTATCTAGGTATGGGTATATCTATCTGATAAATCATAAGTCAGATTTATTTGAAATGTTCAAACAATTCCAAAGTAAAATGGAAAAATAAACTAAAAAAGATATTAAAACTCTTCGATTAGATCAAGAAGGTGAATACTTATCCAATGAGTTCTTAATATATCTAGGAGAGAATGGGATTCTCTCACAATGGACTTCTTCAGAAACACCATAGCATAATAGTGTATCGAAAAGAAGGAATCAAACCTTGTTAGACATGGTTCGATCCATGATGTGGTTTGCTAGTCTGCCTATTTCATTTTGGGTTTATGCTCTTGAGACTGCATGTTTTATATTGAACAATGTACCAAGTAAATCTATTGCAAAGACTTCATATGAGATATGGACAAGGCATAGACCTACACTCTCTCACCTTCGAGTTTAGGGTTGTCCGACCTATGTCAAACATTTGCATACAGATAAACTTGGATCCCAATCTGATAAGTGTGTGTTTATAGGGTACCCTAAGGAAACTAGGGGTTACTATTTCTATCATGCTAAAGAACAAAAGGTATTCATTAGCAATAAAGCAATCTTTTTAGAAAAGGAGTTTCTTGGTGAAGGAATTGTTTCCTCTAACGATGAACTTGAGAAAATTTAATAGATAAAAAAATCAACACCAGTAAGTGAACCTGAATCAGATTTGATCAGATCAAACCCAAAGCACCCTACACTACTAAAGCAATCTAGGAAAGTATCACGTCAGTCGGATAGATAATATGATTTCTTGATCTAGGATGATTATCCCACCAAACTCGATGAAAATGATGAGGATCCGATCACCTACATGGATGCTATATAGAGACCTAATTCGAAGAAATGGCTTGAAGCCATAAAATCTGAGATGGACTCCATAAAGGTCAATCATGTGTGGACATTGATTGATCCACCTGAAGGGGTTAAACCTATTGGGTGTAAGTGGATCTTCAAGAGGAAGAGAGGCGTAGATGGAAAGATGGAGACCTATCAAGCCCATCTAGTTGCCAAGGGGAATCGTCAATGTTATAGTATTGACTATGATGAGGTGGAAATGCTCAAATCCATTTGGATAATGCTTATGATAGTTGTCCATTTGGAAGACCAAAGATGTGTATATAATAACCCGAGGGGTTCACATCCATAGATAAGTTCAAGATGTGAAAGCTTTAGAGATTCATTTATGGATTGAAGCAAGCATCTCAGAGTTGGAACATGTATTTTGATAAGATAATCAAAACATATGGCTTCATTAAGAACAGAGAAAAGCCCTGCATTTATAATTGGGTAAATGATTCGATAGTGATATTTCTTATTTTGTATATGGATGACATTCTCTTAATCGAGAATAACGTTCTCATACTGTAAGAAATAAAAGTTTGGCTATCATTTCAATTCTCCATGAAGGACTTGGGTGAAGCATCCCATATTCTAGGGATGAAGATCTATATGGATAGATCTAAGAGGATGCTTGGCTTATCTCAGTCCACGTACATAGAAACTATGCTAAAAAGGTTTAGTATAGAGAATTTCAAGAAGGACTATCTTTCGATAGGCCATGAAATTTCTCCCTCTAAGAAAGATTGATCGATAACTCCTGAAGAGAGAGAACATATGAGTAGAATTTTATATGCTTTGGCAATGGGATCTATCATATATGTTATGATATGTACAAGACAATATGTAGTATACTCACTAGGAGTAGTGAGTAGATACCAATCTGATCCAGAGGAGAACCACTAGAAAGTGGTGAAAATCATCCTTAAGTATTTAAGAAACACTAATGACCAGTGGCTGATTTATGGTGAGTCTGATCTAAAACTGATAGAATTTACGGACTTTAGCTTTCAATCTAACCATGATGACAGTTGAAGCATGTCAGGTTATATCCTTATCCTAAATGGTGGAGCCATCTACTGAAAAAGTTTCAAGCAGCACACTATGGTAGACTCTGGATGCGAGGTGGAGTATATCGCAGCATCAGATGCCATGAAAGAAATAGTATGGCTGAGGAAGTTCATCACCGAGCTTGGAGTAACATCCTCCCTAGATAGTTCGGTCATGCTCTACTGTGACAACACTGGAGCTATTGCTCAGGTGAAAGAATCGAAAGCACACTAGCAGATGAAGCACATTGCTACCACCTGGTCTAGGAGATCATGGATCGAGGTGATGTCAACTTTCAAAAAATTGATGGAAAGGAGAACCTGACTGACCCCTTCATTAAAGCCTTGATAGTAAAGGAGTTCGACAACCATAAGTCAAAGATTGGTATTAGATACTGTATCGAGTGGCCTTAGGATAAGTGAGAGTTATTGGAAAATGTATCCCAAAGCCAATCATTAGCTTGTTGATGGTTATGCTATTTTATAATTGTAAATTATTTGTTGATGAATAAAATTTTATTCTGGCATTTTTCATTATAAATCTACATCTTCTAATGAACTCCATGTTGTGAAGAAATTCTTAGGACTATTTAGTTTCAATAAAAAAAAATTTATTGATTAGTCCTTAAAGTATTCACGACCAAATGATACATTGTTAACTAGAACAATAATATTTATCGAGTGTAGATTGTTGTGTGCCATATAGGTTAGCTGTCCTCATAACCAAGAGTGTGGAGATACTGATATGGTATACAGATGAGATGTAAGGATACATCATCACTGAATGTGACCAACTCCGAAGTATTTTGCTGTCAAAAATTTTTCTAATGGGATATGGGCATTACTATCTTTTAGACCTGAGATCATCACGGTGTCTTGCAAGTAAATCATGGTGCTTTGGTACTGGACTATCTAAATTTCTAATTCAATGATGAAAAATTTTTGGACATAGTCAAGTACTTATCAAGTCGATGAGTGATCAAGATTGGATTGACCACCCCAAGAGTTTGGAGAAAATGCATCATTGTATTTCAATTTAGCAAAATCTTGGCTAGGATAATCCATGAGATGGATTTGATATTTTGAAATACAATGTGGATGACCTAATCAGGGTTGACAGTTAAATTCTGAGTTGTCCTATCAACATTTAGGTCAAGGAGATGAATTATATGAAAACTATAGGTTCATTATAGTAATCAATCGATATGCAATAGGGATCGAAAAAAATTTTGGCAGCATTTTTTTTTAGTTCTCCCATGTAGGAAGAACAAAAAAAAATGCTGCTCGAAATTTCTTTCAGAACCCTCGGCATTCCATTTGATTAATGTAATTACCTATAGAATTATTTGCAATTCCTAAACTATCTAAATTGGACAATCAATTGATCATTATACATAATTCTTCCATCCGTGCAAAAAATATATAAATATACGGGTGCCAAAGATTATATACACTAACTAATTAATAGGTTTATCATTATGCAATGCAATAAACAAAAGCAATAAGATATAAATAGTATGTAGATGGTGTGGTACTCCCAAGCCTTGGGAGGCCATGGGAGGAGCCAGGGCATTGGCTCAGGAAAGACTAGGATAGGTGTGGTCCTAAGGCTAAGACAGGAGTTGTTTTACGGTGGAGGTAGTATTTAGTCCTCCGTGGACTTGAGATTCAGGTGTTGAGGATCTTAAGGAACTTGGTTGGTACTTCAGAGATTTGGGACACAAGATGGAGAAAGAAACCAAAGCCAGAGAGTGAAGACTACAGAGAAGAAGTTTTTCTGTAGGTTAGATGGCTTAGTCTGACACTAGGTCGGCTAAGTCTCAGTAGATGGACCAAATAGAAAGTTGTGCATTCGGGACTACAGGCACAGTACTTAACTGGGTCGACTTAGTCTAAAATTGAGTCAACCTAATCTCAAGTTAGCCAACTCAGTGCTAAGACTAAGCCAGCTCAGTGCACGAGTAGAGTCATGTGGAGGGTTCGTTTTGGACCAGGATAGGGATTTATCCTTATTGAGAATATGTCCCAAAGCCAATCGTCAGTCTGTTGATGGTTGTGCTACTTGTTGTACATGTATATGAATTATCAAATAATAAAAGTTATTTTAGCATTTCTCATCATAAATTCTATTATCTTCTAATGAACTGCTGTATTGTGATGAAGTCCTTAGGACTATCTAGATTTGACAAAGGAGGACTTGTCATTTAGTTCTTAAATTGATCGTGGCCAAAAGATATGTTGTTACTTAGGATGACAACATTTATCAAGTATAGGTCATTGTGTGCCATATAGGTTGGATGTCCTCATAACCAAAGAGTGTTGAGACACTGGCACAGTATGCAAGTCAAATATATGGGTACATCTGCACTGAATGTGACCAACTCCAGAGCTTTTCTTCTGTTAAGATTAGTCCTGAAGAATATGGGTATAAGTGTCCCTTAGACTTGAGACCACCATGGTGACTTGCAAGCAACTCACTGTACATAGGTACCGAACTATCTGAATTTCTAATTCAGTGATGGAAGGCTGCTGGTGCAGTCAAGTACTTGGCTTGTTGGTGTGTGAGTCAAGATGGGACTGATCCCTCCAAGTGTTAAAGCAAGTGCATCGCTGTATTTCAATTTAGCAAATCCTCGATCGAGGTAGTCCATATGATGGATGCTAAATTTTGAAATAAAATGTGGATGAATTTTAGGGTTGATGGTAAACCCTATATTGTACTTTCGAGCATCATGATCAAGGGGATGAATTATACGGTAACCATATTCCATAGATTCATCATTGTTGCATTGTAACTTTTCAACCTATCCGAACATCGGGTACCATTGCTAGATGGTCACATCGATTGGTATAGAAATTCATTCCTATGCTACTGACTTAGGATTCGAGCCTATGAGGTCACACACATAAGAAGTTCCTACCTGATATAATGGCTGATCACGAGTCTTGATGACCTAGGACACTATGGTCAAGAGTCCCACTGGGCTGGGACTCTATGACCAAGTGTTCCACTAGACTGGGACTCTGAGTCCTACTCATCTAGGACTCTCTGATCAAGAGTCCTATCAGTCTAGGACTCTAAGATCATGAGTTCCATTCATTTGGAAGATTGGGTTTAAGAGTCCCACTAGATTGGGACTCTTCAGGAGTTTCATGTTGATGGAACTCCATTACCCGATAACCCAACCAATTTGGACTCATATATTTTTGGAGGATTAATTAACAATTCAATTACTAATTAACTCAATTTGATTGAGCGATGAGGATTTGATCAAGTTTGATTGAATTTGATTCAATTGGGTTGGACCTGATCAAGTCATGAGACGACCTAATTGCTATGGGAGTTTTGACCCTGATTTGATCAGGATCTGGACCTAATTAATTTTTAATTTATTTAAAATTTTATTGAATTAGGCTAAGCTTAATTTGGTTGGATTTAATCTAGTCTAATTGGGTCTAGATTAATTGGTTTGTTTGAAACCAATTAGGACTATGTCAAATGAAGTTTGAATTCAAACTCTCCCATGCGCCCACCATTTTTGACTTTTCCACTCTTATTGCACTACCAAAATTTTTTGTAGATAACTTTTCTCTCACCCAAAAGGTTTCTACACTCCCTCTACTATTTTCTTTTGACCTGGTCCAAGGGTTGGACCGGTTCAAAGTAAGTTGAGTTTTGAATTCAACTCAATTTATTGGAGGTTGGAACCAATCCAACCTTATTTGCTTTCCATGCCCTCCCTTTTGTTTGTCGAATATTTTTTAGAGAAATAAAATTATGTGCACATAGAAGCAGAGTCCTTCTATGTGTTAAACACATAGAAGGAGTATTTGATAAGGATAAGAGGCTCATTTGATTTTTGAAATCAAGTGAGTGGTTAAAACCTCCCAACCACTCAACCCTTATCTTTATCTATGTACTTTTCCCATGGTATTCATGTCAATAAATTATGAGAATTTTTGTACATGTAGAAGAAGGGGTTTATATTACGTGGTAAAAGATTTAGAGTGATTAAGCATTAGTTTTGGGGAAAAAAAAAATCTTGGAGTGAAGGTTAGCAGGGTCCTATAGCACTTTACTTTTCCCTCATGCCTCTCTTCTCTTCTAATTTTCAGCTCAAAGGATACCCAACTTTTAAAAATGATCTAAATAGGGTTTATAGATCTAGAAGTCATCTTTCCACAAAAGCTTGTTTCATAAAAAAAGTCCATACATAGAGGGCATGATAGAATTTTTAGTGTGTTAGAGTTTTTGGGTTGAGTGAAACCCTAGTTTTGGGAATCTGGATTCGGGTGGAGAGATCGACTGCTGTGAGCATCGGATCACCACCAAATTTGAAAAACCTCTTCATAATCTACTAATATTTATGTTTTGATTTTTTAAATTATTTAAAAATTAGAAAGTATATAATCGATCAGATCAATCGTGATTAGCCGTCGAAGGCCCCGATGAGGAGCTAGCACTCCGATGGAGCTAGTCGGGACCAGGAGCTCCGTGTGGACCATTCATAGAGGTCAGATGAGTGTGCAATTATAGCATAATACTATAACTTCTTTTAATAGATTCAGATCATGGAGATCAGCTACCTGCGAAAAGGTATCGAGTTTTGAACTCATATCGATCAGCAAATTCGATTTGCTGATCGAATGCATTTTATTTTTCTATCACATATTAGCATGTTTAGATCCTGAGTAGAATTTATTTAATATGTTCAATTCATGCATAGTATTTATTTTAGATTAATATTTACTTTTATTGCTATTTTATTTGAAAAAATTTCTAAAATGCATGCTTAAACCCTGCATGATTTCCTTCAAATGGTATCGGAGCAAGTTCGCTAAACAAGATATGCTTGCATATTTTAGATTGATAATTTAGATTTGATATATTAATCTAATAATCTGATTAATTAGATCTAAAAATTAAAATCTAGATCGCACAGACTGCAGGTTGTCCTGCTATAGGGTTTACCTCCTATAGTGAAAAGGTTGTTCTAGTACGTTGCTGATCTATCTCGTTAATCATAAAATCTTAGATTTGATCTAATATTTTTATGATCTGATTATATTAGGCTTTAATCTAATTTCTGATCATGAATGCATAATTAGATAAAGTTTGATTCATGATTTAGTATTATGTAGTGTACATAGTTTCAGATTAAATCCTACAACTAGTAATATTTATGAATTGAGCCGATTCAATTTTAAAGTGAGTCGACTTAATTAGTGAATAATACTAAGTTGTAAAGAACCTTTCAAAAATTTGAAAAATATTTTTCAAACTGTCGAAACCTAACTCATAGCCCATAAACTTAATTAAATATTAAGTATAATGATTTAGTGTCTAGAATTGTGAATTAAGACTCTAAGTCATAAATCATAAAATGTGGGTTATTGGGTTAGTTGAATTAGGTCAATAAATTGGGTTAGACCTAAGGTTAGCTAAAGAGTGGATTAAATTAGAGTAATTGATCAAATCTAATTAAATGTTAATTAAAATTAGGTCAAGGACTCTATAGACTCAATTACAATAGTTGTAGTTGGTCAAGTTCATGCTTTTAACGAGGATCAAATGGACTTGATTCATGGCTATGTGGTCGAACCCAAAATTACTAGGTGGGTCAAATTAAAACTAATAAATCGGATGGTGTCTAAGGTAAGTTTGGTAGTTTGACCAGTGGCATTTAATTGAAAACTATTCGCACTAATTCGATCTTTGACAAGTTAATGATATATCTCTTCCACTGATCTCACTTACCTGGCCATCCTGATATGTTAGGTTTTGATTAGATCGCTTGGTGATTCGAGCTCATCCATGTCAATCAAAAAAATTAGTCTAACTGATTTAGGTGCTCCTAATGCCAACTTAGATAACATCCTTTTTGATCTGACTTAGTAAAGTCAGAGGAAGGATCAAAATTGACTCGCTTTTCTTAAATATGTTAACTAAATCTCCTAAAATTATTAGATCCTTAAAAATAAATAGTTATATAGATAACTAATTCATAGCCTCCCATTAAGTTGAGTGATAATAGGTTCATTAATTTGATAATCACTGGAGACCCAAAGGTCTGGTGCTTATTGACTAATGAAATTATCATTCATAAAATGATGATTTGGTTAAGTCTTTCTGATAGTGGTTAGGTTGGCTGACAAAAGTCAGGTCTGATATTTATTGGTTGGATAAGACCAAATGTAGTCATGTTAATGGTTGGACCTAATCAAACTTTTTCAGTGGATGCCAAAGCCTACTGATTTGGTCTCTGGGGCAAAATTGATATTACTAAAAATTATTTAGAGAAACAATTGGTTTTGAATCTACTCATAGGTGCACATGGGTTGACCAACCAAAGTTGGGCTCGTGTGTAGTCTATGTGGATTCTAGTACCCACTAAGAAATTAAAGTAATTCCTCGAATTGGAGGTAGAGGCTATCAATTCGTATAAAATAATGAAAGAATCTATAGACTAAAGTCCAAGTCTTTAGGATAATTGATTTATATACTAATCAGATTTGATTTTCCTTATTATGTAGAAATGACCACTAACTTATCGCTCCGATCATTGTTAGACAATGACAAATTAATAGGACCCAACTACGATAGCTAGTATCATAATTTGAAAATCATCCTGGAGCATGAGTGGTTCCTTTATGTCATAACAGATCCTGCACCTGAGAAGCCATTTCTGAATGCTCAATGAGCAATTCGAGATACTTATCAGAAGTGGTTCAATGACCGCACCACCATTCAGTGTATAATGCTGGTGGCAATGAATGATGAGTTCAGCTATAGGTTTGAAAATGCTCAGCCACAGGAGATGCTTTAAATATTGAATCTCCTTTGACATGCCTAACGATGTTGAAAGGCACAAAATAAGTTGTGCTATTTTCAATGCTTAGATGAGGGATGGGGCCTCAGTCATTGATCATGTGTTATAGATGATCGAGATGATTGAGTACCTTAGCAAGCTGGGCTTTCTCCTGCACGAGCAACTCGGTAAAGATGCAATCCTTAATTCCTTACCCAAATTCATTTTCTCCTTCCTAACTCATTTCAGAATGATAAAGACTGCAGTCAACTTTCATGGATTATTGGGGTTGCTGTAAAACTTTGAGAAGGATCACCAACTCCACAAGGAGATGGTGAATGTAGTAGGAGGGTCTTCTTCTGATCGTCGACTCTTTAAGAAAGGGAAGAAGAATAAGAAGAAGAAGAATAAGAAGGTGTAGCAAAACACCAGGACAACTGCACAGGGTTGGACCAAGAAGCATAATTCCAACTAGAGTCAAGCAGAGTGCTTCTTCTACAAGAAGCTGGGGCACTACAAGAGGAACTGTCCTCTGTACATTGCCTCCCTAGACTTGAACTGGCCAAGGAAGAAGCAAGTGGTTGCTAGGCAAGGTAATTATATGATAACACTTTATAATTTCTTTTTATTTGATTCTATTGCCTGGCTATTAGATACTAGAAGCTCTTATCATATTTGTAATTCTATGCAGGGCTTGCAGGACAGTTGGAGATTTGATCGAAGTGAGAGGTTTCTGAACATTGGAGATGGAAGATAAGTTCCAATTCTAGCTTTAGGAATCATAAAACTTATAATCAATTCAAATAAAGTTATTCTTAATGAATGTCATTATTGTCCAACTTTCTTATTGAATATCATTTCTATAGGCCTTTTGGCCATGAATGGTTTTGAAATATCAATAAAAGAAAAATTTTGTAATGTCATTTTGAAGGATGTTACAATTTTGATTGGATAATTAAATAATGGAATTTATTTACTTTCTATGCCTATTAACGTGGTTCAATCCTCTAGTAAATGCCCTAGAATTAGTGATGTATCTGATGTCTACCTTTGGCACTATAGGCTAGGTCATATTAGCAAGAATAGAATTAACAGATTATTCAAGAAGGAATTCTTGAGGTTAGTAATTGTGAATTACTTTCGACCTGTGAGTCCTGTCTTCTTGGTAAGATGACCAAGTCGTCTTTTACTAGAAAAGATGAATAAGCCACCGAACCCCTGAGTCTAGTACAATCGAATGTATGTGGACCCATGAGCTCAAGTGCCAGAGGTAAATATTTCTACTTCATAACCTTCACAAATGATCTATCGAGGTATGGGTACATCTATTTAATGAAGCATAAGTCAGAGTCGTTTGAAATGTTCAAACTATTTCGAAAAAAGGAAGAAAAGCAAATTGGGAAGAGTATTAAAACTCTTCGATCGATCCGAGAGGGTGAGTACCTTTCCAATGAGTTTCTGACATATCTTGGGAAGAACATGATTCTCTCCCAATGGTCCCCTCCTAGATTACCATAATATAATGGTGTGTCTGAAAGAAGAAATCGGATCCTATTGGACATGGTTCGATCCATGTTGGGGTTTGCTGGTTTGTCGATCTTCCTATGGGGATATGCGCTCAAGTTAGCTGTTACATTTTAAATTGGGTTCTGAGTAAATCTATTAATAAAACATCATATGAGATATGGATAGGACATAAGCCAATGCTTTCACACCTTAGGATTTAGGGGTGTCTAGCTTATGTCAAATGTTTAATGATAGACAAGCTTGGACCTAGGTCTGATAAGTATAGTTTTATAGGTTATCCAAAAGAAACCAAAGGATACTACTTCTACTTTGTTGATGAGAAAAAAGTGTTTGTTAGCTTTAAGGCAGTATTTTTAGAAAAAGAGTTTCTTGGTGAAGGAACTAATACCTCTAAGGTCGAACTTGATGATGTACGATAGGTGGAAGAACAGACACAAGTTGTTGAACCTAAGCTAGATCTGATTAGATCAGACCTAGAATCCATTGTAGATGCACCCTTAAGATTATCTGGTAGAGTACCACATCAACTAGATAGATACTATGATTTTTTGGTCTGAGATGGGGATTCTATCAAACTCGATGAGAATGATCAAGATCTAATCACCTATATGGATGCAATACAGAGATTCGACTCTGAAAAATGGCTTAAGGCCAGGAAATCCAAAATAGAATCCATGAAGGTCCACAATGTATGGACATTGGTTGACCCATCCGAAAGGATAAAATCCATATAGTGTAAGTGGGTCTTCAAAAGGAAAATGAATGTAGATGGAAAGGTGGAGACCTATAAAGTCTATTTGGTTGCCAAGGGATATCATCAACATTATGATATTAGCTAGGATGAGACGTTCTTTCCTATGGTAATGCTCAAATCTATTCAGATTATGCTTGATATTGCTGCCCATCTGGACTATGAAATCTGGTAGATGAATGTGAAAATGACTTTCCTAAACGAAGAGTTGGATAAAGAGGTGTATATGATACAACCTGAAGGATACATATCCATAGATGAGTCTAAGGTATGTAAGCTTCAAAGATCCATTTATGGACTTAAGCAGGCATCTTGGAGCTGGAACATATGATTTGATAGAACAATCAAAACATATGGCTTCGTTAAGAACGAAGAGGAGCCCTGCATATACAAGTAGGCTAATGGTTCAGTAATAGTATTCCTCATATTATTTATGGATGACATTCTCTTGATCGAAAATGATGTCCCCACATTGCAAGGAATAAAGATCTAGCTGTCATCATAGTTCTTCATGAAAGATCTGGGAGAAGCTTCCTACATCCTAAGGATGAAGATCTATAGAGATAGATCTAAAAGGTTGCTTGGATTGTCCCAGTCTACATACATTGACACTGTGCTGAAATGATTTAGCATGGAGAATTCTAAGAAAGGCTATCCACTGATAGACCATGGAATTTCTCTTTCAAAAAGTGATTATCCGACAATACCTCTAGAATGAGAGCATATGAGTGGAATACCATATGCTTCAACGGTGGGTTCTATCAGGTACACCATGACATGTAAACGATCAGATGTGGCATACTCACTAGGGGTAGTGAGTAGATTCCAATATGATCCAGGGGAGAACCACTGAAAGATTGTTAAAACCATCCTGAAGTATTTAAGAAATACTAAGGACCAATGGTTAGTATATGGTGAATCGGACTTAAAATTGGTGGAGTTCACAGACTCCAATTTTTAGTCTGATCATGATGATAGCAAGAGTGTGTTGGGATATATATTCACCCTTAATGATGGGGCCATCTGCTGGAACAGTTCCAAGCAGCACACTTTGGCCGATTCAGTTTGTAAGGTAGAGTATGTCACTGCATCAGATGCTACCAAAGAAGTGGTGTGGCTGAGAAAATTCATCATCGAGCTTGGAGTAGCATCCTCCCTTGATGGTCTAGTATGCTCTATTGCAATAGCTTTGTAGCCATTGCTTAGGCGAAGGAACCTAAGGCACACCAGCGGATGAAGCATATTCTATGCCGCTTCCACTTTATTCGAGAAATTATGGATCAAGGTGATGTCGACCTTCAGAAGATCGACGAAAAGAAGAACCTAGCCGATCCATTCGCTAAAGCTGTTGCAATGAAGGAGTTCAATGACTTCAAATCAAAGATAGGTATTAGATACTGCACCAATTAGCTTTAGTCCAAGTGGAAGATTGTTGAGGATATGTTCCAAAGCCAATTGTTAGCCTGTTGACGGTTGTGCTATTTATTGTACATGTGTATGAATTATCAAATAATAAAAGTTATTTTGATATTTTTCATCATAAATTCTGTTGTCTTCTAATGAACTCCTGTATTGTGATGAAGTTCTTAGGACTATCTAGATTTGATAAAGAAGAATTTATCATTTAGTCCTTAAATTGTTCACGATCAAAAGATACGTTGTTACTTTGGATGACAACATTTATCAAGTATACGTCATTGTATGCCATATAGGTTGATTGTCCTCATAACCAAGGAGTGTTGAGATATTGGTATGGCATGCAAGTGAGATGTATGAGTACATCTGTACTGAACATGACCAACTTCGTAGCTTTTCTTCTATCAAGATTAGCCCTAAAGAATATGAATATAAGTATCCCTTAGACCTGAGACCACCATAGTGACTTGCAAGCAACTCACTGTACTTAGGTACCAAACTACTTGAATTTCTAATTCAGTGATGGAAGGCTACTGGGTGCAGTCAACTACTTGACTTGTCGGTGTGTGAGTCAAGATGGGATTGATCCCTCCAAATATTGGAAAACATGCATCACTATATTTCAATTTAGCAAATCCTCGGTCGGGGTAGTCCATATGATGGATACTAAATTTTGAAATATAATGTGGATGAATTTAGGGTTGACAGTAAATCCTAGATCGTCCTTTTAAGCATCGTGATCAAGGGGATGAATTATATGGTAACCATATTCTATAGGTTCGTCATTATTGCATTATGACTTTTCAACCTATCTGAATGTCGGATACCAATGCTAGATGGTCACATCGATTGGTATAAAAAATTAGTTTCTGTACTATCGGCTTAAGATTCGAACCTATGGGGTCACACACATAAGAAATTTCTACCTGATCTAATGGCTGATCATGAATCTTGATGACCTAAGACACCGTGGTCAAGAGTCCCATTGGACTGGGACTCTATGACCAAGTGTTCCACTAGACTGAAACTCTGAGTCCTACTCATATAGGATTCTTTGATCAGGAGTCCCACTAGTCTAGGACTCTAAGATCATGAGTTTCATTCATTTAGGAGACTGGGTTCAAGAGTCCCACTGGATTGGGACTCTTAGGAGTTTCATGTTGATGGGATTTTGTTGTCCAATAACCCATCCGATTTGGACTCATATATTTTTAGAGAATTAATTAGTAATTCAATTGCTAATTAGCTTAATTTGATTGAGCAATGAATATTTGATCAAGTTCGATTGAATTTGACTCAATTGGGTTTGACCCGATCAGGTCATGAGATGACCTAATCGCTATAGGAGTTTTGACCTTGATTTGATTAGGACCTGAATCTAATTAATTTTTAATTTAATTAGAATTTTATTGAATTAATCTAAGCCTTATTTGGTTGGGTTTAACCTAGCCTAATTGGATCTAGATTAATTAGTTTGGTTGAAACCAACTAGGACCAAGTCAAATGAAGTTTGAATTCAAACTCTCCCATGCGCCCACCATTTTTGACTTTTTCATTCTTGTTCCATGCCCAAATTTTTTTTTGTACATAACTTTTTCTCACCTAGAAGGTTTCTACACCCCCTCTCTTAGCTGCTTCTGACCATGTCCAAGGGTTGGACCGGTTCAAAGTAAGTTGAGTTTTGAATTCAACTTAGTTTGTTGGAGGTTGGAACCAATCCAACCTTATCTACTTCCCATGCCCTCTCTTTTGTTTGTCAAACATTTTTTGAAGAAATAAAAATATATGCACAAAGAAGGAGAGTCCTTCTACATGTTAAATACATGGAAAGAGGCATTGGGTAAGGATAAGAGGCTCATTTGATTTTTGAAATCAAGTGAGTGCTTAAAACCTCCCAACCACTCAATCCTTATCATTTTCCATGCACTTTTTCCATGATATTCACATCAATAAATTATGAAAATTTTTGTGTGTGTAGAGTAAGTAGCTAGCATTACGTGGAAAAAAATTTAGAGTGATTGGGAATTAGTATTTGGTGAAAAAAATCTTGGAGTGAAGGTGAGTAGGGTCCTACAACACTTTACTTTTCCCTCATATCTCTCTTCTCTTTTGATTTTCACCTCTAAGGATATCCAACTTTTATATATGATCTAAATAACAATTATAGATCTAAAATTCATCTTTCTACAAAAATTTATTTCATAGAAAAACTCAACACAGAGAGGGCACGATAGGATTTTTAGTGTGTCATGATTTTTGGGCTGAGTGAAATCCTAGTTTTGGGAATCTAGGTTTGGGTGGTGTGATCGAGTGTTGTGAGCATCGGATCACCACCAAATTTGAAACACCTCTTCATCATTCTCAAATATTTGTGTTCTAATTTTTTAGAGTATCCAAAAAATCAAAAAATATATGATCGATCGGATCGATCATGATCAGCCGTCGAAGGCTCCCAAGAGGAGCTAGCACTCCGATAGAGCTAGTTGGGATCAAGAGCTCTGTGTGGATCATCCATAGAGGCTGGATGAGTGTGCAGCTATAGTGTAACACCACAACTTTTTTTGATGGATTCAGATCATGGAGATCAGCTACCCGCAAAAAGATATCAAATTCTAAACTTGTATCGGTCAATAGATTAGATTTGCTAATCAAATGTATTTTATTTTTGTATCACATATTAGCATGTTTAGATCCTAAGTAAGGTTTATTTGATATGATCAATGCATGCATAGCATTTTTTTTTAGATTAATATTTATTTTTGCTGCTATTTTATTCAAAAAAAATTTGAAAATGCATGCTTAAATCCTACACGATTTCCTTCAATCCTAAGGTTCTTAAGGTCTAGTTTGAGAAATCTTAAGAAGGCTAACTCATGTATGGGTCAAGTTTTAGATTCAAGGGATGAGAGCATGTGAGACATAGGTGTACATGGGCTCAATGAGTGCTTTCATGTATTGGGTTAGCCTAGTGGAGTTTTTGAGCTGGGGTTTATTAGGATTTATGTCGGAATCCTAGAGTATATCAATCAAATATTGTAAATTTTATAATAAGAGTGGAATATAATTGAGCTTTTCTTCCTAACTCTCTTCTCTCTTCTCTCTAGTTCCAATGCCAAAACCCTAGGTGTCATCCTCTTCTCATTTTCTTCTTAGATCTTCTTCAGTTTGCTGGATTAACACCCAGATTCACACATGAGATTGAATTTGTGGCTGTGGTTCGGAGCAGCTATAGGTATAATAGTTGGTATCAAAGCTCGATTGAGTGTGAAGAAGAAAGAAGATCGGGTTTCAATTGAGATTAGCAACCTAGTTCAGATCTAAGACTTTTCTCTAGGCTTCATGAGAAGGGCTGCTCTCCACCATTCCTAGTCAAGATAATTTTTAGATCTACCTGTTAGCTATTTTTTTATTTGGTTTGATCATGAGGAATGGTGGGTTGAAGGTAGGTTTAAAGAAGTTTGATGGTAAAGAAAGTTTCATGATGTGAAAAGTTAAGATAGAGGATCTACTAATTCAAATGAGGTTGGATTCAGTCTTAGAGGATAGGCCAGAGGAGATGATAGAGAAAAAGTGGAAGTCCTTGGAGAAAAGAACATATGCCACGATTAAGGCTTGTCTGGTGAATGAGGTTTTATATGGTGTGTTCGAGGAAAAGGTACCTAAGGATTTATGATCGATGTTACATCAATTGTACATAAGAAAGAATATGTGCAATAAGTTGATGCTGAAGAAATAACTATACAGCCTTCGAATGTAGGAGGGTGAGGATATTGCGGTGCATATTCAGCAGTTTGACCAGATGAGCATGAACTTGCTCAATATAGGGGTGGATCTCGAAGAGGAGGATGAAAGTTTATTGCTACTAAGTTTGCTATCCGAGAGCTTCGATCCATTGGTGACTAAGCTATTGTATGGTAAGAAGACATTAATATACGAGAAGATCGTATCAATGATAAGGTCCAATGAGCAGTGAGAACGGATGACGAAGAGGAGGGTCTTGTGGTTTCAGAGAGGCCTAGGAAAGGAAAGAGAAGGACATGTAGATGGATAGCAAGGGATCCAAGAGATGCTTCAAGTGTGGTAAATCAAGATACTTTAAGCGAGAATAATCGCTTTGAAAGAAGTGCAATGAAGGAGAAAAATTAGATTCTATCAGTTCAGTCACTAAGAGTGAAGAGTTAGATAAGCTCTTGGTAGTCTCGGAGGAGCCTATGGGGTGTAGTGTATCTGAGATGGATTCAAAGGGATCCACAGAGTGTGGAAGATCCGAAGGGATAGCGACGGTGTCTGAGGTGCAGTGGTAGGCCCAATAGTGCAGCATTGGATAGTTGATCTTGGCTAACTTGATGACAGAGTTGGCTTCTATAGAATCAGGGAGACTTTAGTTTTAGGTGGAGCATCGGGCAGAGGTAGCTTCACATATGGAGGGAGATGCAGCAAAAGTTTAGAGCAAAAGGGTGCAGAGGGAAGAGCTATATCCAGCACCAGTACTAAGGCTGTATAGATCCAGGTGGAGTAGATTGTGTAGGAAGATAAGCATGGCTCTGAGAGGACTGTGTCAAGTGGAGCATCAGTGTATGCAGTGAGTGCTGGTACAAGAATGCTACATGATCTCTAAGAAAGTCTAGGATAAGTGATGTGGCTTTCAAGCAGAAGGGTACCTACAACTCCAAAGGTGGTGTAGAGGAGCAAGACAAGGTCTTCAACGGTGGAGATGGTCATCCAAAAGGCCTCAAAGAAAGCTCAACTGCTAAAAAAAGATGATGGTGGCAAGGTGAGCACAAGGCGTTGTTAGGATATGTAGGGATAGAAGTATCGTGTAGGAGGATGTTGCTAGGTATGCCAAGGCTTGGGTGCACCAAGGTGGAGATTGTAGATAGTGTGATGCTCCCAAGCCTTGGGAGGCCATGGGATGAGCTGGGGAATTAGCTCTAGGAAGACAAGGATAGGTGTGGTCCTAGGGCTAGGATAGGAGTTGTCCTAAGGTGGAAGCGGTATTTATCCCTCCATAGACTTGAGGTTCAGGTGTTAAGGATCTCAAGGGGCATGGTTTGTGCTTTGAAGATATGAGACATAAGATGAGCAAAAAACCAAAGCCAGAGAATGAAGACTATAGAGAAGAAGCTTTTCTATAGGTTAGCTAGCTCAGTTTGATACTAGGTCAACTAAGTCTCAATGGACATACCAAATAGAAAGTTGCGCATTCGGAACTGCAGGCACGGTATGCAACTGGATCGACTTAGTCTGAAACTTAGTCGACCCAATCTCAGGTTAGTCGGCTTAGTGTTGAAATTGAGCAGACTTAGTGCATGGGTAGAGTCACATGGAGCACCTGTTTGGAGCTAGGATAGGGATTTATCCTAAGATTCTTAAGGCCTGATTTGAGAGGTCTTAAGGGGGCTAACTCATGTATGTATCGAGTTTTAGATCTAGGAGATGAGAGCATGTGAGACATGGGTGTACATGGGCTAAGTGAGTGCTTTCATGTATTTGGTTAGCCTAGGAGAGTTTTTGAGCTAGGGTTTTTTAAGGTTCTTGTTGGAATCCTAGGGTATATAAACCTAGGTATTGTAACTTTTATAATAAGAGTAGAATATAATTAAGCTTTTCTTCCTAACTCTCTTCTCTCTTCTCTCGGGTTCCAATGCAAAAATCCTAGGTGCCATCCCATTCTCTCTTCCTTGTTAGATGTTCTTCAGTTTGCTAGATTAACACTTAGGTTCATGCAAGAGATCGGATCTACGACTATAGTTTCGAGCAGCCATACGCACAACACAGTAATCTAGAAAATGTTATGCAATAAATTCTACAACGTAAATGTGAGGATTTGTAGTGCTCCCAAGCCTTGGGAGGCCACGGGAGTAGTCAGGGGTTGGCTCTAGGGATTCCAGGGGCTTGGTTGGTGCTTCAGAGACCTGAGACACAAAGTAAAGCAAGGAACCAAAGCCAAAGAATCAAGATTGTAGAAAGAAGATTTTCTATAGGTTAGCCGGCTCGGTCAAAAATTGGATCGGTTAAGTCTCAGTGCATAGGCAAAATAGAGAGATGCATGTTCGAAACTGCTGGCACAGTACAGGATTGGGCCAGCTCAATTTCAGACTGGGCCGATCCAGCGGAACTTAGCTAGCTCAGTGCTGAGACCGAGTCAGCTTAGTGCATAGGAAGAGTTATGCAAGGGTCTATTTTGGGCTAGGGTCTGGGTTGATCTTAGGGGTCTTCAGGCTTGATTTGAGAGGTCTTAAGCTAGCTAATTCATGTATGGGTTGGATCTAGATCCAAAGGATGAGAGCATGGGAGACATGGGTGTACATGGACTCGGTGAGTGCTTTCACGTATTGGGTTAGCTGGGGAGTTTTTTGGTCGGGCCTAATGGCTATGTATAAATACATAGATTGTATTAGGATTTCATTAAGCTGTGGAATATAGATCTTTTCTTTCTTAACTCTCCTCTTTTCTTCTATCTAGAGTTAATGCCCTAGGGTTCTTGAAGAAGCCCTAGAGAAGGGGGCATCTCCCTCAAGCCCAAGGAGGAAGGCGCCCCATCTAGATCCAGGTGAATGATCAATGGTTTGTTGCCCATAGAGAATGTCATAGATTCCTTCAGATCCGTGCTAAAGATCAGGAGCTTTCACAACATGATATTGATGCTTGTGATGTCAAGGATGATTGGCATTTGAGCGATATCATGGGTCTACAATTTGGTATTAGAGCTAGGTGATGCCTGGAATGTTATGGATGGTAATATGATATCAGAGCCAGGTTTCAGAGCTGATGGTGCATGAAAGGAGCCAGGTTTTAGAGCCTAATGGTGCATGGAAGAAGCCAAGTTTCAGATCCTGATGGTGCATGGAAGGAGCCAGATTTCAGAGCCTGGTGGTGCATGGAAGGAAAGGAGAAGTCGTACAAAGTGAAATTAAAAATCTGCATAAGGATTTCACGGTATGTCTCAAATCTATCTTTGTTATTGTTGTGGTTTGGCTAACCGAGAGTAGCGAGTTGAAGGTGGAGGTTAAGAGGATTAACGAGAAGGAAATTTCTCAGGGTGGATGGATTTGGTGCATGATTTACTGATTGGTCTTGGTGGAAAGGTCGGGGTGTATGACAATTATGTGATAGGCAGGGAACACTAGAGTGCTACAGCAGCGCTTTCCTTGAGATGTAGGGCTAAGAGAGGCTCGATGATGCAGCAGCTGAGAAAAGTATCTCAGTAGAGAGCATCAAGATTCTCTAGGAAGATGGGCAGTATGGGGCTGTTGAAAAGAGATTTTCCAAGGGGTAATGATCAAAGAAAGGCAGAAGAAGGGACTATACATCCTTCGATGTTTGGAAGGTGGGGAAGTAGTCGAAGGTGTATTTGGCATTTCGACCAGAGCATGGATTTATGGAGCCTTGGGGATGATGGAGATGGATGATCCATGAAGGTTCAGTAGGTTAGGACTGGATGGCTGTAGAGTAGTGCAGAGATGAGTCAGAAAGCGCTGGAGAGCTACAGGAGTGCTACACTAGAGGCATGGGGTTGAGAGAGGCTTGGTGGTGCAGCAGTCGAGGAGTGTATCTCAGCAGAGAGTGTCAGTGGTATTTAAGGAGATTGGATGCAGGTCTCAGGGAGAGCCAGGGGGTCTTTGGGAGCGCTAGGAGGTCTCTAGCAGCTAGGAGTATCATGGATCAGATTAGATCTCTCTCTCTGATTAGATTAGATCTAGTCTCGGTTTGATGTTGATATGATCAACATCATTAACTTTGTTTAATATTTTTAATTTTAGATTTATTAGCATGTATAGATCATGACTTTAGATCCCAAATCTAGGATTTATTTATATATTTTAATAAATTAATATGATTAATTTATTGCTTTCATTGATTTAATTTTGAAAAAGTTCCAAAATTCCTACAAGAAATCCTAGATTTTTTTTGCACCTGGATGGTCCGGTCCTGCTCTATTGTGACATTACCGATGCCATTACTCAAGCAAAAAAATTGAAGGCATACTAGTGGACAAAGCACATAATATGTTGCTACCATCTAGTCTGAGAGATCATGGATTGAGGTGACGTCGACCTTCAAAAGATCGATAGAAAGGTTAATCTGGCCGACTCCTTTACTAAAGTCCTGATGGTAAAGGAGTTCGACGACCACAAGTCAAAGATGGATATTAGATACTATATTGAGTGGCTTTAGGATAAGTGAAAATTATTAAAAAATATATTCTAAAGCCAATCATCAGTCTGTTGATGGTTGTACTATTTTATAATTATAAATAATTTATTATTAAATAAAATTATATTCTAGCATTTTTTATCATAAAGTCTACATCTTCTAATGAACTTCTTTGATGTGATTAAGTCATTAGGACTATTTAGTTTTAATAAAGAGAGAATTTATCGATTAGTCCTTAAATTGTTTGCGATCAAATGATATGTTGTTAACTAGGATGATAACATTTATCGAGTGTAGATCATTGTGTGCCATATATGTTAGTTGTCCTCTTAACTAAGGAATGTTGAGATTCTAGTATGGCATATAGGTGAGATGTAAGGATACATCATCACTAAACATGACCAACTTCGGAGCATTCTACTTTCGAGAATTCTCTGATGGGATATGAGTATAAGTGTCCTTGGACCTAAGATTGCCACGATGGCTTGTAAGCAACTCACTATGCTTTGGTGCTGGACTATCTAAATTTTTAATTTAGTAATAAATGATTTTTAGGTACAATCAAGTACTTATGAAGTCATTAAGCAATCAAGATGGGATTAACTACTCTAAGAATTTGGAGAAAATATATTGCTGTATTTCAATTTAGCAAAACCTTGGCCAAAATAATCCATATGATGGATTTGGTATTTTAAAATATAATATAGATGATCTAATCAAAGTTGATAGTTAAATCCTAAGTTATCCTATGAGTATTTAGGTCAAGAGGATGAATTATATGAAAACTATATCTATATGGGTTCTAACAGTGTTGCTTTACGCATTTGACTTATCCAGTCGTTGGGTATCATTACTAGATGGTAACTTTGATTGATATAAAAATTTATTTTTATGCTATCAGCTTAGGTTCAAACTTATGGGGTCATATGCATAAGTGGTCTCGATTTGATTTGATAGTTGATCGATGATTAAGAATTATTTTAGGGTTAAACATTCAATACGATTGATGTTTGACCTAGTACAAGTATTACAGGAGGATTGATTAGCAATAAGATTGTTAATTAGCTAAATTTGATTAAAACAAAGGACTGAGATTGAGTATAGTTGAATAAAATTTAATTAGCTTTGATTTGGGCTTGATTGGATCCAGTCCAATTAGTTTATTAGATTAGCCAATTGCAAAGAAGAACAAGTCCTTGTTCAATTAGAACTTATGTGTACCTAATTTCTAATTTGATTAAAATTTAAATCAAATTTAAATTTAATTTAATCTAATTTAGTTGGACTCTTAATTGGACTATGATAAGCCATAATTAGATTGCACAAGTTTTGATTTAATTGGATTCAAATAATATGTTGGACCATGTCAAAACTTAAAGTCCTAGTGTTACTAGGACTCTTCCATCTTGCACCACCTTGCTTTCCATGCCCCCCAACACCAATTCCACTAAAATTTTCATGAGAAATTTTATTTCTAAAGAGTCTCCATCCTTTGTTTGTGCCTCCCACTTTTTTAGAAGGAAATTAGTTGTGTAATAAATCAAAACAAATAAGTTGTTTTGACCTAGGACTCTATTAGATAAAGTTTGATATATTACTTTTCCTTATCTCTTTGAGGTGCCAACCCACCTGATTTTCCACTAATTCTTTTGTGAGAAATAGAAGACATTTATGCACAACTTTCAGAATTTGCACGCCAAAAAATAAGAAGGGTGCACCCAAGAGTTGGGTGCCCCAATCCTTGCTCAATTTGGGCATGCCTTTCTAGGATTTTGACCTAGACAAAGACTATATCAAAACTCTCAATTTAAAGAAAGTTTGGGCATGAAATTTCTATAAATTTTAGACCTGAGAGAGAGTGCTTAGGCGTGGGAAGCTTGGGTGTAAAGGGGCTTTGGGCATGGTGCTTTGTAAAGACACAAGTTGTTGTGTCTAGGTGAGAGAAAAGAAAGAGAGAAGAGAGGTCTTATCTAGGGTTTCTCTTAGATCCATTTTCATAATTTTTTTGAGAGAAAAAGGTAAAGAAAAGGAGTTCTTTCAGATCCTCCCATCTCTTCTTTGGTGCTTTGGAAGGTTCAAGTTGATCAAAGAAAGAGTTTTGCCATCAACCATCAAAGAAGAATTAGCACAGTACTAGCACATTGTGCTGATTTCAAGTCACTGGACTTTGGATTAACAGTCGAGACTTCATGTAGATTTTCTATAGAGGCTAGTTGTGTGTGCGGCTCAAAGTGAGACCTCAACCTTGGATCAGCAAGTAGAGTTTTTGACTTACGAAAGGTAAAAGAGATTTGATCTCTTTCTTCCACTAGATTTGATCTAGTCTTGGTTTGATGTTGATATGATCAATATTATTATCATTATTTAATATTTAATTATAAATTTATTAACATGCATAGATCATGACATTATATCTTTGATCTAGAATTTATTTATATATTTTAATAAATTGATATGATTAATTTATTACTTCTACTGATCTAGTTTTGAAAAAATATCAAAATACCTACAAGAAACCCAAGACATTTTCTTCACTCTAGCTCTTAAACAGGGGGTTAACCTTGTCTTAATAAGGGTGGAGACCATCTGTGCTCTAGGGGAGAGGCCCCTGCAGTGGCTCTTTTGTGCCTCAGGAGAGAGGCCCTTCCAACGGTCCATAGGGAGAGGCCCTCTCAACGGCCCTTTTATGCCTCGGTAATCCTGTTAGGAACAAGTAAAAGACCTCATCCTAACAAGGATAAAAGATATTTTGTAGGCCTTCAATTCTTAAATAGGAGTTTAACCACATTAGAAATAGGAGGAGAACCTTGTCCTAACATTAGTGAAGGCCTTCGATTCTTAATTAAGAGGTTGATTTTATCTTAACGAGGGTTGTTGGGGGTAAAATAGCTCCCGCCAAAGTTCGATGGATTACCCGACCTTGATATGGTATTACCTAGAATAGTGTTGTTTGGGTCCAAGCTTCAGTTAAACTATTTTCTTATTCTAGTCATGTTCTAGAAGGCCGACCTTCGGCCCATGTTTGCCAGATAATCTTCCCAATGGCAAATTTTAGCTCTCTTCCCACGACGACAGAACTTGTCAAAAACATGCTGAGCTTCGACCGGATGAGCTTAAATAATGAAAAATGTTGGCATCTGATTGATTCTAATCCCTAGCTCAAGATAGCAGGATCTCAAGTATCGAATCCCAGCACAGCCCGACCTTATTTGGTGGTCGACCTTGAAGGCGGCCGAATTCCTTCACTATAAATGATAGATCTCACCAATTTCATATCAGAGATCCTGGCCAGCCAAACTCCTTTTCAGTCGAATTTATCTCTAGCTGAACTCCTCTCTAGCCAAATTTCTTTCTAGCTGAACTCCTCTCCAGCCAAATTTCTTTACTCCACCTTAGGGATTGTAGATTTTGGTAGCTCTACATCAAAAACTTCAGATGGATGAATTTGAGTCAGCAAGAGAACTTCGTCATCAACATAAGTCTGATCCTCAACTCAAAGTAAGCAATGGTCACTTGAGGAGCAACGAATCTCACCATTCACCCATCCTAGCTTTAAGTCAATCTCGAATCTCCACTATCCCAGTCGAACTTCTTTGAGAAAGCTTGGCCATAGTCTATTAGATGAGTGCCCTAGAAGCTAGATTGGCTCACACTTGTAATACACTTTCTAGGGCTAATTTTATAATTTTGACTTAAAAATTAATAATAAGTTATTTTATTCCATTACATTATGTACATAGTGTCTATGATACATTCTTTGAGTTAATGGAATGCTAATACATATTTTCAGAAGTTAAAAATTTAAGATAAGTATTTTCATAATTAACACATAAACAGCTCCCGACCGTAGGATCATCACGAGGATAATGATCAATCCGAAAGGTTAGTGTACGATCACTTTCTTAGGATAGATGAGTCTTGAGTCTATGGTATGGAGACACCAGAGCAAGAGTACAGATCCTTGTTAAAGAATGAGGACACTGAGCATGACCATCTCGAGCAATCATAAGGAAGTCTACCTTCTCGTCAATGACTGAGCTCGATGCTACAGTTGTGTATCTAATTCATAGATCTGAGGTGCATCGATAGTTCATCTTGAGTGTGTTATAGTTTGACTACACCATAACTCAATCTTCTAGCCATTCAAAATCTTGAGGTGTATGTTGGCTATAGCATGTTCATTGTAGGAACTTGCTTGCACCAAGATGGGATCTATCAACCTTGGTAGAGGAGGAGTAGTCCTATAATGATCATGAGATCGAGTTTTTAAGCCCATGGCTATGGCTGTGTGATATAAAAAAAAGAGTTTTCTATTAGAGTTTCACATCGGACGTAGATTGAATGATTCAATCATATAACATGGTGTTGGATTTGAAAAGTTCACCTTAACCCTAATCCTGTCGAGGCTCATGATAGAAGAACCCAATCACACAGGTAGCTACATCGAGAGGTTCGTTTATAGTTCTGATGGGTTGCCATCATATACTACTAGGTATCACTAGTGGATTTTGGAAGTAATTTGAATGATCTTGATGATCAATCATTCCAATTGCGTGAATCGAAAGAATTTTGTTCTATGGAAAGATATTTTGATGATGTTGATGATAAAGATCACGACATGTCTCATTACCATATAGAACTAAACCTAACTTAGTAACACAAATAAGGATTTAGGTCTAGATGTCATCAATTGAGCTAACCTAGTTTGATTGATTTGGATTTGATCCAACTATGTTCAAGAAAATCATGCCAACACACGATTGAGCCTAACATTCTCCTTCTATAATCATTTTGGTTCATCTCGACTAAGCCAAATTAGTTTGGGCTCACCAAGAAATCCTACATGATTTTGTCCTAGTCTGATTGGAGCTTGTCCAGGTAAAAATAGGATTGTCCTAACCTGATCTATGCTTGTCTTATTCCATTGGATGGAAATAGAATAAGACCTACCAATTTCAGTAACCTTTAGGACATGGGGTCGTTTGACCCAGTCTTTTATAGGAATGAAAGAGGAAGGACATGCATTTTAGATATGTATGACCTAGAAGCCAGAATTGGCTGACACTTGTTATACACTTCTAAGGGCAAAATTATAATTTTGACTATAAATAATAAAATAGATTATTTTCTATCATAATGTGTATTTAGTGTCTATGATACATCTGTTAAGTTAATGGCAATGATAGTTCTTATTTTTAAGAGTTAAAAATTTAAGACATGAATTTTTATTATTAACTCATAAAATGCTCTTGACTGTAGGATCATCATGAGGATGGTGATTGATCCAAAAGGTTGGTGTATAATCGCTTCTTTATAGTAGATGAGTCTTGAGTCTACAGTGTAGAGACACCAAAGCAAGAGTACAGATACTCATTAGAGAACGAGGGCACTGAGCATGACCACCTCGAGCAGTCATTAGGAAGTCTACTTTCTCGTCGATGACTGGCTCGAAACTACAGTTGTGTGTCTAGTTCTTTGACATAAGGTGCATCGATAATTCACTTTGAGGGTATTATAGTTTGACTACACCATGACTCAGTCTTCGAGCCATTTGGAATTCTAAGATGTATGTTGGCTATAGCATGTTCATTGTAGGAATTGGATTGTTCATTGTAGAAATTGGATTGCACCAATAGAAAATCTATCTACCTCGGTAAATGAGGAGAAGCCCTATGATGAACATGAGAATCAAGTCCATAAGCCCATGGCCATGATAGAGTAAAATAATAGAAAAAGTTTCTATTAAGGTTTTCATATTGGACTTGAATCGAATGATTAATCATATGACGGATATTAGGGTTTGACAAGATTACCTTATCCCCAATTCAATCGGAGCTCAAGATAGAAGAAATTAATCATATAGATAACTGCACCGAGAGATTCATTTTTAGTTTTGATGAGTTACCATCATATGCTGCTAGGTGTCATTTATGGATTTTGAGAGCAATTAGAATGATTTAGACAATCAATCATACTAATTGTTTGAATCAGAAAAGTTCTGATCCATCGAAAGGTGTTTCGATGATGTCGATGATAGAGATCGTGACATATCTCATTACCGTATGAAACTGAACCTAGCTAGGCCACACAAACAAAGATTTTGATTTGGATATCATCAATTGGACTAATTTAGTTCAATTGATTCAAATTAGATTTAATTAGGTTCAAAAAAATTGTGCTAGCACACGATTGAGCCTAATGTTCTCCTTTAATTATCATTAAAGTTTGTCTCGACTGAGCCAAATATGATTGGACTCACTCAGGTATCTTTACTTGGTCTAACTGGAGCTTGTCCAAATTAGAAAATGATTGTCTTAATTTATGAGATGAATTTTAGATAACACATGCCATTTTTCGTCACCTGCTAAATCCTGTTTTGGACATTTGGTCAAACATTGACCTTTGACACTTAGACATCTGCCCATTTGTCAAGCCATCATAGGAGAAAACTTTTGGACCAGTCCACCTACTAAAAAGTAGGAGGATAAGGGGTGGATGGCTAGGGAGACCTGCACCCATGGATAAAGCATCTGGAGTCCCATATAGATTGGACTCCAGTTGCTTCGGGGATTCTACTTGGATGGCGCCTAGAAGATTGCTTTGACCCAGTCTTGGCGTCATCTAAGGATGATTTAGAGGGGATCTCATCTGATTGGATCAGATGATGTCATCCCACTAATCAAATTTAGATTTGATTGCATAGAAGCTATGATTGGTCAGGATGATGCGGCATTGCATGGCGTAATAGGGTCTATAAAAACCCAATCTGCACCAAGATCAATGATGCTTGACCCATTGCCCATGCCACAAGACTACCCCTCTTCCTCCTCCATGCCATCTTTAGGTGTTCTCTCTCCTACCCATGCCCAAGAATTTTTGGGCATAAGTTTGGTTAGATCCAAGCAAGAGATAGGTGACAGAAAATGGAAGAAGGCAGCACTGCTGTAAGAGACAACTTACAACTTTAGAAGGAGTTTTGAAGATCTACAAAATCAGATCCAAATATAATTTTTGGAGAAGTAATAAAGAAGAAGAAGATCTCCATATCCTATTCGAGTGGATATCAGTAGAGGTCAGGCACTTGCGTGGCTAGATCCAGAACCTCATGCAGACATCAGGATCATCACAGGACAATTAGATTACCCGCAATAAGATAAAATTAAATTAGATTTAATTTATTTTTTTTATTTTGTTATTAGATCAATAATATCAAATCTAAAAAGTCTCAGATCTAATCTAAATTCAAAAAATTTTTTTTTGAAATATCTCTCTTGATCTAATCAGATCTGAATGAAGCTGATCCGAAAAACTAGGTTTCCCCTTCAATTGGTATTAGAGCTAGGTTCTATTTTTCATTAAATCTGATTTTATTTTAATTTTAATCTGATAATTTGATGATTTTAGATATCACATTAGATATGATTATATCTAAAATTAAAAATTAAAAAAATTAAATAATTTAGATCTAAGTTGTACAAGATGCATGACTAGTTGTAGAATAGAATTATTCTATGTAGAGTCTAGCATGATCATAATTTAATTTGATTAGTAATAATTTTTAGATTTATTTATTTACTATTTTCTGATATTATAAATATTATAATAAGATCTAAAAAATAAAAAATAAAATTATTTAATTTTTGTTCATATGAGATATGATGAATGCATGTTTAGACTAATTGTAGAATAGTTCTACATAATTATCTAGAATAGATTTTAATTTGATATGATCAATTTAAATTTAATTTTTTAGATGATTATGAGATAATTTAGATCTGAAAACATGCATGATATGTAACATGAAGATGTATGCAAAACATGTTTATAGTTAGATCAATTTTTTATATATGAGATATATGATGTAGATCTAACTAGTTTTGTAGTTTTCATATTTTTGATTAAGGCATTCCCCTTGGCCATCCGATCATAAGAATAAAGTAGGATTTAAATGCCCTCTCCTTCCATTCGATGGGGTGTTCTTATGATGTATAGGGGTGCTGCACGTTCGTCCTTAATTAAAAATCTAAAACTTATTTTCTGCAAAATCCTAGATTCTGAAATCCTAAGATTTTATTTACATATTTTGTTTATGAATCCTAAACTTAATTACGAATTAAAATTATAAAATATGTTAAGTCTAAAAATTAAGAATTCTTAGATTTAAGATATATTCATAAAATTGGGTTCGGCTTGGGTAGCTCAATTAGGTCTAGCGGTTGATCAAATCAAAATCAAGAGTTGGTTAGATGGGATCAAGAGTGCTTAAATTGACCAGCCTAATAGGATTAAGTCTGGGTCAAGATCGAGTCACATGAGTGATCGATCAAGCTAAGACCTAATTAGGCTCAGTGGTTAGAGTCTGGATTGTAGGCTAACCTAATTGGTTCTGGCTTAATAATTTGGTGTCTAAGGTAAGTCTAGCAGATATGATCGATTGATTTTTAATTGGAAGCTACTCGATTCGAATGTGTTCTTGTCGAGTTAATGGCATATGCCTTCCATCGGTCTCACTTATCTGGCCATATTTATCAACCCAGTCTTGATCTAAGGTGGTTAATAATCAGAGCTAACCCATGCCACTAGGTTAGTCATAATTGTTATGGCTATTATAAGTCATGTTTAAAGAGACCTAAATCAAATCTTCCTAAGAAAAGATAAAGTCTAAGATCTTCCACCATTGTAGATATGCGGGCTCTTCCCGGGGTTGATTGTTCTCGACTAGTCATAGTGGTTCAATTACACCAGGAAGACGCAACCGTATCTATTAGGCATTGGATGCTGTGGGCTAGAGAATAAATTAGGCTTAATATTCCAAATATAGTGAGAGACCCAATTAAAAATCCAATCTGTGCAAATGGTGGGTCTGACTTAACTAAAGAGTGGATCAATATTTCGAATATGCTGAGATTCATGAATTAGAGATTAAGTTTGGGTGCACCATGATTAGAGAATCATTGGACAAGAGTTATCCACTCATTACTAACCCATCATCAATAATTGTTAGGTGAGGTGATGAGTCAGTTGGTGGGACTGCACCATCCATTAGAAATCTATAATCATGAAGATTATTGCATCTCTACACAGAAAGTGTAGGGATCCAAAAAAATAGTGAGAGCTAATTTATTTAAAAATTAAACCCCTAAATAAATTGGTCAAGTCTTAATTATAATATCTAATTAGAAACTTTGACTCTATATAGAAAAAGCAAAATATCTACATCCAACCACTAGCACGTATCCTAGACACCCATAGACTGACCAAACCCAATTATAAGAATTAGCTCCAAAACTTTAAAATCATTTTGGGTTCTAAGAAGTTAACTCATGTATTGGACCAAGATCCCCCCACCTTACCAGCTCGTCCATCCACTGAACAGAGAGCATCTCTTGATAAGTGGACAGACGAAGATAACAAGGCCAGATACTACATGTTGGGCTCGATGTCTGATGAGCTTTAGTGCCAACATGAAGATATCAAGACTACCCACCAAATATTGGCTCACCTCTAAGAGATGTTTGGTGAACAGAGTCATGCATCCAAATATCAGATCACTAAACAACTATTCAAGGCTAAAATGCATGATGGACAGTCAGTCCAAGATCATTGTTTGATGACGATCAAGGACTTAGAAGAGCTTGAGAAGCTTGGAGTAAAGTTGGATCTGGATCTGCAGAATGATATAATTTTACAATCCTTGACTAATGCATATGAGTAGTTCATCATGAACTACTATATGCGTAAACTTCAAAATACTCTGGCCGAGCTTTTGAACATGTTGGTTACTCCTGAGCTTTTAATAAAATATTCTAAAGGCTGAGTATTTGCTATGGAACAGACTTCTTTCAAGAAAAAATCTTTTGGAAAGAAGAAGAAGTCTGCAAAAAGGCAAAAGGTGGAAGAAGGAAAGAAAAAGAAGGTAAAGCTGAAGAAGAAGGCCGCTGACAAAGAAAAATATTTTCATTGCAACATTGACGGCCACTGAAAGTGGAACTGCCCTACATACCTAGCCATCCTGAAGAATAAGAAGGAAGCAGGTCCTTCTGGAGGTATGCTCGTTATTGAATCTAACCTTACGATTTCTTCTGCATCCAGTTGGATGCTTGACTATGGTTCTAATGCTCATTTGTGCACTTCCATGCAGGATTTTTAGGATAGCAGGAGGCTGAGGGATGGTGAGATAATCCTACGCATTGGAAATAGAGCAAGGGTTGCTGCTATGGCCGTGGGAACCTACCCTCTTCAACTACCATCTAGTTTAGATTTAGTACTTAAGGATTATTATTATGTGCCTACAGCAAGTAGGAATTTGATTTCTATTTTACGTTTAGCACTAGATGGCTATATAATTAGTTTTCTTAAAGACTATTGTAACATTCTTTATGAAAGAAATAAAATTGCAAGTGGTTTCTTTATTAACGATCTTTCCCAGCTACATATTGATGTATATGTTTTTAATATCAAGCAAAATGTGAATGCCATAAAATCAAAATGATCCAGGGATAGTCCAAATGATAGGTATCTATGGCATCTTAGACTCGGTCATATAGCAGAAGATAAGGTTAACAAATTAGAGAAAATCAGGCTATTAAGTCCATTGACTTCCGAGTCATATCCAATTTATGAATCATATCTTTATGGCAAAATGACTAAACTCCCTTTTGTGGGACATGAAAAAAGGGCTACGAATTTACTTACCCTAGTACATACTGATGTGTGCGGCCCATTTGATGTGCCAGCTAGAGGCAATTTTGTCTACTTTATAATCTTCACTAATGATTTGTCTCAGTATGAGTATGTGTATCTTATAAGACACAAATCTGAAGCCTTTAAAAAGTTTAAAGAATTCAGACATAAAGTAGAAAAGCAAACTGAAAAATCCATTAAGGTTCTTCAATCAGATCGAGGAGGTGAATACCTTAGTCGAAAATTTTTGGGCTATCTCAAGCAGAATGGCATAGTTTCTCAATGAACTCCATCTAGAACATCTCAACTCAATGAAATTTTAGAATGGAGGAATCGGACCCTATTAGATATGGTCCAATCTATGATGAGCTTCATAAACCTTTCTGATTTTCTTTGGGGACACAATTTGTTAATTGCTATATATTTACTGAATAGGGCTTCTTCTAAAATCGTTCCTACCACACCATATGAGATATGGCATGATAAGAAACTAAGTCTGAGTCATCTCAGAATTTGGGGTTGTCCGGCTCATGTCAAAAGATAACAAACGGACAAGTTAGACTATAGATTTTTAGAGCTCGATTCATAGGATATCCTAAAGAGTCATTAGGATATTATTTCTACATTCCAGAAGATCATAATGTGATTATGAGTCAACATGCCATCTTTCTTCAAAAATAGTTTATTCAAGATGGCAGCATTGAAAAGCAGATCAAGCTAGAGGAGAAAGTCTTCCAAGAGCAAAGAGCTAAGGATCCTTTGGAATCAAATCAGGTTGAGCCAATACAATCACTACCTCCTCCACCTCAAAGATTGGAATGAATTTTTCGTCCTTCTGAGAGGTACTTAGGTACTATTTTAGAGAAAGTAGAGAAAATATTTCTCGTAGGTAATGGAGTTCATATTGATGATCCCAAAATCTATAACGAGATGATATCAGATATCGACTCCAAGAAATGGTTAGAGGCAATGAAGTCAGAAATTGACTCGATGCACTCAAACTAAGTCTGGACCTTGGTAGATCCACCAGAAGGTATAGTACCTATTGAGTGTAAATGAATCTACAAGAGAAAGATTGGTGCAGATGAAAATGTAGAGACATTCAAAGCTAGATTAGTGGCAAAAGATTATAGTCAGCATGAAGGCATTGACTATCAGGATACCTTTTCGCCAGTAGCCATGCTTAAATTCATTCGCACATTGCTTGCTGTTGCAACCTATTTTGATTATGAAATATGACAAATGGATGTGAAAATGGCATTCTTAAATGAATTTCTTGAGAAAGATATCTATATGGAACAACCACTGAATTTTACATCCAGTGATACTGATCACAAAGTATGCAAACTGCAAAGATCCATATATGGACTTAAGCAAGCATCTCAGAGCTGGAATACTCATTTTAATGATGTGATCAAATTATTTGATTTCATCAAGAATGAGGAGGAATCATGTATTTTTAGAAAGGTTAGTAGGAGTGCTATTGTCTTTCTCATACTATACGTGGATGATATCCTCCTTATTGGGAATGATATTCCCATGTTGACCACAGTTAAAATGTGGTTATCTAAAGAATTCTCCATGAAAGACCTAGGAGAAGCATCTTTCATTCTTGGAATCAAAGTCTATAGAGATAGACCGAATAGGATGCTAGGTCTTTCAAAGAAGATGTACATAGAGGAAGTGCTAAAGAGGTTTAGCATGGAAAACTCTATGAGGGGTTTGGTACCCTTAAAACATGGCATTCATCTCTCCAAGAAAATATATCACAACACACCAGAGGAGATTGAACGCATTAGCAAGATCCCTTATGCTTTTGCAATAGAAATCCTCATGTATGTCATGTTATATACACGACCTGATATAGCCCATGTTGTGAGTCTCACAAGCAGATATCAGTTAAATCCAAAAGAACACTAGACTTCTATGAAATGTATTCTTAAGTACTTCTGAAGAACTAAAGATATGTTATTGATTTTTGATAATGGAGAACTCAAAGTCCAAGGGTATACAGACTTGAATTTTATGTCCGATATAGATGATCGAAAGTCGACATCTGAGAATCTATATGTGTAATGGTGGTGTTGTCAATTGGAAGAGTTCCAAACAGATAGTAATAGTAGATTCCATCATGGAAGCAAAATACATCGCTACATCAAAAACTGCAAAGTAGGCATTCTAGTATAAGAAGTTTACCGTAGAGATCGAAGTGATGCTATCAGATGCCATTCTTGTATACTATGATAATAATGGTGCCACAACCCTTGCTAAGAAGCCGAGGTCTCACCAGAAATTCAAACACATTGAGCGACGATACCACCTCATCCGCGATTATCTCGAGAAAGGATACATCGAGGTCAAGAGAGTCAACTCCACAGACAATGTGGCAGACCCACTTACAAAGCCGTTGGGCCAGCAGAAGATCGAAACCCACCTTGAGAAGATGGGACATAGATTTGTAGCCAATTGGTCTTAGGTCAAGTGGGAGTTTGTTAGATATGTGTTCCCTAGAAGCCAAAATTGGCTGACACTTGTTATACACTTCTAAAGGCAAAATTATAATTTTGACTAAAAATAATAAAATGGATTATTTTTTATCATAATGTGTATTTAGTTTCTGTCATACATCCCTTGAGTTAATGGCAATGATAGTTCTTATTTTCAAGAGTTGAAAATTTAAGACATGAATTTTCATTATTAACTCATAAAATGCTCCTGACCGTAGGATCATCATGAGGATGGTGATTATTCTGGTAGGTTGGTGTACAATCGCTTCTTTATAGTAGATGAGTCTTGAGTCTATGGTGTAGAGACACTAGAGCGAGAGTACAATACTCATTAGAGAATGAGGGCACTGAGCGTGACCACCTCGAGCAGTCATTAGAAAGTCTACCTTCTCGTCGATGACTGGCTTGAAGCTACAGTTGTGTATCTGGTTCTTTGACTTGAGGTGCATCGATAGTTCACCTTGAGGGTATATTAGTTTGACTACACCATGACTCAGGCTCCTAGCCATTCAAAATTCTGAGGTGTATGTTGGCTATAGCATGTTCATTGTAGGAATTGGATTGCACCAATAGAGAATCTATCTACCTCATAGATGAGGAGAAGCCCTATGATGATCATGAGAATCAAGTCCATAAGCCCAAGGCCATGGTAGAGTGAAATAATAGAAAGAGTTTCTATTAAGATTTTCACATTAGACTTGAATCGAATGATTAATCATATGATGGATATTAGGGTTTGACGAGATTACCTTAACCCCAATTCAGTTGGAGCTCAAGATAGAAGAACTTAATCACACAGGTAACTGCATCGAGAGGTTCATTTTTAGTTTTGATGGGTTGCCACCATATGCTGTTAGGTGTCACTGGTAGATTTTGAGAGTAATTAGAATGATTTAGATGATCAATCATACTAGTTATTTAAATCAGAAAAGTTTTGATCCATCGAAAGATATTTCGATGATGTTGATGATAGAGATCGTGACATATCTCATTATCATATGGAACTGAACCTAACTAGATCACATAAATAAGGATTTTGATTTGGATATTATCAATTGGACTAACTTAGTTCAATTGATTTGATTTAGTTCAATTAGGTTCAAGAAAATTGTGCTAGCACACGATTGAGCCTAACATTCTTCTTTAATTATCATTAATGTTTGTCTCGACTGAGCCAAATATGATTGAGCTCACTTAGGTACCTTTACATGGTCTGACTAGAGCTTGTCCAAATCAGAAAAGGGTTGTCTTAATTTATGAGATGAATTTGAGATAATACCTGCCATTTTCCATCACCTGCTAAATCCTGTTTCAGACATTTGGTTAAATGTTGACTTTTGACACTTGATATCTGCCCATGTGTCAAGCCATCATAGGAGAGAATTTTTGGACTAGTCCATCAGATAAAAAGTAGATGGATAAGGAGCGCTTGCCTAAGGAGGCATGCGCCCATGGATAAAGCATCTGGAGTACCATATAGATGGAACTCCAGTTGCTTCGGGGATTCTACTTGGATGGTGCCTAGAAGACTGCTTTGACCCAATCTTGGCACCATCTAAGAATGATTCAGAGGGGCGCTCATTTTATTGGATCAGATGATGTCATCCTACCAATCGAATTTAGATCTGATTGCACAAAAAGCTATGATTGGCCTGGATGATGTGGCACTGCATGGCGCAATAAGGTCTATAATAATCCTATCTGTGCTAAGATCAATGATGCTTGACCCATTGCCCATGCCATATGGCTGCCCCTCTTCCTCCTCCATGCCATCTTTAGGTATTCTCTCTCCTACCCATGCCCAAGAATTTTTAGGCACAAGTTTGGTGTGATCCAAGCAAGAGAAAGGCGACAAGAAAAAGAAGAAAGCAGCACTGTTGCAAGAGACAACTTACATTTTCAAAAGAAGTTTTGAAGATCTACAAAATCATATCCATATCTAATTTATGAAAAAGTGATAAAGAAGGAGAAGATCTCTAGATCCTACCTGAGTGAATATCGGTAGAGCCCAGGCACTTGCATGGCTAGATCCAGAACCTCAGGCAGACATCAAGATCATCATAGGATAATCAGATTATCCGCAATAAGATAAAATTAAATTAGATTTAATTTATTTTTTATTTTATTTTATTTTTTTATTAGATCAATAATATCAGATCTGAAAAGTCTCAAATTTGATCTAGATTCAAGAGAAAAATTTTTAAAATATCTCTCTTGATCCAATCAGATCTGAACGAACCTAATCCAGAAAACTAGGTTTTTTCTTTAGCGCACCTCCTGGAGACTTTCTAGGGATGTGATAGATTGTGATACCATCATTAAAATATCATAATTATTAGTTTAACCTAACTTCTTAAAATAATTAAAAGTATGTAGATAGCAGTGAGTCGAGTCGAATCCATAGGTAAGGTAGTGTTTTAGATTTGAAATCTTTGATTTTATAAAATAAAAAAGATACTTACTTTACCTTGTTAATATGCATGTGCAATTTAAAATGCTGATAGCCTTTAATGACCTAAAAAGTCTAACCAACTAATCTACTTCCTGACTCGCTATAGTCATTAGCAAATACTTTCTAACTTTATTAACTTTTCTAATCTATTTTGCTCAAAATTTTCTTTCCTGAAATATGATTTATTTAAATTTTTTTAAAAATTTATTTAAAAGATTTTTTTATTTTAGAGATTTTCTTAAAAAGATATTATTTTTAAAAAAAATTATATATTTTCTCTATCCTCCAACTTAATTGACATTATGCACAATGGAGGAGAAAAAATAGAAGGGTGTAATAAAGAAAAGAAAAGAATATAATATATTTGGTCTAGCATGTCTCTTTGAAAATTTAAGCTCTCTCCAACTTTATTCAAGATGACCTAAAAAGAAAATAAAATAAAAAAAATTAGATGCAAGAAAACTAAATAATGGATTGCCTCCCAACAAACACTATGTTTGCAGTCTTCAGCTAGACACAATGCAACTTACTATCCTGTGTCAAATATTGGATTGATAAATTCCAATGATTTTGGATTGCCAATCTCAGAAAGATAATTTCTTATTCTTTTATTGATATAATCATTGTTTATTAGGAGAACATAGGATGCGACCCTATTCTCAAACCCTTGTTTATCAAGAATTTCTCCTATTTATTCTTCTAAAATACTTATGAAAGGAGTTTTTGAGTTAGGAGTTAAGTTTAATGCAATGGATACTAGAAGGGTCGCTAAAGATGGCTTTAGTTATGGAGGTAAATTAATATGATCTTGCTTAAATAACTCCATTGACTCTTCGTTGCATGCCTCTTGGTTTTTACTTGAAGAATAGGCATCTAAAGTTGAAGGGAACAGGACTATAGGTTTATAGGTCTCAGGTAAATCATCCACTCTCTTCTTTTCTATATCTATCTCATTTAAACTGGAACCAACATCAGTACTAGTTCTTGGCTCAGATTTTTCTATGTGAATAGCTTTAGTACTAACCTATTTCTTTAAATTTTTATTTTGGCTAGCATCAGTACTAGCCTCTCTCACCTGATCTTTGTATGGATCCAAAAGAATCCTATAACTTTTAAGTTTAGAAATTCCTTTGACATTCTCTAATTGAGGATTTTTAGGTGGGACATTAGATTGATAATTTAGTCCAGGTGGTTGGTGGATAATAGGTGGATTGTTTATATGAATCGGTTGGCTCGACAATCGACCTAGTTCTCTCCTCATATTAGATTCAGCTAATTATCCTTTTTGAGCTTCTAGCCTAGTGATAGATTGCTGTTGAGTAAAAATTAATTATTAAAGTTGGTTAAATCTATCATCAGCAAGATTGGTCTGTTGAGGAGGTGGGTATGATAGCTGATTATAATGCAATGGTTGAGTGGATTGACTAGGCTGACCACTATTATAGGCATAATTTTGATATTGGGGCCTAATAGATGGAATTTGGGTCTGAGCCTGAGTCTATTGGGATATCCAAGAAAAATTAGAATGGTTCCTCTAATCTAGGTTATATGGATTTGAAAAAGGGTTACTACCAAGCATGGAGTAGCCTTGAGTAGCTTGAATTTTTTCTTGGATAAAAGGTGAAAATTGTGCAGCCATAAGACATTTACTCACATGATGGATTGGGCTAGCATAGATTGAACAAATTTCTTGATAATTAAAAAATGATGTGAATTGTACAGGAGATTATTGACCTAGGGTTAGGACTTGATCTAATTTCTGAGCAAGAAGGCCTACTTTATTTATCAAATTTGAATCAACCTTAAGACTAGATTCTAAATGTTTACACGCATGGATCCCTACCCAGGTTTGGTAGAAAGATAACGAAGCATGGTTAATTGAGTTTTTACTCAGTTCAAACAATGTACAGGCTTTGTCCTCACTCTTATTCATGAATGCACCTCCACAGGATGCATCTACCAATTGTCTATATTGGTCTCCTAAACCCTCATAGAAAGCTTGAACTATTTGCCACCTAGACAGACCATGGTGTGGACATTTTCTAATAAGTTTCTTAAATCTCTCCCATGACTCATGAATTTGTTCTCTTGGAAGCTGAGCAAATCCAGTGATAGCTCACCTCATAATGTTGGTTCGGCCTATAGGATAAAATTTCTTAATAAATTTACTTTGTAATTCAGTCCAAGTTTTAATTCATCTCCCTATTATGCCAAGCCAGTACTTGGCTTTGTCTTTTAATGATAAGAAAAATAAAATTAGTCTAAGGGCATCCTCAGTTAAATTTTAAATCTTCACCATAGAGAAGATTTCTAAAAACTCATCTAGATACTTATAAGGATCTTCGTTGGTGCTTCCATAGAAAGATGGAAGCATCTGGATTATGGTTGACTTGAACTCAAAGTTGGTAGCATGAATTTTAGGTAATTGGATACAAGTGGATGGATTATAGGTAGAAGAAATAAAGTCGATGAATTATAATACAAGTCGTTGTAGTATAGTGGTGAGTATTCCCACCGTCACGTGGGCGACCCAGGTTCATTCCCCGACAATGGCACCAAAAACTTGATCGACTACAATACCATCATTAAAATATCATAATTATCAGTTTAATTCGACTTCTTATAATAATTAAAAGTACATAGATAGTAGTGAGTCAGGTCGAATCCATTGGGAAGGTAGTGTTTTAGATTTGAAATCTTTGATTTTATGAAAAAAAAGAGAGATTTTGAAAGTAAAATTAAAGTTAAAAATTAAAAGTGAAATTTAAATAGTGCAGAAAAATAAACTTGGTACTAAAATCTACTATTTAGATCTTAGCATCTACTTGCAATAAAAGTAAATTTATAATAAAAATAAAGAACATAAATTTAAATTGCATAAAAATAATTTGAATTAAAATTCAAAATTTAATTATATAAATTAAAAAAATAGAGAAAAGAAAGAAAATAAACTAGAAGTAGACTGAACTTGATCTTGGATTGGCGTTGGTGGAAAGATGGTGTAGAAGTCTAGCTCTTCGTCTCAGCACCAATTGCCTCGATGCAGTCGTTAACCAAAAGCCTAGCTCTATCCTGTACTAAAGCTTCACCTTAACTAAAAACATTGAATTCTAGAGGCCTGAGGTCCTTTAAATAGGTGTTGAAGGACTGAAAACTTTGTTATCAGAAAATATGGGACTAAATACTTGGTATAGATCCATGTTTGTTGAAGAAAATAGCATAAAATCGTTGGATCACATCTCTTGTGAAATTTTGTGCATTCTGACTGTTAGATGGTTATCCAAGGCTTCAAAAAATACCAAAAATGGACATATAATGGCCTAGATCAAGTCAGAAACCATTCTGTCCATTGATCGCATGTTGATGGAGGAAATTAGGCCATTGATCATGTGCCTGGGTGTCCTGATCACCATCGGGAGCATTCTAGAACATCGGATCGAGGATGGAATTGAGCGCTACCATCGGATGGTGCCTAAGAGCTTGATGGAGTCTGAATTAAACCTGGAACCAACCACCACCATCCAATCTTGACCGCAAGCGATCGCAGCCATCTGATCGTGCACTTACCATTGCCATAGATCATTGAATCGGGTGTACCGCACACTACAACCAATCGACGTGCACATTTTGATGAGTGAAATGACAAAAATGCCCTATGTGTTGTGATAAAAATGCTGTAAACCTTTTAGAGATCTTGGTCTACCACGTGGCATTTTTCGATTCACCAATTATCACTGAGCTACCGATCTACACTATTCCATGGACCGAATGTAGGCTGGCGGGCTAACGTACGTGGGTTGGGCTCCGAATGTGGGCCGGCTAGCTGGGCGCGTTGTTTTTCTTTTTCCTTTAATTTTTATTTTTATTTTATTTTTATTTCTTTGAAAATTTATATTAAATTCATTTTAAATCAGATTGACTTCAAATTTATTTCACTATAATCAAAAATATAAGATCTTTTTATTGATTAATTTATTTTTTATTTAGATTAATAAAAATATTAATTCTTAAAAATAAGTATAAATTAATTAATAAATTAATATTTTTATTAATAAATTTATGATATTATTAGGGTGCATGTCCCCATGGTTTTTCATGCACAAAAATGTGCGCACACCCCATGTTGGCATGCGCACAGGGGAAAAAGAGGAGAGAGTCCCATGAGGATGGGACTCTAGGGTTTCTTGATGGGATCAAAGACCGAGGTGCTAAAAATTTTGTGCTCATCCAAATTGGTGCCACTTATGGAAGGTTTTAGGGGTCTCTAATCTAATTGGATTAGGTGACATCGCATGGCCAATAAGACAAAAATCAAAATAAATCAACCAATGTGATTGGTTGATACTGTGTGGCACTACATGGCATAACAGAGTTTATTTATACCCCTACTATGCCTAGGATTTTAATGCACCCACTTCCACCACACCCCAAGGTTGCCTCTCAGAATCTCTCCATGCCACCTTCCCTCTAGTCCTCTCTCTCATCTCCATGCCCATGCCCAAGAGTTGGGCACAAATCCAGCAAAGGTTCCAAAATAGTTTGGAACCAAGATCAGGAAGAAGGACAGCATTCTTTGTGAGACGAATGCATCTACTTCGAAATCATTTTGAAGCATCCACATATCAGATTTAGATCTGATCTTTAGAGATCAGATTTGAAAGGAGAAGACCTCTAGAACCAACCTGAGTGAACTTTGGTAGAGGCCAAGCATGTGCATGGCTTGCTTTAGGACCTTAGGCTTCCGACAGATCATCGATAGGATAACTAGTTTACCCCAATCAGGTATAATTATTTTTCTTATTTTAATTTAATTTTAGATTTTAGTATTAAATTATTAGGATCAGATTCAAAAACTCTTAGATCTAATAAAAAATTCATAAAAAATTTTTAAAATTTTTCTATAGATCTGATCGATCCTATGGTGGAAAAACTTAATTTTTCCTTCAACTGGTATCAGAGCTGCGTTTGTAGTTCTTCAGATCTACTTTAGATCTGATTTTAAATTTATTTTATAATATGATATTAGTGATTTTATATGTCACATTAGATGTGATCAAATTTGAAATTAAAAAATTAAAAAATTTAATTCATATATGTGATGTATGAGATGCATTTCTAGACTAGCTTTGTAGATTTGATCTATGATATATCAGGAATAAATTTTCTTTTGATATGATCAATTTAAAATTTATTTTTAGATGTTATATTAGATATAATCAGATCTAAATCATGCATGTAAATATTTATTTTTTGATACATGAGATGTATGTAAAGTATGCATAGGTTAGATCATCAATTATATATGCGATGTATAATTTAGATCTAACAAGTTTTTTAGTGTAAATTAATTTTTGATTAAGGCATTCCCCTTGGCCATCTAGTCATAAGAGTAAGAAGAGTTTAAAGGCCCTCTCTTTTCATTCGATGGGGTGCTCTTATGGTATGTAGGGGTACTGTGTGTTTGTTCTTAATCAAAAATCTAAATTTACTTTTTTGTAAAATTCTAGATCTTGAAATCCTAGAATTTTTTATACATGTTTTGTTTATAAACCCAAACTTAATTAAGAATTAAGTTTATGAATTAAGAATTAAGGATTGGAGCAATATTTTGGATATGGTGAGCTTCATGAATTAGAGACTAGGCATGGGTGCACCATGATTAGAGAATTATAAGATAAGAGTTGTCCACTCATTGGTTGACCCATCATTAATAACTGTTAGGTGAGATGGTGAGCCGATCGGTTGGACCGTACCACCTACTAGAAATATACGATCATGGAGATTTTTACATCTCTGCCAAAAAAGTGTCAGGATCCAAAAAAATAGTGGGAGTCTAATTAGTTTAAAAATAAAATTTTTAAATAAATTGATTAAGTTTAATTACAAAGTCTAATTAGAAATATTGACTCTCTATACAGAAATATCTACATCAAACCCACTAGCCCAAATTCTAGACACCCATAGACTGACCAGACCTAATTATATGGATTGGCTTAGGAACTACAAAATCATTTTGGGTTTTGAGAAGTTGTCTTATGTTTTGGACCTGGTTCCATCCACTTTACCAACTTGTCCGATAGTGGATCAGAGAGTGTCTCTAAGAAAGTGGATGGACGACGATAATAAAGCTAGGTACTATATGTTGGGCTCAATGTCAGATGAATTGCAGCACCAGCATAAAGACATCAAGACTACTCACCAAATGTTGGCTCACCTATAAGAGTTATTCAGTGAGTAGAGTCGTGCAGTCCGATATTAAATCTTTCGAAGACTTTTTAAGGCTTAGATGTATGATGGACAGTCGATCCAAGATCATTGTTTAATAATGATCAAGGATCTAAAGGAGCTTGAGAAGCTCGGTGTCTTGCTTGACAAGGATCTATAGATTGATGCGATCCTACAGTCCTTGACTAATGCATATGGGTAGTTTATCATGAACTTTCATATGCATAAGCTTTAATGTACCTTAGCTGAACTCATGAATCTGCTGGTTACTACTGAGTTTTCTCTTAAAAGTTCAAAGAGTTTAGTACTTGCTGTGAAGCAGACTTCTTCCAAGAGAATGTCTTTTGGAAAAAAGAAAAACTCTACGAAGAAGTAGAAGCTAGAAGGTGGGAAGAAGAAGAAGAGAGAGCCAAAGAAAAAGGACGCTGATAAAGAAAAGTATTTTTATTGCAACACCGATGGTCATTGGAAGCGGAACTACCCTTTATACCTGGCCAGCCTGAAGAACAAGGAGGCAGGTCCTTTTGGAGGTATGCTTATAATTGAATCTAACCTAATAATTTCTTCTACATCTAGTTGGATGCTTGACTCTAGTTCTAGTGCTCACTTGTGCACTTATATACAGGATCATGAGGAGAGCAGGAGACTGAGAGATGGTGAGATAATTCTGCGTGTCGAAAATGGAGCAAAAATTACTACTGTAGCCATAGGAACCTACCCTCTTTGATTATCATTAGGATTATATTTAGTTCTTAGAGATTATTATTTTGTGCCTGCAGCTAGTAAAAATTTGATTTCTATTTCTTGTTTAGCATAGAAAGATTATGTAATTAGCTTTCTTATGGATCACTGTACTATTCTTTTTGAAATAAATAAAATTGAAAGTAGTTTCTTGATTAACAATCTCTATCAGTTGCATGGTCATATATCTATATTAAATATCGAGCAAAATATGAATGCCGTAGGATCTAAGCGACCTAGGGATAGTCTTAATGATAGGTATCTATGGCACCTTACGCTAGGTCAAATAGTTGAAGATAGAATTAACAAATTCAAAAAATCCAAACTTATAAGTCCATTGACTTTTGAGTCATATCCGATTTATGAATCATGCCTTTAGAGCAAAATGATCAAGCTCCCTTTTATGGATCATGGAGAAAGGGCCATGGACCTACATGCCCTGGTACATACAGATGTGTGTAGCCCATTTGATGTACTGGCCAAAGATAATTATGTCTACTTCATCACCTTCATCGATGATCTATCTTGGTATGGATATGTGTACTTAATGCAATATAAGTCTGAAGCCTTTGAAAAGTTTAAGATGTGAAGTAGAAAAGCAAATCAGAGAACTCATTAAGATTCTTCGATCAGATCGAGGAGGTGAATATCTTAGTCGAAAATTCTTGGACTATCTCAAGAATAATAGCATAGTCTCGCAATGGACTCCATTTAGAATACCTCAACTCAATGAGGTTTCAAAATGAAGAAATCAAACCCAATTAGATATGGTCCGATCCATGATGAGCTTCACTAACCTTCTTGAGTTTCTTTGGGGATATAGTATAATGACCGCAATCTACTTACTGAATAGGGTTCTCTCTAAAACTGTTCCTACCACACCGTATGAGATATGGCATGGTAAAAAACTAAGTCTAAGTCATCTCAAAATTTGGGGTTGTCCAGCCCATGTCAAGAAATAGTAGCAGACAAATTAGAGTCAAGGTCCTTTAGAGCTTGATTCATTGGATATCCTAAGGAGTCATTAGGATACTATTTTTACATTCCAGAAGACCATAATATGATTGTGAGTTGCCATGCTATCTTTCTTGAAAAATAGTTTATTCAAGATGGTGGCATCGAAAGAAAAATTTGGCTTGAGAAAAAAGTCTCCGAAGAGTAATGAGCTAAGGAACCTATGGAATTAAATCAGTTAGAGCCAGTCCATACACTACCTCCTCCACCTCGTAAATCAACTAGAATTTTTCGTTCTCCTAAAAGATACTTTGGTACCATTTTAGAGGATATAGAGAAAATGTTCCTCATGAAAAATGGATTTTCAAGAAAAGGATAGGTGTCGATGGAAATGTAGAGACATTCAAAGCTAGGCTTGTAGTGAAAGGATATAGTTAGCGCGAAGGCATTGGCTATCAGAAGATCTTTTCATGAGTAGCTATGCTAAAATCTATTCGCACACTACTTACTGTTGCAGTCTATTTGAATTATGAAATATTGTAAATGAACGTGAAAATGGAATTCTTAAATGGATATCTTGAGGAAGATATCTATATGGAACAACTACTTGGTTTCATATCCAGTGATAATGATCACAAGATCTACAATCTACAAAGGTCCATATATGGACTCAAGCAAGCATCTCAAAGCTGGAATGCTTATTTTAGCGATGTAATCAAATTGTTTGGTTTCATAAAAAATGAGGAGCCATGTATTTTTAAAAAGGTCAGTGGGAGGGCTATCATCTTCCTCGTACTGTATGTGGATGACATCCTTCTGATTGGGAATGATGTTTCTATATTGATATATGTTAAAATATAGTTGTCAAAAGAGTTCTCTATGAAAGACCTAGGAGAAGCATCTTTTATATTAGGAATAAAGGCCTATAGGGATGACCGAATAGGATGCTGGGTCTATCATTGAAGATGTACATAGAGGAGGTGCTGAAAGATTCAGCATGAAAAACACTAATTGGGGATTGGTATCCTTCAAACATAGCATTCATCTCTCCAAGAAGATGTATCCCAACACACCTGAGGAGATTGAACGCATGAGCAAGATTTCTTATACTTTGGTAATAGAAAATCTTATGTATGCCATGTTGTGTACATGACCTGATATTGTGCATGCTATAAGTGTCACAAGCAGATATCAATCGAATCCAGGCAAAGAGCACTGGACTTCTATGAAATGTATCCTTAGGTACTTAAGAAGGACTAAGGATATCTTTTTGGTCTTTGGTAATGGAGAACTCCAAGTCTAAGCGTATATAGACTCAGACTTTATGTCTAATATAAATGATCGAAAGTTGATATCTGAAAGTCTATTTGTATATAATGGTGGTGCTGTTAGCTAGAAGAGTTCCAAGCAGATAGTGATCGCAAACTCCATAATGAAAGCTGAATACATCACTACATCAAAAGCTACAAAAAAAGCATTCTGATACAAGAAGTTTGCCGTAGAGCTCGAAGTGATACCATCGGATGCCATCCCTCTGTACTATGATAATAATAGTGCCATAGCCCTAGCTAAGGAGCCAAGATCACATCAGAATTCGAAGCATATCGAGTGGTAATATCACCTCATCCATGATTACCTCGAGAAGGATTACGTCAAGGTCAAGAGATTCGACACCACAGACAATGCGGCGGATCCACTTATGAAGTCGTTGAGCTAGTAGAAGATCGAAGCCCACCTTGAGAAGATGGGACTTAGATTTATAGCCAATTGGCCTTAGATCAAGTAGGAGTTTATTAGATGAGTGCCCTAGAAGCTAGATTGGCTGACAGTTGTAATATACTTTCTAAGAGTAATTTTATAATTTTAACTTAAAAATTAATAATGGGTTATTTTATTCTATCACATTGTGTACATAGTATCTGTGATATATCCTTTGAGTTAATGGAATGCTAATACGTATTTTCAAAAGTTGAAAATTTATGACTTGTATTTTCATAATTAACTCATAAATAGCTTCCAACCATATGATCATCATGAGAATGATGATCGATCCAAAAGGTTGGTGTTTGATTACTTCCTTAGGATAGATGAGTACTGAGTCTACAGTATGAACACACCAGAGTGAGAGTACAGGTACTCATTAGAGAATGAGAGCACTAAGCATGACCACCTCGAGCAATCATAAGGAAGTCTACCTTCTTGTCAATGACTAAGCTCGATGCTGTAGTTGCGTATCTAGTTTTTAGACTTGAGGTGTATTGATAGTTCACCTTAAGTGTGTTATAGTTTGACTACCCTATAACTCAGCCTTTTAGCTATTCAAAATCCTAAAGTGTATGTTGGATATAGCATGTTCATTTTAGGAACTTGATCACACCAAGATGGGATCTATCAAGCTTGGTAGAGGTGGAGCAGTCCTATGATGATCATGAGATCGAGTTCTTAAGCCCATGGCCATGGTAGTGTGATATAATAAAAAAAAATTTTCTATTAGGGTTTCACATCAGACTCGGATCGAATGATTCAATCATATGACAGGATGTTGGGTTTGACGAGTTCACCTTAACCCTAAACCTATAAGGGCTAATGATAGAAGAACCTAATCACATAGATAGTTGCACTAAGAGATTTATATTCAGTTTTGATGGATTGCCACCATATACTGTTAGGTGTCACTGATGGATTTTGAGAGTAATTAGAATGATCTTGACGATCGATCATTCTAATTGGATGAATCAGAAGAGTTTTGATCCATCGAAAGGTATTTCCATGATGTTGATGACAGAGATTGTGACATGTCTTATTACCATACAGAACTAAACCTAACTGGATCACACAAACAATGATTTGGATCTAGATGTCATCAATTAAGCTATTCTAATTTGATTGATTTGGATTTGATTCAATTAGGTTCAAGAAAATTGTGCTAGCACATGATTGAGCCTAACATTCTCCTTCTGTAATAATTTTGATTCATCTTGGCTAAGCCAAATTGGTTTGGGCTCACTTGAAAATCCTATATAACTTTGTCCTAGTCTAACTAGAGCTTGTCTAGGTCAAAATAGGGTTATCCTAACCTGATCTAAGCTTGTCCTAATCTATTGGATGGAAATAGGACAAGACCTGCCAATTCCTGTAACCTTCGAGACATAGGGCTGTTTGACCCGATCTTTTGCACGAATGAAAGGGGAAGGGCATGCACCCTATGGAGATTTTCTAGAGGCATGCGCCCCCTTGGTTTTTCATGCACCAAAATGTGCACATGCCCCATGTTGGCGTGTGCACATGGGGAAAAAGAAAAGAGAGTCCCATGAGGATGGTTCTCTAGGGTTTCTTGACGGGATCAAAGACCTAGGCACCAAAAATTTTGTGCTTATCCAAACTTGGCACCACTTATGGAGGATTTTAGGGGTCTCTAATCTGATTGGATCGGGTAACATCGCATGGCCAATTAAATTAAAATTAGAATAAAATCAACCAATGTGATTGGTTGATACTATGTGGCACTGCATGGCGCAGTAGAGTTTATTTAAACCCCTGCTACACCTAGGGTTTTAATGTACCCACTTCCACCATGCCCTAAGGCAGCCCCTTAGAATCTCTCCATGCCACCTTCCCTCTGGTCCTCTCTCTCATCTCCATGCACAATAGTTGGGCATAAATCCAGCAAAGGTTCCAAAATATTTTGGCACCAAGATCAGGAAGAAGGACAACATTCTTTGTGAGATGAATGCATGTACGTTGAAATCATTTTGAAGCATCCATAGATCAGATTCAGATCTAATCTTTGGAGATCAAATTTAGAAGGAGAAGACCTCCAAAACCCATCTGAGTGGACTTTGGTAGAGGCCAGGCATGTGCGTGGCTTTCTTTAGGACCTCAGGCTTCCGACAAATCATCGACAAGGTAACTAGTTTACCCCAATCAAGTACAATTATTATTCTTGTTTAAATTTAATTTTAGATTTTAGTATTGGATCATTAGGATAAGATTTGAGAACTCTTAGATCTGATCAAAAACTTGTAAAAAATTTTTGAATTTTTTTTATAGGTCAGATCAGATCAGATCGATCCTATGGTGGAAAAACTAGATTTTTTCTTCACAGTCCTCATTAAAGAACCTGTTGTTCCTCTCTAACCTCTAGTCTGAATTCCCACACCCACTCTCGACCGAGCTTGAAGGTGGCTGAGTTCCTAAAAACTATCAAAGATAGCACCAATAGGAGCCAAACTTAGAACCCAGTTGCAAACTTGCCATCATCAATGTAAAGGCCAACCTTCAAAGTTCAGTCAATTCGACCTCCAACAAATGAAATCCAACTGCTAGCAAGTTGCAATAAATGATAGCCCACTCTCCATAACAAACTGTATATGGTCTTAATAGCTTTTTGACATTATGTTATGATTGTTACCATCATTTTGTTATAGGCTTCATCTATATAAGAAACCCTCCAGATACATTATCTCTCTCTAAGCTCTCCTCTCTACCTTATTTCTCCTAAGCACTCTATTCCTTATTGGCTAAGAAACTAACTTCACCGTTGGAGGATCTTGTCGGAGCCGACCACCTCCAATCTGGACTTCATCTTGCAGGTCTCATCTATGACCTCATCTTCTCCAACTCCAGCAAATCCTGATGTCTAATGGTTTTCTGCACTAATAGGATTGGCACTAGAGGAAGGATCGTCTGAGCCCTTGTTCTTAAAGAAGTACCCAGTCAAGTTCATCTTCTTCCTCTCTCCTTTGATTCTCTAACTCTTTTTCTCCGATTTCTCTTTGTTCTAGCAAGATGCCGTCCAAAAAAGTTTTCTCTCAGTGATCCACCACCTCTGCCACTAGAACCAACCCGGAATCGATAGATCTTCGCATCCCAACTCCCTCGTCTGCACCTCAACCACCTCCACCAACAGTAATGGAGGATCTGGAGTAGTTCAACCTACTGATGCCGTAGGTTAGAGGCCTCAACGAAGTAGTATAGATCATGCAGTGATATCTATCATCGGTACCGCTAGAGAAACCATCATCGGAGCACCAAGATCCAGCATCAAGAAGTTTCATCTAAGTATGTTGGCTGATAACTCCTGGAAAGAAAAAGCAGAGAGTGGAGAGCCCCTATTCCAACCATGATTCTACCCCAAGAAGATCTTTATCTCTATTTGGCTAACCATCCTTTGAGATTCATGATCGAGATAATATTCTCGATCAAAAGCCTTAGAAAATGAACCGATGGATTGAAAAGCTCTGCTATGCTATCCCTGTCCGTCATGATGACATCTACACCAACCCTCCATTATCTGCCCAGATCATGTAGGAGCCCATCTTGTCAAACTTTAAATTTTCTCAATTTGAGAGTTATGATGGGACCTTGGACCCAGCCAACCATCTCGAAGCCTTCAGAACTATGATGCCACTTCATGGCATGCTTAATGCCATTATGTGCCATGCTTTTTCCTCCACTTGGAAGAGAGCAATAGTTAGATGTATGCCCTAGAAGCCAGATTGGCTGACACTTGTAATACACTTCTAAGGGCAATTTTATAATTTTGACTATAATTTAATAAAAGAATTCTTTTCTATCACAGTGTGTATTTAAAGTGTCTATGATACATCCTTTGAGTTAATGATAATGATAATTCATATTTTCAAGAGTTGAAAATTTAAGACATGAATCCTCATAATTAACTCATAAACTACTCCCGACCATAGGATCATCATGAGGATGGTGATCGATCCAAAAGGTTGGTGTATGATTGCTTTTTTAGGATAGATGTATCTTGAGTCTATGGTGTGGAGACACTAAAGCAAGAGTATACATACTCGTTATAGAACGAGGGCACTGAGCATGACCACCTCGAGCAATCATAAGAAAGTCTACCTTCTCATCGATGATTGGCTCGATGCTGCAGTAGTGTGTCTAGTTCTTTGATCTAAGGTGCATCGATAGTTCATCTTGAGGGTATTATAGTTTGACTACACCATAACTCAGTCTCCTAGCCATTCAGAATCTTGAGGTATATGTTGGCTATAGCATGTTCATTGTAGGAATTAGATTGCACCAATAGGGGATCTATTTACCTCGGTAGTTGAGTAGCCCTGTGATAATCATGAGATTGAGTCCTTAAGCCTATGGCCATGGTAGAGTGAAGATGATAGAAAGTGTTTCTATTAAGTTTTCATATTAGACTCAAATAAAATAATTAATTCATATGATGGATGTTGGGTTTGACAAGTTTAGCTTAACCCTAATCCAGTCGGAGCTCAAGATAGAAGAACTCAATAACATAGATAGTTGCACTAAGAGATTTGCTTTTAGTTCTGATGGGTTGCCACCATATACTGCTAGGTGTCACTAGTAGATTTTGGAAGCAAGTAGAATGATTTTGATAATTGATTATTTTAATTATATGAATAAGAAGAGTTCTAATCCATCGAAAGGTGTTTCGATGATGTCGATAATAGCGATCACGACATATCTCATTACCATATGAAATTGAACTTAACTGGGTCACACAAACTAGAGTTTGGGTTTGGATGTCATCAATTTAGCTACCCAGTTTGATTAATTTTGATTAGATCTAATCAGGTTCAAGATAATCATGCTAGCACATGATTGAGCTTGGCTTTCTCATTCTGTAATCTTTCTGATTCATCACAATCGAGTCAAATTTAATTTGACTCATTTCTATATCTTGAATGGGTTTATTTTCATTTGACTGGAATAAGTTCAGATTAGATAAATTATAGAAATTAAATCCATTCCTAGTGTAATTGGACTAGGGTCAAAAGTTGACCCAATTCAAAGAATTGAGGGTCACCTGATCAGATACTTCTAGAAAATTCTTTAAAAATTATTTTAATCTAATTTTTGGAAATATGATAGGGCTTGAGTCATGATACAGGTGTGCCAAATTTCATGATTTATGGTAGTGGTTTGACTAGGTTTTAATATAGTTTGATTTGGATCAAACTCATCAGGGAAGAGTCCTAGGCGCAATGGACTCTTCCTTGTCTACTCATGTTGCCCACTTTTTGAATCATTTTTGGTGACAAAAACTAGATGAAATCTAGGGTTTGACATGGAGAATACGTCCTATAGTTCCAATGATCAAATAAGTATGTTATTTGGTCAAAGTGGGACTCTATATGGCATTGGTTTTTAAACCTTTCTCATGCCAAAGAGAGCTATCGCATGATTTTATTTTCCATGTAGAGGTGCTGTCACCCATACCATATCCCACACCCCCTCTATCCTCTCTCTCTTTCTCTTCTGCAAGCATAAAATGTTAGGCACAAATCTGAATTGAAGGTCCAAGAAGTTTGGCATAAGATTCAGGATCTACGTGACAGTGTTCATGAGATGGATGGGCTGCCTTCAAAAATAGTTTTGAAGGATCTACAGATTAGATTTAGATCTAATCTTTGGAGAAGAGATTTATAAGGAGGATATGTTCAGATCCTATCAGAGTGGATACTGGTAGAGCCCAGGTGCGTGCATGGCTCCTTCTAGAGCCTCAGAAACCAACAAGATCATCGTAGGATAATCAGATTACCCAATAAGGTATCTTAAATTAAATCTAATTAAATCTTATTTTTAATTTTTAATATTAGATTATCATGATCAGATCTGAGAACTCTTAGATTTGATCAAATCATAAAAATTTTTATAAAAAGATCTATCTCAGATCTGATCAGATCTGGACGATCCTATGATAGAAAATCAGATTTTCCTTCAACTGGTATCATAGCTATGTTAGCAGTTCTTCAGAACTTTTTTAGATTTGATTTAACTTTTATTTTTGATCTAATATTAAATAATTTTAGATATCACATCAGATATGATTAGATCTAAAATCAAAAATTAAAAATTATATGATTTAGATCTATAATGTATGAGATGCATGATTGGACTAGAAATAGAATAGTTCTATGTGTAGTCTAGTATGATCATGTTGTTAATTTAATTAAATATAATTTTAGATCTATTTTATTTTTATTTTTTTAATATTATAATTATTTTAACCAGATCTAAAAGATAGAAAATATAGTTTTTAATTTTTAATTTATTCATATGAGATATGAAAGATGCATGCTTAGACTAGTTGTAAAATAGTTCTACAAAATATCTAGAATAATTTTATTTTTGATGTGATCAAATTTAAAATTTTATTTTTAAGATTTAATATATGATATTTTAGATCTGAAAGCATGCATCGTTTATTGAGTTATGATACAAGAAATGTATGTAAGATATGTATAGATTAGATCTTTTGTATGTGTGATATATGATTTAGATCTAACTAGTTTTATTTTAGAAAATATATTTTTGGTTAAGGTATTTTTCTTGACCATCTGATTATAAGAACAAAGTAGGATTTAAAGATCCTCTCCTTCCATTCGATGGAATGTTCTTATGATGTGTAGGGGTGCTGCGCATTCTTTCTTAATCAGAAATCAGAACATATTTTCTATAAAATCTTAGATCCTAAAATCCTAAAATTTTATTATATATTTTATTCATGAATTTAAAATTTAATTAAAAATTAAGATTATAAAATTAATTAGATCTAAAAATTATAAATTTTTAGATCTAAGACATCTGCATAAAATTGGGTTCGGGCTTTGGTAGCTCAACTAGGTCTAGCGGTTGATCAAACTAAATTAAGAGTTGGTTGGTTGGGATCAAAGAAAGCTTATAATTGACTAGCCTAATAGGATTAAGTCTGGGTCAAGATTGAATCACATTAAGATGTGACTCAATCAAGCCAATGAAAGAAATATGCCCTCAAGCCAATTTATTTTTGGGATGTTCTTTGTCTTCTAGACTCACGTAAAGATATTTTTAATAAATAAAGGTATTTTATTACATCATATGCAGTGTCTTATTATTTTAAGATTATGATAAACTCTATAAATTAGGACTATGGTTTTAGAATTATGATGAGATCATACTAATGAGATCTAAAATCTTAAAATTCTAATTTAAATATTCCTAATCGATGGGACATTGAGTTAGGGATCAATATTTTTCGGTAAGACTAGCACATTCTCTGTATGCTCGATTAAGAGGATGATTAATCTCACAATAACTTATGTATGACACTAATATAAGAATGTGGGTGCTCATTAGAGAATGAGTTCACTGAATTGATCCAAATTGAGAATATCTAATGGGGTCTTATCTACATGTCAATAGATGGTTCTCATAGTGAAATTTGTGCATATAATCCTTTAACCTGAAACTACCATAGAATCTTGTATATATAAATCCATATTTTGGTTCATACTCAATCATGACTTAGTTATGGATGAGATGATCTGGATATGGTAGATTATATATATGAAGATTGTGAGTAGGTTAACAAGGAATTGATCTCTCCTAGTAAGAGGAAATAGCATCCTACCTAGGAAGACTCTGATCAAAGCATGATGAAAATTAGAAATGGTTTCTAATATTTCATTAAATGAATCATTATTATAAGATTGAAAGAGAAATGAATATAATATTGGGACTGACATATTTTCATACCCAGAGTCATATTCAGGATGCAAGAAGATCGAAGGATCTAGTTGCATGGTAATTTTCACTGAAGGATATTTTTGGTATTTCCATCAAAATTTTATATCTTCTGTGTAGTCATGATACATTGCTAGACGTCAATCATGTCTTGTGGGTTTGATCAAATTAAAATTTTAATTTGATCATTAAATTTGAAAGTGTTCTAAATTAAGTCAAATTGGGTTGGCTTGTTTTGATCTAAATCGGTTTGGTTGAGTTCTAACCAGATTAGGTCAAATCACACCCTGACTCACTACTGGTTAAATGTGGAACCTAATGGGTCACACACAAAGATAATTGATTAAGGGTCTAATTAGATTAGACCATGTTTGCAAGATGAATATGCTAGCACATATAGCAAACCTTAGGATCTGGATTCGAATTGGATTCGAATCGGCTTCCGATTTGGGCTAATTAAGATCCGATTTGAACCAAATAAGATTTGGTCTTGAGTTGGATTAACCTAGATTGATTGGGCTTTAGATTGGATACCACATACCTACATTCTACATGCCAGAGAGTCTCTCTCTTGCACATGGAAAGTCTTTCATGTGCAAAGGACTCTTTGGCAGATGGAATAAGATGGCGCCTACCTTCTTTGGCTTTTCCCATATGTTATGTCATATAAATATTTTTAATTGGCATGGACATCTAATATGGGGCATGGAAGAGTTTTTCTATAGATGAAATACTTCTTTTACCCTTTTAAATTTTTCGCCCAGGATGTTTTGTCGCCTAAGCCCCCTTGTCGCCCAAGACTCCATGCCGCCTACTCCTCCTTGACGTCTCTTGGACTAAGTCAAAGTCTCTTGGGACTTTGACTATTCAAAGTTTATCTCCATGCCTTCTTGCTGAATAGGCATCCCTTTTTAGAGCCATTGGGTGGTTTTGTTTCATGATCTAATGGATGAAAAGGGTGGCGCCAAAGATGAAGCATTGCGACTCATCGTAAAAACTTACGTAGAATTAATCCAAGAGTCCTTCTACTTTAAGGCACCTCTTTGACTAAGTCTACATCTCATTTTTACTGATGAGGCATGAGATTGGCTGATGGGGAATGAAAATTTGATGAGGAAAGGGTGTGAGTTTTTTAGATGGCACCCTTATGTACATTATAAATAGGGGTGCACACCAAGAGTCCGGGTGTGTGAACGTTATCTTTCCTTTCTTACAAGAGTTTCTTTTTATCCAATTTTCTTTCTTCCTTTCTCTTATCTGGACCTTGTCATTATAAGGATAAGAAGTCATCTTAAGACTAAAAGATTAGGAAGAAAAATTAAGAAGACAAAAGAAAAAAGAAAGATAGATAAGGAGAGGCAAGGAAGGTGACATAAAGGCTAAAGAAGGTATAGCCCTTTTAATTAAAATTCTTATTATTAGAACTTTAATTATATAAATCAAAGGTGCTGGTGTCTTGATCAAATCTCTGTGTGAATCAACATTGGAGGGTGAACACATGGGCACCTGGTGGAAATCCTAATGGACTGCTACCGTTAATCAGGGTCAATTTAGGGTTTAGCAATAAGAGGTATGTTTTAATACTTTCCTTTATATCACAAATGTATGTTATATGATTTAATTGCTAATAAGATGGTCCTTGGGTTTGGGTTTGATTTATTTGATTTCATGTTTTTGCTTTGAAATCCATGCTTCCACCCTGTACACCAAATCCAATAGTGGTATCAGAGCAAGCCTTATTAGGTTAAATCATATAATGCTTTGCTTATAGTATAATAGCATAAATAAAAAATGTGATATAGTATTTTTAGCATGTTTTAATTTATATGATGAGATCATATTCTTTTTCTTATCATAATCAGATTATGTTTTATATATAATGTTAGATATATGTGCCCTAGAAGCCAGAATTGGCTGACACTTGTAATACACTTCTAGGGGCAAAATTGTAATTTTGACTATAATTAATAAAATGGGTTATTTTCTATCACACCTGTGTATTTAGTGTCTGTGATACATCCTTTGAGTTAATGGTAATGATAATTCATATTTTCAAGAGTTGAAAATTTAACACATGAATAATCATTATTAACTCATAAACAGCTCCCGACCATAGGATCATCACGAGGATGGTGATTGATCCGGAAGGTTGGTGTACGATCGCTTCTCTTTAGTAGATGAGTCTTGAGTCTACGGTGTGGAGACACCGGAGCAAGAGTACAGGTACTCGTTAGAGAACGAGGGCACTGAGCGTGACCACCTCGAGTAGTCATTAGGAAGTCTACCTTCTCGTCAATGACTGACTCGATGCTGCAGTAGTGTGTCTGGTTCTTTGACCTGAGATGCATCGGCAGTTCACCTTGAGGGTGTTATAGTTTGACTACACCATTACTCGGTCTCCTAGCCATATGGAACCCTGAGGTGTATGTTGGCTGTGACATGTTCATTGTAGGAACTGGATTGCATCAAGATGGGATCTATCTACCTCGGTGGTAGAGGAGTAGCCCTATGATGATCATGAGAATCAAGTCCTAAAAGCCCATGGCCATGGCAGAGTGAAATAATAGAAAGAGTTTCTATTTAGATTTTCACATTGGACTCGAATCGAATGATTACATCATATGACAGAGACTAGGGTTTGACGAGTTCACCTTAACCCTAATCTGATCGGGGCTCAAGATAGAAGAACTTAATCACACAGGTAGCTGCACCAAGAGGTTCGCATTCAGCTCTGATGGGTTGCCACCATATACTGCTAGGTGTCACTGGTGGATTTTGGGAGCAATTAGAATGATTTAGATGATCGATCATTCTAGCTGTTCGAATCAGAAGAGTTCTGATCCATCGAAAGGAGTTTTGATGATGTCTATGATAGAGATCATGACATATCCCATTACCATACAGAACTGAACCTAACTGGGTCACACAAACAAGGGTTTGAATCTGGTGATCATCAATTGAACTGATCTAGTTCAATTGATCTGAATGAGATTCAATTAGGTTCAAGGAAATCGTGCTAGCACTCGATTGAACCTAACGTTCTTCTTTTACTATCATAAATAAGTTGTCCTGACTGAGCCAAAGGAGTTTGTGCTCAATCAGAGGCCTTCATATGGTCTGACTGGAGGTTGTCCAAGTCAGAATAGGTTGTCTTATTTATAAGACATTACCTGCCATTTTTGGTCACCTGCCATTTCTTGTTCTTTGACTTTGGTCAAAAGTCTACCTTTGACTGGTCAAACGTTGACCATTCACCCTTTGACTTTTGACCACATGTCATGCACCTATTGGAGAGCTGGTGGGGGCCTGTCCCCCTGCCAGAACCTGGCAAGGAGAAGGGCGCACGCCAAGGGTGGCGTGAGCCCAAGTAGGAGGCGCCTAGGAGTCCTTGTTGGACAAGGACTCCACCTCCCTTTTGGATTCCAATTAGAGTTCTACTAAGAATCCAGTTTGACTGGTCTTAGGCGCCCTCTAAGGAGGAATCCAGGGGTCTCTATTCCAACCAATCAGATTTAGATCTGATTTCACAAAGGGTTGTGATTGGTTGAGAGGAAGAGGAGTTGGATCACAAGAGGTCTATAAATAAGACCCTGCGCCCAACCCTAATTCCAATGCTATTAGATACGCCCCAAGGCTGCCTCTCCCCTCCTTCTCCATGCCATAGTCTCTTCTCCTCTTGCTCTCCACGTCCAAAAGGTGTTTTGGACTTAGTTTGGTGCGAATCAGATCAAGGAAAGGCGATCAAAAGCAAGAAAGCTGCGCTGCTGCAAAAGGACAACTGTAGATCTTCAAAAGAGTTTTGAAGATCCTCCAGATCAGATCCAGATCTGATTTTTGGAGGTGTGATAGAGAAGAAGAGGATCTCTAGATCCAACCTGAGTGGATACTGATAGAGGCCAGGCGCTTGCATGGCTAAGATCCAGAACCTTCCGCTGCAATCAGGATCATCTACAGGGTAATAGGATTACCCAAACCAGGTAAATTGATTTGATTTAATTTATCTTATTTTATTTTATTTATTAAAATAATAAGAATCAGATCTAAAACATATCAAGATCTGATTAAGATCAAGAGAAAATTTTTGAAATATATCTCTTGATCTAATCAGATCTGGACGAACCTGGATCGAAAAATCAGGATTTCCCTTCATATAATTCTATAAAGGTTGCCCTGATATAGTGAAAAGTATTTTACTATAAAATGATGATTGTCCTAGAATAATTATACATATTAATTGACATATATAATTTTTATCATAATTAATGCTATTATGCATTTAGTTTATTTCAAATCAATATGTGCATTGAGACCATTTAAATCTCTCTATAAAAATTATATTAAGTTATAGTGTAATTAATCTTTAGCTTAATCAATCAGGATGTCTAATTGATCAATCGGTGTCTAGAAAAAATGGTTCTTGATTGGTAAAGAGAACATGATTTTTTAATTAGTTCCATTGTACCTAACCAATTTATTGGTGTCTAAGGAAAGCAATGGGGGGACTCCTATTTCTCTCCCATTTACCTGATCGATTCGATTAATTTAATTTTAGATTGAATGCTTAATATTATATTCACTACATTAAGGCCTTCCTTCATACTAATTTCTTATTATGTCCAAAACCATATTAGTTCTGTTGTGTAACCACAAGATCTATCATGGGGAAAGATGTAATATTAATCTAGTGCATTGAGATGCTTATAGCATTTTGAATATACTACTTTGTTGTGTAACCACAAAAGTAGTTATATTTCATTTTTGACTGTATAAAATGAAGGGTTCTACTTAAACTAAAATATTAAAGTTTGTTGTGTTAACACAAGGCTATTAATATTTTAGAGGCAAAAGTTTTTTGAGAGTTGCATAAAATGCAATTGGAAAGAGTTTCCTACCTTTGAACTTATAACAAGTTTGTTGTGCAACCACAAGACTTTTTATAAGAAATTAGGATCTTATTCTCATTAAGAAAATCAATAAGAGGGTTATGATTTTTAGTGGGAGACATAATTAAATTAAAGTCCTAATTTAATTATGTTTGACATCATGAATTGTTTGCTTATGTATTATTCTTTATTATGTAGATTAAATGGCTTCTTCACTTTCATTACATTCAATTTTGGATTCATATAAATTGACTGGTCAAAATTATGTTGACTGGTTGAGAAATCTTAAAATTATACTTAGTCAAGAAAAATTCTCCTATATTCTTGACACCCCTGATCCTAAGTCATTAGGAAATGATGCCATAGATGAAGATAAGTCCACATACAAGATATGGCAAAATGATTCTCTTACTGTCAAATGCATCATATTTGCCTCTATGAATAATGAATTACAGAGGCAGCATGATAGCATAGATACTCAATCCATATTGCTCAATCTAAAAGAGCTTTATGGAGAGCATAGTAGGACTGCTAGATATGAGATATCTAACCAATTATTTCATGCAAGAAGACAGAAGGAACATCCATATAAAATCATGTTTTGATGGTAATTAACATAATCACTTGATTAAGTCAATTAGATTTTGTAATGGATGGAGAGTTAAGTCAGGATTTGATCCTACAATCACTCTCAGAATTATTTTCATAGTTTGTTGTGAACTATCACATGAACAAACTGAATTCTTTATTACCTGAGCTGTTAAATATGCTCAAGACAGCAAAAAGCCATATCAAGAAAGATAAGGCTCCTCTTCTTCTTATGGAAGGGATCTCCAAGAAGAAGGCAAGCAAAAAGGGTTCAAAGAGAAGGTTGAATCCTAAAAGTGGTATAAATAAGAAGAAAAAGGGGAAGAAGGTCTCTGGACAAATGACCTATTTTTGCTGCAGTAAAGCAGATCATTGGAAGAGGAATTGCAAGGCTTACCTTGCAACCGTGAAGTCTGGTGCAAATAATGCACCAAAAGGTATGTATGAGATACATACTATATTATCATTAAATTCTTCTATTTCAAATTCTTTGGTATTAGATATCGGCTGTGATTTTCATATCTGCAAAATTTTTGCAGGGACCATAGAAAATTTAGAGTTTGAAGAAAGGTGACTTCAAGTTTTATGGCACTGGAGGAGAATCTATCCAAGTAGAAGCTGTAGGGATAAATATATTGAAGTAACCTTATGAAATGATCTTAGAGCTTACAAATTATTATTATATGCCTAAGATCATTAGAAATATTATATCTATACCCTTGTTATTAAAACAAGGTTATAGTCTTAATGTAATGAGCGAAGATTGCTCGATCAAATATTCTAATGAAATTATTTATTTTGGCATATTTAGCAATGGTTTGTTGACTCTATGTTTGGATAATAATATATTTCATATTGATGAAAATGGAAAACATAAGAGAGATGACATAAATAATACTTTACTCTGGCATTGTCGATTAGGTCATATTAGTGAGGCTAGGATTAACAAGTTATACAAAGAAAAGTTTTTTGATCCTTTTGATTATGAATCATTAGGAACTTGTGAATCATGCCTCATGGGTAAAATGACCAAGATTCCATTTAGTGGATATAGAGAAAGGACAAATGAGTTATTAGGACTTGTACATATGGATGTATGTGGTCCTATGACAACTCAAGCTAGAGGAGGATACTCTTATTTTATTACATTCACTAATGATTTATCTAGGTTTGGATATGTGTATCTTATGAAACACAAATCAGAAGTCTTTGATAAATTTAAAGAGTATCAAAGTATGGTCGAAAAATAAACTGGACAATGTATAAAAATCCTTCAATCTGATCATAGAGGAGAATACTTATCTAGTGAGTTTCTTGACTATCTTAAATTTAAAGAAATTCTCTCTGAATAGACATCTCCTTATACACCGCAATTAAATGGTGTAACTAAAAGAAAAAATTATACCTTATTAGATATGGTATGGTCCATGATGTGCTTCACTAATTTACCTATTTTCTTCTAGGGTCATGCTCTGGAGACTGCAATTTACATCTTGAATAGAGTACCTTCTAAATCTATATCTAGTACTCCATATAACATATGGAGAAGTAAGAAACCTAATCTTAAGTATCTTAAGGTATGGGGTTGTCCAGCTTATGTCAAAAGAAATTTTGGACATAAACTTGATACTAGATTAGATAGATGTCTATTTATAGGATATCCTAAAAATAGTATAGGATATTTATTCTACCATCCTATGGAACAAAAGGTATTTATAAGTAGGCATACCATGTTCATGGAAAAAGAATTTATCCTAGAAAAGGGCAGTGGCAGAAATATTGAACTTAGTGAAATTCAAGAAAATCAAATAGAAATTTCTCAACCATATAATCACATAAAAGAACCAGAATACATTACTCCTATCCGTAGGTCTAAAAGAGTACGAAATACACCTATGAGGTATGGTTTCATTATTGAGAATAATGAAGCCCAAGTCATTGAAAATGACGAACCTCTAACCTATGCGAAAGCAGTCAAAAGTAAGGACTCTTACAAATGGCTGGCTACCATGTAATTCGAAATGGAATCCATGCACACCAACAAAGTATGGACTTTGGAGGATGCACCAAAGGATATAAATTCTATTGAATGCAAATGGATTTTTAAGAAAAAATTAGAGCTGATGGTCAAATTGAAATCTATAAGGCCAGATTGGTGACTAAGGGTTTTAGGCAAAAATAGGGGATTGATTCTGATGAAACATTTTCACCTATTGCCATGCTCAAATCTATTCAGATTATGCTTGCTATAGTATCATACCATGATAATGAAATATGGCAAATGGATGTAAAGACTGCCTTCCTTAATGGTTTCCTTAAGGAGGAAGTCTATATGTCATAGCCAGAAGGATTTGAGTCAAATAAGAGATCAAATCAGGTATGCAAACTTAAGAGATCTATTTATGGATTAAAGAAAGCATCAAGGAGTTGGAACATCCATTTTGATGAAACAGTACAAGAGTTTGGTTTTATTAAAAATGTTGATGAACCATGTGTGTACAAGAAAACTAGTGGGAGAACCATAGTCTTCTTGGTTCTGTATGTAGATGACATACTCCTCATTGCGAATGATATCTCAATATTACAATCAGTCGAATTATGGCTATCAAATAAATTTTCCATGAAAGATTTAAGAGAAGCATCCTATATACTAGGAATAAAGATCTATAGAGATTGATCTAAGAGGATGCTAGGCTTGTCCCAATCAAGGTACATTGACTTAATACTGAAAAGATTCAGTATGGATGGGAGTAAAAGAGGTTATTTACCCATGAGTCAAGGCATACATCTCTCTAAAAAGATGTCTCCAAAGACACCTGAAGAGAGAAATAGAATGAGTTCTATTCCTTATGCTTCGACTGTTGGATCAATAATGTATGCCATGTTATGTACAAGGCCTGATGTTGCTTATGCTTTAGGCATTGCAAGTAGATTTCAAGCTGATCCAGGAGAGGATCATTGAAAAGCTGTGAAAAATATTCTTAAGTACTTGAGAAGGACTAAAGATATTTTTCTAGTATATGGAGGTTCTGATCTTAAATTAGAAGCATATTCTAATTCTAGTTTTCAATCAGACCTAGATGATAGCAAATCTATTTCAGGGTATGTCTTTACTCTAAACGATGGAGCAGTGACTTGGAAGAGTATTAAGCAGCCAACTGTTGCTGACTCAACCACTGAAGCAAAATACATAGCTGTAAGTGAAGCCACCAAGGAAGCTATCTTGATGAAGAAGTTCATCACTGAATTAGGTGTAATTTCTAAAATTGAGAATCCAGTACCACTTTACTGTGATAATACTGGAGTTGTAGCTTAAGCAAAGGAACCAAGGTCTCATCATAAATTCAAACACAATCTAAGACACTTCCATCTCGTTCGAGAAATTATTGAAAGACAAGATGTGGTCATAGAACGAGTGGATACAAAGAACAACATAGCAGACCCATTCACTAAGGCTTTACCACTGCAACTGTTTGATCGCCACCTTGATTGTATGGGATTAAAATATAAGGGCGATTGGCTTTAGTGCAAGTGGGAGATTGAAAGGAATATGCCCTCAAGCCAATTTATTTTTGGAATGTTCTTTGTCTTCCAGACTCATGTAATGATATTTTTAATAAATAAAGGCATTTTATTTCATCATATGCAGTGTCTTATTATTTTAAGATTATGATGAACTCTATAAATTAAAAATATAATTTTAGGATTATGATGAGATCATACTAGTGAGATCTAAAATTTTAAAACCCTAATTTAAATATTTCTAGTCGATGGGACATTGAGTTAGGGATCAATATTTTTCGGTAAGACTAGCACATTCTCTGTATGCTTGATTAAGAGGGTGATTGATCTCACAATAACTTGTGTATGATGCTAATACAAGAATGTGGGTGCTCAGTAGAGAATGAGTTCACTGAATTGATTTAAATTGAGAATATCTAATGGAGTCTTATCTATATGTCAATAGATGGTTCTCATAGTGGAATTTGTGCATGTAATCCTTTGACCTGAAACTACCATAGAATCATATATATATAAATCCATATTTTGGTTCATACTCATTCATGACTTAGTTATATACGGGATGATTTAGATATGGTAGATTATATATATGAAGATTATGAGTAGGTTAACAAGAAATTGATCTCTCCTGGCAAAAGGAAATAGTATCCCGCTGAAGAAAAATCCTGATTTTCTGGATCAGGTTCATTCAGATCTGATTGAATCAAGAGGCATATTTTAAAAATTTTCTCTTAGATCCTAATCAGATCTGACATATTTCAGATCTAATTTTATGATCTAATAAATAAGAAAATAAAATTAAATTAATTTTGAATTAATTTTATCTTGATTCTGGGTAATTTGATTACCCGTTGATGATCCTACCGAAGCCCTGAGGTTCTGGATCTAGCCATGCAAGCGCCTGGCCTCTACCGATATCCACTTAGGCTGGATCTGGAGATCTTCTACTTCTCTTTCTTTTTTTCAAAAATCAAATCTGGATCTGATTTGGAGGATCTTCAAAACTTCTTCTGAAGGTCACCTGTCGTCTCTGCAGCAGTGCTGCCTTCTTTCTTTTTCATTATCCTTTTCTTGCCTGACTCGCACTAATTTGAAGGCGCAACTTTCTTGGGTGTGGAGAGGAGAGAGAGGGGTAGATGGTGGCATGGAGAAGGGAGAGGGGCAGCCTTAGGGCATGGGTAAGAGGAGAAAAGTCTATGCAAAGTGGGTGTAGACAGGTCTTTATATAGACCCTGCTGCGCCATGCAGTGCCACATCACCCCGGCCAATCACATTGCTTCATTTAATCAGATCTAAATCTGATTGGTGGGATGACATCACCAAATCCAATCAGATGAGAGAGCCATAGATTCATCCTAAGCTGGCGCCTAAGACTGATCAAAGTCTATAGGTGAGGGTCACCTAGTTTGAATCCAAGAAGCAACCTGGAGTTCCATCCGTATGGAACTCCAAGCATCCCTATCCATGGGCGCACGCCATCCTAGGCGTGCACCCCCTCCTTTCCAATTTTTAGCAAGGGGATAATCTCCTATCTACTCTTCAATAAGTGCATGACACATGGGTAGATATCCAAGGGTCAAAGGTCAACATTTGACTAAAGTTAAAGGACAAGAATTAGCAGGTGATGGAAAATGGCAGATGTTGTCTAAAATTTATCTCATAAATTAAGACAATCCTTTTCTGACTTGGACAAGCTCCAGTCAAATTAGGTGAAGGTACCTAAGTGAGTATAAACTCATTTGGCTCAGTCGAGATAACTTTTAATGATAGAAAAAGGAGAATGTTAGGTTCAATCGTGTGCTAGCACGATTTTCTTGAACCTAATTGAATCCAGTTCAAATCAATTAAACTGGGTTAGTCCAATTGATGATATCCAGATCCAAACCCTTATTTGTGCAATCTAGTAAGGTTCAGTTCTATATGGTAATGGGATATGTAGTGATCTCTATCATCAACATCATCGAAACTCCTTTTAATGGATCAAAACTCTTTTGATTCAGACAACTAGAACGATCGATCATCTAAATCATTCTAATTGCTCCCAAAATCCATCAGTGACACCTAGCAGTATATGGTGGCAACCCATGAAAACTAAAAATGAACCTCTTGGTGTAGCTACTTGTGTGATTAAGTTCTTCTATCTTGAGCCCCGATCAGATTAGGGTTAAGGTGAACTCATCAAACCCTAATTTCTATCATATGATTTAATCATTCGATTCAAGTCTGATGTGAAATCCTTAATAGAAACTCTTTCTATTATTTCACTCTCTGCCATGGCCATGGGCTTATAGACTTGATTCTCATGATCATCATAGGGCTGCTCCTCATCCAGCAAGATAGATAGATTCCATCTTGGTACAATCTAATTCCTACAATGAACATGCTATAGCTAACATAAACCTCAGGGTTCCAAATGGCTAGGAGACCGAGTCATGGTGTAGTTAAACTGTAACACCCTCAAGGTGAACTGCCGATACACCTCAGGTCAAAGAACAAGACACACCACTATAGCTTCGGGTCAGTCATCGACGAGAAGGTAGACTTCCTTATGACTACTCAAGGTGGTCAGGCTCAGTGCCCTCATTCTCTAACGAGTACCTATACTCTCGCTCTAGTGTCTCTACACCATAGAATCAAGACTCATCTACTATAAAGAAGCAATTGTACACTAACCTTTCGGATCAATCATCATCCTCATGATGATCCTACGGTTAGGAGCATTTTATAAGTTAATAATGAAGATTCTTGTCTTAAATTTTCAACTCTTGAAAATAAGAATTATCATTACCATTAACTCAAGGAATGTATCACAGACACTAAATACACATATGTGATAGAAAATAATCTATTTTATTATTTTTAGTCAAAATTTTAATTTTACCCCTAGAAGTGTATTACAAGTGTTAGTCAATTTTGGCTTCTAGGACACACATATCTAATAAACTCCCACTTGACCTAAAGCCAATTGGCTACAAATCTAAGTCCCATCTTCTCAAGGTGGGCTTCGATCTTCTGCTGACCCAACGACTTTGTAAGCGGGTCCGTTGCATTGTCTGCGAAGTCGATTTTCTTGACCTCGACGTAACCCTTCTCAAGATAATCGTGGATGAGGTGGTATTGTCACTCGATGTGCTTAGATTTCTAGTGAGACCTCGGCACCTTAGCAAGCGCTATGGCGCCATTATTGTCGCAGTACAGAGGAATGGCATCTGATGGCATCACTCCGATCTCTGCAGCAAACTTCTTATACCAGAATGCCTCCTTTGCAGCTTCTGATGCAGCGATATATTCTGCTTCCATGGTGGAATCTGCTATCACTATCTATTTGAAATTTTTTCAACTGACAGCTCCACCATTGCACACAAACAGACTTTCAGATGTTGACTTTCAATCATCTACATCGGACATAAAATTCAAGTCCATATACTCCTGAACTTGGAGTTCTCCATTGCCAAAGATCAGTAATATATTCTTAGTTCTTCTTAAATACTTAAGGATACATTTCACAGAAGTCCAGTGTTCTTCACTTGGATTCGACTGATATCTGCTCGTGATACTCACGACATGGGCTATATCAGATCGTGTAGATAACATGGCATACATGAGGCTCCCTATTGCTGAAGCATAAGGGATCTTGCTCATGCGTTCTATTTCCTTAGGTGTGCTAAGAAACATCTTCTTGGAAAGATGAATGCCATGCCTGAAGGGTACTAAATCCCTCTTAGAGTTTTCCATACTAAACCTCTTTAGTACTTCCTCTATGTACATCTTCTGTGAAAGTCCTAGCATCCTATTCAATCTATCTCTATAGACCTTAATTCCAAGAATAAAGGATGCTTCTCCTAGGTCTTTCATGGAGAATTCTTTAGATAAACCATATTAATTACTAGTCAACATGGGAATATCATTCCCGATAAGGAGGATGTCATCCACATACAATACGAGGAAGACAATAGTGCTCCCACTAACCTTTTTGAAGATACATGACTCCTCCTTATTTTTGATGAAACCAAACATTTTGATCATATCATTAAAATGAGTATTCCAACTCCGGGATGCTTGCTTAAGTCCATATATGGACCTTTGCAGCTTGCATACCTTGTGATCATCATCACTGGATGTGAAATCTAGCGGCTGTTCCATATAGATATCTTTCTCTAGATATCCATTTAAGAATGCCGTTTTCACGTCCATTTGCCATATTTCATAATCGAAATAGGCTGCAACAGCAAGCAATGTGTGGATGGATTTTTGCATAGCTACTGGCGAAAAGGTATCTTGATAGTCAATGCCTTCGCATTGACTATAATCTTTTGCCACTAATCTACCCTTGAATGTCTCCATATTTCCATCTGCACCAATCTTTTTCTTATAGATCCATTTACACCCAATAGGTACAATACCTTCTAGTGGATCTACTAAGGTCCAGACTTGGTTTGAGTGCATTGAGTTAATTTCTGACTTCATTTTCTCTAACCATTTCTCGGAGTTGATATCTGATATCACCTCATTATAGGTTTTGGGATCATCACCATGAACCCCATTATCTATGAGGAATATTTCCTCTACATCCTCTAAAATAGTAACTAAGTACCTCTCAGGGGGACGGAAAACCCTTTTCAATCTATGAGGTGGAGGAGGTAGTGTATGGATTGACTTAACCTGACTTGGTTCCTTTTGGTCCTTACCTCGTTGCCTTTATGAGACTTTCTCATCGAGCTTGATCTGCTTTCCAATGCCACTATCTTGAATAAACTATTTTTCAAGAAAGATGACATGTCGACTCACAATCACATTGTGATCTTCTAGAATGTAGAAATAATATCCTAATGACTCTTTAGGATATCCTATGAATCAAGCTCTAACGGACCTAAAGTCTAACTTGTCCGCTTGTTCTCTTTTGACATGAGTCGGACAACCCCAAATTTTGAGATGACTCAGACTTGGTTTCTTACCATGCCATATCTCATATGATGTGGTAGGAATGGTTTTAGAAGAAACCCTATTCAGTAAGTGTATTGCAGTTAACAAACAGTATCCCCAAAGAAAATCAGGAAGGTCTGTGAAGCTCATCATGGATCGAACCATATCTAATAGGATCCACTTCCTCCATTCTGAAACTCCGTTGAGTTGAGATGTTCCTGGTGGAGTCCATCGAGAGACTATGCCATTTTCCTTGAGATAGTCTAGAAATTTCCGACTAAGGTATTCACCTCCTCGATCTGATCGAAGAACCTTAATGGATTTTTCAATTTGATTTTCTACTTCATGTCTGAATTCTTTGACTTTTCAAATGCTTCAGAATTATGTCTCATAAGATACACTCCATACCTTGAAATCATCGATAAAGTGTTATGAATAGACAAAGTGCTCTAGCCGGACATCAAATGTCCTGCAACACATTTTATATACTAGACAAAGATCCGTGGCCCTTTCCATGTCTCTAAAACAAAAGGAGCTTGGTCATTTTGCACAGAAGATAGGATTCACACAAATGAATATGACTCGAAAGTCAATGACTCAATAGCCCATTTCTTTCCAATTTTATTAATCCTATCTTCTGCTATATGACCTAATCTAGGTGCCACAGATATCTTATTCATTAGACATCCCTAGGACATTTTGATTTTATGGCATCACATTTCTCGAAATTAAAAATAGATATATCAACATGTAACTGATAAAGACCGTTAATAAGAAAATCATTTGCAATTTTATTCTTTCATAAGAATGTTACAATGATCCTTAAGAAAACTAATTACTTAGCCTTTTAATGCAAGGTAAAAAACAAAAATCAAATTTCTGCTTGCTGCAGGCACAGAATAATAGTCTTTTAATACTAAGTCTAAACCAAATGATAATCGAAGAGGATATATTTCCACGGCCATGGTAGCAACCCTTGCTCCATTTTCGATGATGTGCAGGATCATTCTCACCATCCCTCAGCCTCCTGCTGATCCTCAAGATCTGCAGAAAGAAGTGCACAAAATGCAGCACTCAGACCAAAGTCAAGTACCCAACTAGATCAAGAAGTTAGAACTCAATAACGAGCTATACCTCCAGAAGAACCAGCCTCCCTTTTTATTCTTCAGGATGGCCAGGTATGTAGGACAGTTTCACTTTCAGTGGCTGTCATTATTGCAATAGAAATACTTTTCTTTGTCAACGGCCTTCTTCAGCTCTGCCCTTTTCTTCTTTCCTCTTTCCACCTTTTGCTTTTTCGTAAACTTCTTCTTTCCAAAAGACTTTCTCTTAGAAGAAGTCTATTTCATAGCAAGCACTGAGCTTTTAGAACCTTTCATGGAAAGCTAGCGAATCAAACTCAGGCATGTTCATAAGTTCGCCAAGGAGTTTTGAAGTTTATTGCATCATGGTAGTTTAATGATGAAATGCCCATACGCATCAGTCAAGAATTGCAGAATTATATCATTCTATAGATCCAAGTCCAACCTCACTTCGAGCTTCTCAAGCTCTTTCAAGTCCATGATCATCATCAGATAATGATCTTGGACTGACTGCCCATCACACATCTTAGCCTTGAACAGTCATTTACTGACTTGATACTTGGCTGCACCACTCTGTTCACCAAACATCTCCTGTAGGTGAGCCAACATTTGACGAGCAGTTCTGATATCTTCATGTTGGTGCTGAAGTTCATCAGACATCGAGCCCAACATATAGTATCTGGCCTTATTATCTTCGTCAGTCCACTTATCCAAAGACGCTCTCTGTTTAGCAGATGGACGAGCTGGTAGGTGGAAGGGTCCTGGTCCAATACATGAGTTAACTTCTCAAAATCCAAAATAATTTTGAAGTTTTGGAGCTAATCCTTGTAATTTGGTTCGATCAATCTATGGGTGTCCAGGATTCGTTGCTAGTGGGTTTGATACAGAACATTTTTCTGTAGGAGTCAAAGTTTCTATTAAAAATTATAATTAGACACTAACCAATTGTTTAAGAATTTTATTTTAAAATAAATTAGCTCCCACTATTTCTCGGATCTCTATATCTTCCTCTATACGAAATGCGAAAATCTCCATGATTATTGATTTCTAGTTGGGTGGTGCGGTCCCGCCCAACTGACTCATCACCATCATCTAGCATGTATTGGTGATGGTTAGCCAATGAGTTAACACTCTTGTTCAATGATATCCTCTAATCATGGTGCACCCAAACTTGGTCTCTAATTCATGAATCTCACCATGTCCAGAATATTGATCCACTCCTTAGTTAAGTCAGACCCACCATTTGCATAGATTGAATTTCTAATTGAGTCTCTCACCATATCTAAAATATTGAGCCCAATTCATCCTCCAGCCCATAGCATTCCAATGCCTAATAGACATGGTTGCATCTTTTTGGTGCAACTGAGCCACTGTAACCAGCCGAGAACAATCAACCCCGGAAGAAGGGCCCGCACATCTACAATGGTGGAAGACCTTAGACTTAATCTTTTCTTAGGGAAGAATTTGATTTAGGTCTCATTAAACTAGACTTGACATAGTCATAACCATTATGACTAACCTAGTGGCATGGGTTAGCTCGGATTATTGACCACCTCAGATCAGAACTGAGTCAACAAACATGGCCAGGTAAGTGAGATCGGTGGAAGGGATATGCCATTAACTCGACAAGAATGCATTCGAGTCGAGTAGCTCCCAATTAAAAATCAGTCGGTCGTATCTGCCAAACTTACCTTAGACACCAAATTATTGAGATAGAATCAATCGGGTTAGCCTACAATTCAGACTCTAACCATCTGAGCCTAATTAGGTCTTAGCTTGATCGATCACATTTGTGACTCAATCTTGACCCAGACTTAATCCTATTAGGCTGGTCAATTTAAGCATTGTTGATCCCATCTAACCAACTCTTGATTCGGTTTGATCAACCGCTAGACCTAATTGAGCTACCCAAGCTCGAACCTCAGATTTATGAATATGTCTTAGATCTAAAATTCTCAATTTTAGACCTAATTGATATTTCATAAACTTAATTCTTAATTAAGTTAGGGTTTTTAAACAAAACATGTAAATAAGATCCTAGGATTTCAGGATCTAGGATTTTGTAGAAAGTACGTTTTTCAATTTCTGATTAAGGATGAATGTGCAGCACCACTACATATTATAAGAATACCCCATCGAATGGAAGGAGAGGGTCTTTAAGCCCTACTTTGTTCTTATGATCGGACGGCCAAGGGGAACGCCTTAATCAGAAATACAACTAATCTACAAAAGCTAATTAGATCTAAGCATATATCTCATATAAAAAATAGATCTAATTAAAACATGCTTTGTATATATCATATATCATGCATGCATATTTTTTAGATCTAAATTATCTCATAATCATCTAAAAAATTAAATTTAAATTTGATCTTACCAAATAAAATTTATTCTAGACCTATTTGTTGAACTATTCTACAACTTGTCTAAACATGCAACTATCATATCTCATATAAATAAATTAAATTTAATTTATTTTCTATTTTTAGATCTAATTATAACATTTATAAGATCAAAAAATAATAAATAAATAATCTAAAAATTATATTTAATTAAATAAAAAAATATGATTATACTAGACTATACATAGAATAATTCTATTCCTAGTATAGTTATGTATCTCATACATATTAGATCTAGATTAATTAATTTTAATTTTTTATTTTTCTATTTTTAGATATAATCACATCTCATGTGGTATCTAAAATCATTAATTAATTAGATTAAATCAAATCTAAATAAATTTTACAAGAACCTGGCTCTGATACTAGTTGAAGGAAAATTCTGATTTCCCGGATCAGGTTCGTTTAGATCTGATTGGATCGAGAGGCATATTTCAAAAATTTTTTCTTAGATCCTAATTAGATCTGATACTTTTCAAATTTAATTTTATGATCTAATAAATAAAAAAATTAAATTAAATTAATTTTAAATTAATTTTACCTTGATTCTGGGTAATCTAATTACCCGTTGATGATCCTACTAAAATCCTGATGTTCTGGATCTAGCCACGCAAGCGCCTGGCCTCTATCAATATTCACTCAGGATGGATCTTGAGATCTTCTTTTTCTCTTTCTTTTTTTCAAAAATTAGATCTGGATCTGATTTGGAGGATCTTCAAAACTTCTTCTGAAGGTCACCCATCGTCTCTACAGCAGTGCTGCCATCTTCCTTTTTCGTCAGCCTTTTCTTGCCTGACTCGCACTAATCTGAAGGCTCAACATTCTTGGGCATGGAGAGGAGAGAGAGGGCTTGATGGTGGCATGGAGAAGGGAGAGGGCCAGCCTTGGGGCATGGCTAAGAGGAGAGAAGTCTATGAAAAGTGGATGCAGATAGTTCTTTATATAGACCCTACTGCGCCATGCAGTGCCACATCACCCCGGCCAATCACGTTGCTTCATTTAATCAGATGTAAATCTGATTGGTGGGATGACATCACCTAATCTAATTAGATGAGAGAGCCATAGATTCGTCCTAAGCTGGCGCCTAAGACTGGTCAAAGTCTATAGGTGAGGGTCACCTAGTTTGAATCCAAGAAGCAACCTGGAGTTCCATCCGTATGGGACTCCAGGCATCGCTATCCATGGGCACACGCCATCCTACGCGTGCACCCCCTCCTTTTCAATTTTTAGTAAGGGAACAATCTCCTATCTACTCTCGAATAAGTGCATGACACATGAGCAGATATCCAAGGGTCAAAAGTCAACGTTTGACCAAAGTCAAAGGACAAGAATTAGCAGGTGACGAAAAATGGCAGGTGTTGTCTCAAATTTATCTCATAAATTAAGACAACCCTTTTCTAACCTGAACAAGCTCCATTCAGATTAGGTAAAGGTATCTAAGTGAGCACAAACTCATTTGGCTCAGTCGAGATAACTTTTAATGATAGAAAAAGAAGAATGTTAGGTTCAATCATATGCTAGCATGATTTTCTTGAACCTAATTGAATCCAATTCAAATCAATTGAACTGGGTTAGTCTAATTGATGATATCTAGATCCAAACTCTTATTTGTATGACCCAATTAGATTCAGTTCTGTATGGTAATGGGATATGTAGCGATCTCCATCATCAACTCCATCGAAACTCCTTTCGATGGATCAGAACTCTTCTGATTCAGACAACTAGAATGATCGATCATCTAAATCATTCTAATTGCTCCCAAAATCCACCAGTGACACCTAGCAGTATATGGTGGCAACCCATCAAAACTGAAAATGAACCTCTTGGTGCAGCTACTTGTGTGATTAAGTTCTTCTATCTTGAGCCCCGATCAGATTAGGGTTAAGGTGAACTCGTCAAACCCTAATTTCTATCATATGATTTAATCATTTCGATTCAAGTCCGATGTGAAAATCTTAATAGAAACTCTTTCTATTATTTCACTCTCTACCATGGCCATGGGCTTATGGACTTGATTCTCATGATCATCATAGGGCTGCTCCTCATCCACCGAGGTAGATAGATTTCCATCTTGGTGCAATCCAATTCCTACAATGAACATGCTATAGCCAACATACACCTCAGGATTCTGAATGGCTAGGAGACCGAGTCATGGTGTAGTCAAACTATAACACCCTCAAGGTGAACTGCCGATGCACCTCAGGTCAAAGAACCAGACACACCACTGCAGCATCGAGTCAGTCATCGATGAGAAGGTAGACTTCCTTATGACTACTCGATGGTGGTCACGCTCAGTGCCCTCATTTCTCTAATGAGTACCTGTACTCTCGCTCCGGTGTCTCTACACCATAGACTCAAGACTCATCTACTATAAAGAAGCGATTGTACACTAACCTTCCAGATCAATCACCATCCTCATGATGATCCTACGGTCAGGAGCATTATGTGAGTTAATAATGAAGATTCTTATCTTAAATTTTCAACTCTTGAAAAAAAAAATTATCATTACCATTAACTCAAGGGATGTATCACAGACATTAAATACACATATGTGATAGAAAATAATCCATTTTATTATTTTTAATCAAAATTATAATTTTATCGCTAGAAGTGTATTACAAGTGTCAGTCAATTCTGGCTTCTAGGGCACACATATCTAACACCTACCTGCTTCAAACAAATAATGATTCAGGAAGACTTTGATCAAAGCATGATAAAAATTAGAAATGATTTATAATATTTTATTAAATGAATCATTATCATAAGATTGAAAGAGAAATAAATATGATATTGGGATTGACATATTTTCATACCCAGAGTCATATTTAGGATGTAGGAAGATCAAAGGATCTAGTTGCATGGTAATTTTTACTGAATGGTATTTTTGATATTTTCATCAAAATTTCACATCTTCCGAACAGTCATGATACATTGCTAGACGTCAATCATGTGTTGTGGGTTTGATCAAATTAAAATTTTAATTTGATCATTAAATTAGAAAGTGTTCTAAATTAAGTCAAATTGGGTTGGCTTGTATTGACCTAAATCGGTTTGGTTGAGTTCTAACCAGATTAGGTCAAATCACATCTTGACTCACTGCTGGTTAGATGTGGAACCCAATGGATCACACACAAAGACAATTGATTAAGGGTCTAATTAGATTAGACCATGTTTGCAGGATGAATATGCTAGCATATATAGCAAACCCTAGCATTTGGATTCGAATTGGATTCGAATCGGCTTTCGATTTGGGCTAATTAAGATCCAATTTGAGCCAAATAAGATTTGGTCTTGAGTTGGATTAACCTAGATTGATTGGGCTTTAGATTGGGCACCACATACCTGCATCCCACATGTCAGAAAGTCTCTCTCTTGCGCATGGGAAGTCTTTCATGCGCAAAGGACTCTTTAGCGCATGGAATAAGATGGCGCCTACCTTCTTTGACTTTTCCCATATGTTATGTTGCGTAAATATTTTTAATTGGTGTGGACATCTGATTTTGGGCGCAGAAGAGTCCTTTTGTAGATGAAATACTTCTTTTTTCCTTTTAAATTTTTTGCCCAGGATATTTTGTCGCCCAAGCCCCCTTGCTGCCCAAGACTCCATGCCGCCTACTCCTCCTTGACGTCTCTTGGACTAGGTCAAAGTCTCTTGGGACTTTGACTATTCAAAGTTTATCTCCACACCTTCTTGCTGAATGGGCGTCCCTTTTTGGAGCCATTGGATAGTTTTGTTTCATGATCTAATGGATGAAAAGGGTGGTGCCAAAGATGAAGCATTGCGACTCTTCGTAAAAACTTACCTAGAATTAATCCAAGAGTCCTTTTGCTTTAAGGCACCTCTTGGACTAAGTCTATATCTCTTTTTTACTGATGAGGCATGAGATTGGCTGATGGGGCATGAGAATTTAATGAGGAAAGGGCATGAGTTTTTTAGATGGCACTCTTACGTACATTATAAATAGGGGTGCACACCAAGAGTCCAGGTGTGTGAACATTATCTTTTCTTTCTTACAAGAGTTTCTTTTTATCCAATTTTCTTTCTTTCTTTTTCTTATCTAGACATTATCATTATAAGGACAAGAAGTCATCTTAAGACTAAGAGATTAGGAAGGAAAATTAAGAAGACAAAAAAAAAGAAAGATAGATAAGGAGAGGCAAGGAAGGTGACATAAAGGCTAAAGAAGGTCTAGCCCTTTTAATTAAAGTTCTTATTATTAGAACTTTAATTATATAAATCAAAAGTGCCGATGTCTTGATTAAGTCTCTGTGTGGATCAACGTTGGAGGATGAACATGTGGGCACCTGGTGGAAATCCTGATGGACTGCTACCGACGATCAGGGTCAGTTTAGGATTTAGCGATAAGAGGTATGTTCTAATACTTTCTTTTATATTATAAACATATGTTATATGATTTAATTACTAATAAGGTGGTCCTTGGGTTTGGGTTTGGTTTATTTGATTTCATGTTTTTACTTTGAAATTCGTGCTTTCACCCTGTACACTAAATCCAATAGCCAAGACCTAATTTGACTCCACGGTTCAAGCCTAGATTATAGGCTAACTCGATTGATTCTGATTCGATAATTTGGTATCTAAGGTAAGTCTGACAGATACAATCGATTGATTTTTAATTAGGAGCTACTCGATCTAAATGCATTCTTATCGAGTTAATGGCATATCCATTCCATTGGTCTTACTTACCTGGTTATTTGTATCGACCTAGTTCTGATTTGAGGTGGCTAACAATTCGAGCTAACCCATACCACTAGGTTAGTCATAATTGTTATGACTAAGTCAGGTCAAGTTTAAAGAGACCTAAATTAAATCTTTCTAAAAAAATATTAAGCTAAGGTCTTCCACCAATGTAGATGTGCAGGCCTTTCCTGGAGTTGATTATTTTTGATTGGATATAGTGGTTCAGTTGCACCAGAAAGATGTAACAATGTCTATTAGGCATTGGATGCTATGAATTTGAGGATGGATTAGGCTCAATATTTCAGATATAGTGAGAAATCCAATCAAGAATCCAATTTATACAAATGATGGGTCTGACTTAACTAAGGAGTGGAGCAATATTTTGGGCATGGTGAGCTTCATGAATTAGAGATCAAGTTTCGGTGCACCATGATTAGAGAATTATTGAACAAGAGTTGTCCACTCATTTTTTGCATCTTTGCCAAGAAAGTGTAGGGATCCGAGTAAATAGTGGGAGCCTAATTTATTTGAAAATAAAATTGCTAAATAAATTAGTTAAGTCTAATTACAAAATTTAATTAGAAACTTTGACTCTCCATAGAAAAATGTCTGCATCCAACCCACTAGCCCGTATCCTGGACACCAATAGACCAGACCCAACTACAAGGATTGGCTCCAGAACTTCAAAATAGTTTTGGGTTCTAAGAAGTTGACTTATGTGTTGGAATAAGATCCTCCCACTTTACCAACACATTCATCCATTGATCAGAGAGTGTCTCTGAAAAAATGGATGGATGAAGATAACAAATCTAGGTATTACTTATGGGACTCGATGTCTAATGAGCTCCAGCGCTAATATGAAGACATTAAGACTAGCCACCAAATATTGGCTCATCTATAAGAATTATTTGGTGAACAGAGTCGTGCAGCCAAATATCAAGTCACTAAGAGACTTTTTAAGGCTTAGATGGATGATGGATAGTCAATCCAAGATTATTATCTGATTATGATCAAGAACTTAGAAAAGCTTGAGAAGCTCGATGTCAAGTTAGATCAGGATCTGCAGATTGATAAAATTCTACAATCCTTGACTGATGCATATGGACAGTTCATCATGAACTACCATATGCATAAACTATAAAATATCTTGATTGAACTAATGAATATGCTAGTTACTACTGAGCTTTCTATGAAAGGTTCAAAAGACTCAGTGGTTGCTATGGAGTGGACTTCTTTTAAGAGAAAGTTTTTTGGAAAGAAGAGGAAGACCGTGAAGAAGCAAAAGATGGAAGGTGGAAAGAAGAAGAAGATAGAGCTAAAGAAGAAGGCTGCTAATAAGAAAAAATATTTTCATTGCAATATAGATAGCCACTAGAAGCAGAACTACACTCTTTACCTAGCTAGCCTGAAGAATAAGAAGAAAGCAGGTCCTTCTGGAGGTATGCTCATTATAGAATCTAGCCTTATAATTTTTTCTACATCCAGTTGGATGCTTGACTCTAGTTCTAGTGCTTGCTTATGCACTTTTATGTAGGATCTTGAGGATAGCGAGAGGCTGAGGGATGGTGAGATGATCCTACGCATCGAAAATAGAGCAAGAGTTGCTGCTATGGCCATGGAATCATATTCTCTTTGATTACCATCAGGATTAGATCTAGTTCTTAGAGACTATTTTTATGTACCTACAGTAAGCAGAAATTTAATTTCTGTTTCATGTTTAGCACAAGAAGGCTATGTAATTAGTTTTTTTCAGAACCATTATAATATTCTTTATGAAAGAAATAAAATTGCAAGTAGTTTTCTTATAAATGATCTATATCAGTTACATATTGTTGTTTCTATTTTTAATATCGAGCAAAATATGAATGCCATAGGATCAAAGCGACCTAGGAATGGTCTAAACGATAGGTATCTTTCGCACCTTAGGCTAGGTCATATAGCTGAAGATAGGATTAACAAATTGAAGAAATCTAGGCTATTTAGTCCATTGACTTTCGAGTCATATCCGATTTATGAATCATGCCTTCATGGCAAAATGATCAAGCTTCCTTTTGTAGGACATGGGGAAAGGGCCACAGACCTACTTGCCTTAGTACATACTGATGTATGCAGCCCAATTGATGTATCAAGCAGGGGCAATTATGTCTACTTCATCACTTTTATAAATGATCAGTCTCAATACAGGTATGTGTATTTGATGCGACATAAGTCTGAAGCCTTTGAAAGTTCAAGAAATTTAGACTTGAAGTAGAAAAATAAATAAAAAAATCTATTAAGGTTCTTCGATCAGATCGAGGAGATAAATACCTTAGTCAAAAATTTTTAGACTATCTTAAGGACAATGGCATAGACTCTTAATGGACTCTCCTAAAATGCCTCAACTTAACAGGATTTCAGAATGGAGAAATCAGATCCTATTAGATATGGTCTGATCCATGATGAGTTTTACAGATGTCTCTGAGTTTCTTTGGGGATATAGTCTGATGACCATTATATATTTACTGAATAGGGTTTTCTCTAAAGCCGTTCCTACCATACTTTATGAGATATGATATAGTAAGAAACCAAGTTTGAGTCATCTAAGAATTTGGGATTGTCCGATCCATGTCAAGAGACAATAGGTGGATAAATTAGAGTCTAGATGCTTTAGAGCTTGATTTATTGGATATCCTAAAGAGTCATTAGGATATTATTTCTATCTTCCGAAAGATCACAATGTGATTATGAGTTGACATGCCATCTTTCTTAAAAAATAGTTTATTCAAGATAGTGGCATTGGAAGATAGATTAGACTCAAGAAGAAAATTTCTGATAAGAAACAAGCTAAGGAACCTATGGAATCCATTCAAATTGAGCCAACTCAGACACTACCTCCTCCACATTCATAGATCAAGTAGAATTTTCTATCCTCCTGAAAGATACTTAGGTACTATCTCAGAGGATGTAGAGAAAATGTTACTCATAGGAAATGGGGTTCATGGTGATGATCCCAAAATCTTTGATGAGACGATATCAGATATTGACTCCAAGAAATGGTTAGAAGTAATGAAGTTAGAGATTGACTCAATGCATTCGAACCAAGTATGGATCTTGGTAGATCCACCTGAAGGTATAGTACCTGTTAGGTGTAAATGGATCTTCAAGAAAAAGATAGGTGCCAATGGGAATATAGAGACATTCAAAGCAAGGCTAGTAATGAAAGGATATATAGTCAGTGCAAAGGCATTGACTATCCGGATACTTTTTCATCAGTAGCCAAGCTCAAATCCATCCGCACATTGCTTACTATTAAAGCCAATTTTGATTATGAAATACGATAGATGGACATGAAAACGGCAATCTTAAATAGATATCTTGAGTAAGATATCTATATGGAATAGCTACTAGATTTCACATCCAATGATGATGATTATAAGATATGCAAGTTGTAAAGGTCCATATATGGACTTAAGCAAGTATCTCGAAGCTAGAATGCTCATTTTAATAATGTAATCAACTTGTTTGAATTCATCAAGAATGAGGAGCAGCCTTATATTTTTGAAAAGATCAGTGAAAGTGCTGTTATCTTTCTCATACCATACGTGGTGATATCCTGCTAATTGGGAATGATATTTCCATATTGACTATAGTTAAAATATGATTGTCTAAGGAGTTCTCTATGAAAGATCTAGGAGAGGCATCCTTTATTCTGAAAATTATGGTCTATAGGGATAGACCGAATAGGATGCTAGGTCTCTCATAGAAAATGTATATAGAGAAGGTGCTAAAGAGGTTTAGCATGAAAAACTCTAAGAGGAATTTAGTACCCTCTAGACATGGCATTCATCTTTCCAAGAATAAGTGCCCTAGCACACCAGAGGAGATTGGACGATGAGCAAGATTCCTTATGCTTTGGCAATAGGAAGCCTCATGTATGCCATGCTATGTACACGACCTGATATTGTTTGTGCTATGAGTGTCACGAGTAGATATTAGTCGAATCTAGGTGAAGAGCACTGGACTTCTATAAAATGTATCCTCAAGTACTTGAGAAAGACTAAGGATATGTTTCAAGTTTTTGGTAATGAAGAACTCGAGGTTTAGGGGTATACAGACTCGGATTTTATGTTTGACATAGATGATCGATAGTCGATATCTGAAAGTCTATTTATTTGTAATGGTGGAGCTATCAGTTGGAAGAGTTCCAAGCAGACAGTGATAGAAGACTCCACAATGGAAGCAGAGTACATAGCTACGTTGGGGGCTATAAAGGAGGCATTTTGGTACAAGAAGTTCACCGTAAAGCTCGAAGTGATGCCATCAGATGCCATCCCTCTATACTATAACAATAATGATGCCATTGCCTTAGCTATGGAGCCAAGGTCTCATCAGAAATCTAAGCATAATGAGTGGCGATACCACATCATCTAGGATTACCATGAGAAGGGATACGTCGAGGTTGTAAGAGTTAACTCCACAGACAATGCGGCAGACCCGCTAACAAAGCCATTGAGCTAGCAAAAGATCGAAGCCTATCTTGAGAAGATGGGACTTAGATTTGCAGCTAATTGGCATTAGGTCAAGTTCGAGTTTGTTAGATGTGTGTCCTAAAAGCTAGATTGGCTGACACTTGTAATACATTTCTAAGGGTAATTTTAAAATTTTGACTATAAATTAATAAAAAAATTATTTTCTATCATAGTATGTATTTAAAATGTCTGTGATACATACTTTGAGTTAATTGTAATGACAATTCATATTTTCAAGCATTGAAAATTTAAGACATAAATTCTCATAATTAACTCATAAACTACTCCCGATCGTTGGATCATCACAAGGATGGTGATCGATCTAGAAGGTTGGTGTATGATCACTTTCTTAGGATAGATGTATCTTGAGTCTACGATGTGGAGATACCAAAGTGAGAGTACAGATACTTGTTAGAGAACGAGGGCACTGAGCGTGATCACCTCGAGCAATCATAAGTAAGTCTACCTTCTCGTTGATGACTGACTTGATGCTATAGTGGTGTATCTAGTTCCTTGACCTAAGGTGCATCAACAGTTCATCTTGTGGGTGTTATAGTTTGACTACACCATAACTTGATCTCTTAGCCAATCGAAATCCTGAGGTGTTTGTTGGCTATAGCATGTTCATTGTAAGAATTCGATTGCACCAATAGGAGATCTATCTACCTCGGTAAATGAGGAGTAGCCCTATGAAATCATGAGATTGAGTCCTTAAGCCCATGACCATGGCAGAGTGAAGATGATTGAAAGAGTTTCTATTAGGATTTCACATTGGACTCGAATTAAATGATTAATTCATATGATAGATGTTGGGTTTGACGAGTTCACCTTAATCCTAATCCAGTCGGGACTCAAGATAGAAGAACCCAATCACATAGGTAGCTACACTAAGAGATTTGCTTTCAGTTCTGATAGGTTGCCACCTTATACTGCTAGGTGTCACTGGTAGATTTTGGAAGCAATTAGAATGATTTTGATGATTGATCATTCTAATTGTATGAATCGGAAGAGTTCTGATCCATCGAAAGGTGTTTTGATGATGTCGATGATAGAGATCATGACATGTCTCATTACCATATGGAACTAAACCATACTAGCTTACACAAATAAGGATTTGGGTCTGGATATCATCAATTGAGCTAACCCAGTTTGATTGATTTGGATTTGATCCAATTAAGTTCAAGGTAATCGTGCTAGCACACGATTGAGCCTAGCTTTCTCCTTCTGTAATCTTTTTGATTCATCACAATCAAGTCAAATTTGATTTAACTCATTCCTATATCTTAAATGGATTTATTTTTATCTAACTAGAATAAGTCCAGGTTAGATAAATTGTAGAAATTAAATCCATTCCTAGTGCAATTGGACTTGGGTCAAAAGTTGACCCAATTGAGAGAATTGAGGGTCACCTGATCAGATACTTCAAAAAAATTCTTTAAAAATCCTTTTAATTTGATTTTTTAGAAATGTGATAAGGCTCGAGTAATGCTATGGGTGTACCAAATTTTGTGATTTATGGTGATAGTTTAACTAGGTTTTGATAGAGTTTGATTTGGATCTAACTCTTGAGGGAAGAGTCCTAGGTGCAATGGACTTTTCCTTATCTACTCATGTCGTCCACTTTTTGAATCATTTTTAGCAATGAAAATAATGGGATCTAAGGTTTCACGTGGAGAATAAGTCCTAGAGTCCTAATGATCAAATAAGTATGTTATTTGGTCAAAGTTGGACTCTATATGGCTTTGGTTTTTAAACCTTTCTCACATCAAAGAGAGCTATCGCATGATTTTATTTTTCATGCAGAGGTGCTGTCACCCATACCATATCCCACAGCCCCTCTATCCTCTCTCTCCCTCTCTTCTATAAGCCTAAAAGGTTAGGCACAAATATGAGTTGAAGATCCAAGATTTTTGGCATAAGATTCAGGATCTATGCGATGGTGTTTGTGAGACCGATGGGATGCTTTCAGAAATTATTTTGAAGGATCTACATATCAAATTTAGATATGATATTTAGAGGAGTGGTTTATGAGAAAAATATATTTAGATCCTACTTGAGTGGATATCGGTAGAGGCCAGGCGCATGCATGTCTCCTTTTAGAACCTCAGGAACCAACAGGATTATCATAGGATAATCAGATTATCCAACAAGATACCTTAAATTATATCTAATTTTATTTTATTTCTAATTTTTAATTACTAATATTAGATCATCATGATCATATTTTGAGAATTCTTGGATTTGATCAAATCATAAAAATTTTTGTAGAAAAATCCACCTCAAATTTGATCAGATCTGGACGATCCTGCAATGAAAAATCAAATTTTCCTTCAACAACAAGGAACTGGTATTCGAGCCTCAAACTGGGTACCATTTACTCTTTGATTAGTTGAGCCACTAGTTTGCAGCTCATTTTATCAGCAGTTGGTGCTAGAGATGAGATTCAAACTCCCTCATCAACATCAAGCAAAAGGAATGAGAGTCCATCTGAGCTTATGTCAGCTATTTTAATGCTCCTACATTAGAGGTCCGAAACTTGGACTAGTCTGTTGCTATAGTTGCACTAAAGAGTGAGCTTTAAAAGAATGATCTCTTCTTCTTGGACAAGAAGTAGCTCAGGGACTTCATCGACATGCTAGCTTAGGCTAAAGGTTATGCCTGAGCTGATGAGGCCACAAGAGAGCAGCAAGTGAGCAAATCCAACAAGCTCACAACTATTGAGAAGTTGAGTGAAGCTTGACCGCATTCTAGAACTCCTCCAAAATGTAGATGGGCTTGAACTCCACCTTGAGCTCATCGACCAAGAAGCCCGGATTAGAGAATATGATGAAACCAGAAGATTTGACAACTACTCTCCCCTCAATGCTCCAAAAATATAAGTGCTAATGGAAATTAAGGAGCAGTTGCTGAGGTCGAAGAAAATGCGATCTCATCTAGCCATGTGCAGCCCCAATAAGTACTGTCTCTACCATCATGACCATAATCACAATACTAAAGAATGCACCCAACTCCAAAATGAGATTGAAGAGCTCATCATATGGGGCTGGCTAGATTGATTTCTATGACATCAGTCGGAAAGGAGGGATGATCGACCAAGAGCACTGCCACAGCCAGAGCCAACTTGGGGGGATGAACCACAAGAAGATCGTTCCCTACTAGGAATCATTAACATAATTTCTGGGGGACATCGATAGGAAGAGTCTAGCAGATCAGCAGGAGTTGCAAAGAAGTAGAGGACTGAGGAATCCATTGCTTTTACTAAAGAGGATACAAAAGGGATTAAATTTCTGCATAATGATGCACTTGTAGTCATTTTAGATATTGCTGATTATGATATACGCCATGTCTTAATTGATAATGAAAGCTCTACTAATATTTTATTTTATGATGCTTTCTTCAAAATGTCTATATTTGATAGTTGCTTGGGACCTATGAACTCTCCATTGGTAAGATTCACTGGTGTTGCTATATCGATTGAAGGAATAATCACTTTACCTGGTAGGTCGATACCCAAAGCAATCCAAAGCTCAAGTTGATTTTCTGATGACAAAGGCTTCCTCTGTCTATAATGCAATTGTTGGTTGACCTAGTTTGAATGCACTTTGAGCTATGGTCTCAACTTACTATTTGAAGATGATGTTTTCCATAGGATATGAAGTCAGAGAAATCAGAGTGGATCAAGCTTTGGTGTGGCATTACTATATAATTGGTCTACAAGGAGGGAGGCAGCCAGACCTTTGCTCAGTAGATGGACTTGATGCCCATGATGATTTGACCGAAGAGCGAGGGGAACTAATTGACAACCATGTTGCAATTTCTCTGAATGATGGAAATGAAGACCATACTGTTCAGATTGGCTCTAACCTAAGAGAGGAAGTTAGAAAATAGCTCATCACTTTCTTGCAAAAGAATGCTGATGTCTTTGCTTCAGTCCCTGCAGATATGCTAGGGATTGATGCAAAAGTAATGGAACATCGCCTAGGTGTAGATCTCAAATGCCAACCGGTGAAGCAGAAGAAGCATAGCTTTGCACCTGAGTGGCAAAAGATGATTGTGGATGAGGTTGATAAGCTCCTCAGGACCAAGTTCATCCAAGAGGTATCCTATGCAGACTAGATTTTAAATGTAGTCCTCGTCAAGAAGGCAAATAGCAAGTGGAGGATGTGCATATACTTCATAGATTTGAATAAGATCTACCCAAAGGATGCTACCCTTGCTTAAAATTGATCAACTAATGGACGTAACCTCGAGCTATGAGCTCCTCACTTTCATGGATGCCTTCTCCAGCTATAACCAAATCCAGATGGCACCAAAAGATGAGGAGAAAACTACTTTCATTACTGATCATGGTCTTTATTATTACAAGGTTATGTCTTTTAGACTTAAAAGTATAGGTGCAACGTACCAACACCTAGTGAACAAGATCTTTAAGGAGCAGATCAATCACAACATGGACGTCTACATGGATGATATGCCAGATAAGAGCCAATCTTCAATAAATCACATTATCAATCTTGAGGAGACATTCAACATACTTTGAAAGTACAAAATAAAGCTGAATCCAACCAAATGAACCTTTGAAGTAACTTCAAAAATGTTCTTTGGATTTATGGTGTCGAGCACGGCATTAAGGCAAATCCAAAAAAGATTCGAGCCATCCAAAAAATGACTCCCCCAAAGACAATAAAAGAAATTCAATGCCTGACGGGAAAGGTTGCAACTTTGAATCATTTTGTTTCGAGGTCAACAGAACTTTGCATGCCCTTCTTCCAAATACTCAAACAACCAAAGAACTTCAACTGGACCCCTAAATGTTAGCAAGCATTTGAGGACTTAAAGAACTACCTAGCTCATCCTCTTTTCTTGCCGAGCCCAAACCTGAGGAAGAATTATTCCTATACTTGGCGGTATCTTCTATGGCCATTGGAGCTATGTTGATCAAAGAAGAAGCGAAAGTGCAAAAGCCAATCTACTACGTAAGCCGAGTTCTGATGGATGTGAAAGCAAGGCATACTAAATTAGAAAAATTAACCTATCATCTATTGATTATAGCTAAAAATCTCTGACCCTACTTCTAAGGACACACGGTGTTGCTCCTTATTGATCAACCCATCAAGGCTGTCCTTCACCAGCCAAATACTTCTGGAAGAATAGCAAAGTGAGCAATTGAGCTCACTAAGTTTGACATCAATTTTCAACCTCGACTATATCGCTTGACTTCATAGTAGAGTGCACCATCCTAGATTCCGTCGAACTTGAATAACAAGAAGCTAGTACTCCTAGTTTACCACCGAACTCCCCTAAAGGAAGAGTAGATCTCCTTGAGGACTTGTGGGCTCTATATATTGATGGTTCATCCAATGCTTCTAGAGCAGATGCAGGCCTGATTCTTATTAATTCAAAAGGAGTTGTTACTAAATATGCACTGTGCTTCGAGTTTTTTGCAATCAATAACAGAGCTGAATATGAAGCTTTGATCACGAGATTAAGAATAGCTAAGAAATTAGAAGCAGACCATGTAAAAATCTATAGTGAATCACAACTGGTAGTGGGCCAGGTCAATGGTGGTTATGAAGCCTAGGAGAAAAATATGAAAAAGTAATTGAACAAGGTAAGAAGTCTAATCTCGGCATTCAATAGCTTTGACATTCAGTAGATCTCAAGAGCAGAAAACACTAGGGCCGACCTTCTATCCAAGTTAGCTACTTTCGCCCCAAATGAATTATCAAAGGAGGTTTTTTTTGAAGTCCTTCAGCATCCAAGTTCAAAAGAATCCCAGATAGTGATGCAGGTTGGCCATGAACCTAGCTGGATTGACCCATTGATCTTGTATCTCAAAGATGCCATCCTTCCCAAAGACCCCAAAGAAGCCCAAAAATTGAGAAATCAAGCCTCCCGTTACATTTTATATGAAGAAAAGTTGTATAAAAGATCATACTCCTGGCCGCTTCTCAAAAACTGCCAACCATCCAAAGTTGAATATGTCTTAAGGGAAGTTCATGAAGAGGTATGTGGAAACCACCTTGGAGCTAGATCACTATTTTATAAACTACTTTGGTAAGGATACTACTGGCTGACCATGCAGTAGAACACAACTAAATATGTAAGGAAATGTGACCAGTGTCAAAATAATGCCAATATCCAAAGACAGTCAGCTTCCCAGCTCGTGCCCTTAAGTGCCCCATGGCCATTCGCAAAAGGAGAATGGATATACTTGGGCCATTTTTCGTTGCCTTTGAATAGCAAAAATTTCTTCTGGTGGCGGTAGACTACTTCACCAAGTGGGTTGAGGCTGAATCCCTAGCAAAAATCATAGAGACCAAGGTACAAGACTTCATTTGGAAATCAATAGTATGCAAATTCAGCCTACCTCGGATTTTGATTATTGATAATGGATGCCAATTCATAGGGACAAAATTTGCTGAATTTTATGAAGATCTAAATATTTTTCATCATTTTACATCCGTAGCTCATCCTTAAGTGAATGGTGAGGCCGAGATAACTAACAAAACTCTATTATAGGGGATTAAGGCAAGGCTTGGAAGGACAAAAGGTACATGGATGGATGAACTCTACCATGTGCTCTGGGCTTATAAAAGCATCCAAAGATTGCGAACTGGGAAAACTCCATTGGCTTTGGCATTTGGGACTGAGGTAGTCATACCAATTGAACTTGGACTTTCTTTAACATGAGTTGAAGGCTTTAACGAATAGAATAATTCACAAGATCTCTAGGCAAATCTTGATCTATTAGAGAAAAAATGAAAGAAAGCCTAGATTTGGATGGTAGCTTATAAGTAGAAAGTGGCTTGCTACTATAATTTTGGAGTCAAAAATAAAATATTTAAAGTTGGAGATCTAGTGCTGTGAAGAGCAGACATCTCTCAGCCATAAAATCAAGGCAAGCTTGCTCCAAATTAGGAAGGCCCCTATGAGATCGTGGAAATCGTTCGATCGGAAACCTATTACTTGAAGGAGCTTGAAGGAGCTATACTTCTGCAACCTTGAAATTCAAAAAATTTATGAATGTATTATCAATAACCTCACTTTAATAAAATTTTCTTATTTTAACATTCTTGTTTTAGTGCAAACTGTATGATGGCAAGGAATAACCCAATCAAACTTCATTCTTAAATGAAGTAGAAGGCCTCCAGTTCTTAAACAGGAGGTTAACCTCATCTTAACGAGGATGAAGGCCTCTGATTCTTAAACAAGAGGTTAACCTCATCTTAACGAGGGTGAAGGCCTCCGATTAGTAAATAGGAGGTAACGAGGAGAGCCTCTTTCAATGCCACTTTTGTACCCTAGCAACCTTATTAGAAACAAGAGGGAGATTTCGTCCTAACAAGGGTGATAGCCAACTATGTCAAGAATAGGAGGTGGACCTCATCCTGACGTGGATGAAGATCCTTACGAGAGATTGAAGGCCTCCAGTTCTTAAACAAGAGGTAACAGAAAGATGCCCTCTCAACAGCACTTTTGTGCCCTAGCAACCTTGTTAAGAATAGAAACTGGACATCATCCTAATAAAGGTGATAGCCAACGACGTCAAAAATAGGTGGACCTCGTCCTGACGTGGATGAAGACTCTTATTAGGGATTAGAGGCTTTTGGTTCTTAAATAGGAGGTAATGGGAAGAGGTCCTCTCAATGGCCCTTTTGTGCCTCGATAATCTTATGAGCAACAAGAGGTGGACCTCATCCTAACAAGGGTGATAGCCAACCACATCAAAAATAGAAGGTGGATCTCATCCTGATGTGGATAAAGATCCTTATAAGGGATTGAAGACCTCCAATTCTTAAACAAGAGATAATGAGGAGAAGCCCTCTCAATGGCCCTTTTGTATCCTGACAATCTTGTTAGGAATAGGAAGTGGACCTCATCCTAACAAGGATGATAGCCAACCATGTCAGGAATAGGAGGTAGACTTCATCCTGACGTGGATAAAGAACCTTATAAGAGATTGAAGGTCTCCTGTTCTTAAATAGAAGGTAACGAGGAAAGGCCCTTCAACAGTCCATTTGTGCTTTGATTGAAGAAAAAATCCTATTTTTTGGCATAGGATCATTCAGATCTGATTAGATTTGAAGGAATATTTTAAAAAAAAATTTCTTCAGATCATAATTAGATTTGAGGAATCTCAGATTTGATCCTTTAAGGTTTGATATTAAGATCAAAATTAAAATTAAATCTAGTTTAATTTGATACCGTGTATTTGGATAATCAAATTATCCTATGATGATTCTGATCTATCCTGAGATTCTAAAAGGAGCCATGCAAGCACCTGGCCTCTACTGGTATCCACTCGGATAGAGTCTAAAGGTCTTCTCCTTCTAAATCTACTTTTCAAAAATCAGATCTGAATCTGATCTTGAAGTTCTTCAAAACTCTTTTGAAGAGGCAGCGGTTGTCTCTTTCAGCGGTGTTGTCTTCTTCCTGATCTGGGCGCCTTTCTTTCTCGGATCACACTTGAGCCTATGCCCAACTCCTTGGGCATGGAGAGGAGAGAGGGGGGATCAGAAGATGGCATGGAATATTTGTGGGCAGCCTTGCAGTGTAGAGAATGGGAGAAGCACACAAAACCTAGGCACAGGCAGGGTTTAAATAGACCCTGCTACGCCATGCAGTGCCACATCATCCGGCCAATCAGAGGCCTTCATTCAATCAGATCTAAATCTGATTGGTGAGATGATGTCATCTAATCCAATCAAATGAGAGCCCCTTTGAAATCCACATAGGTGGTCCCTAAACTAGATAAACCCAATCTATTTGGTGCCTAGGTGTTTAAACCTATCAAAACACCCTAGAGTTCCATCTATATGGGACTCCATCTCTTATCCACATAGGATGCATGCCTAGGATGGCATGCACCCTCTCTCTTGCATCATTTAGCAGGGGGACAAGAGCCCCAGATGCTCTCTTATAGGTGCATGACACATGGCCCCATGTCCAAGTGTCCAGGGTCAACTGTTGACCTATGTCCAAAAATAGGAATTAGCATGTGATAGGAATTAGCAGGTATTATCTTAAATCCATCTAATAAATTAAGACAATCCTTTTCCGATCTGGACAAGCTCAAGTCCGACTAAGACAAGGTTCTTGAGTGAGCCCAAATAAATTTGGCTCTCTCGAGATGAATCTAAGTGATTACAAAAAGGAGAATATTAGGCTCAATTATGTGCTAGCATGATTTCCTTGAACCTAATCGGATCTAATCCAAATCAATTAAACTTAGTTAGTCCAATTGATGACATCCAGACCCAAACCCTTATTTGTGTGATCCAGTTAGGTTTAGTTCCGTATGGTAATGAGACATGTCATGACATCTATCATCGACATCATCAAAACACCTTTCGATGGATCAGAACTTTTCTGATTCATACAAATAGAATGATCGATCATCTAAATCATTCTAATTGCTTGCAAAATCCATCAATGATACCTAGCAGTATATGATGGCAATCCATTAGAACCGAAAGCAAACCTCTCCGTACAACTACCTATGACTGGATTCTTCTATCTTGAGCCCCGATTAGATTAGGGTTAAGATGAACTCATCAAACCGAGTATCAGTCATATGAATTAATCATTCGATTTGAGTCCAATGTGAAAATCCTAGTAAAATCTCTTTCTATCATATTCATACTATCATGGCCATGGGCTTATAGACTCGATCTCATGATTATCATAGGACTACTCCTCATCTATCGAGGTAGATAGATCCCCTATTGGTGTAATCCAATTCCTATAATGAACACACTATGGCCAACATACACCTCAGGGTTTTGAATGGATAGGAGATCGAGTTATGGTGTTGTCAAACTATAACACCCTCAAGGTAAACTACCGATGCACTTCAAATCAAAGAATCAGACATACCACTACAGCATCGAGTCAGTCATCGATGAGAAGGTAGATTTCCTTAGGACTACTCAAGATGGTCACGCTCAGTGCCCTCATTCTCTAATGAGTATTTATACTCTCACTCTAGTATCTCCACACCATAGACTCAAGACACATCTATCCTAAGAAAGCAATCATATACCAATCTTTTGGATCGATCACCATCCTCATGATGATCTTACAATCGAAAGCAGTTTATGAGTTAATTATGAAAATTCATATTTTAAATTTTCAACTTTTGAAAATATGAACTGTCATTACCATTAACTCAAAAGGATGTATCATAGATATTTTAAATACACACTATGTGATAGAAAATAACCCATTTTTTATTAATTTATAAGTCAAAATTATAAATTTTGCCTTTAGAAGTGTATTACAAGTGTTCAGCCAATTCTGGCTTCTAGGGCACATATATCTAACAAATCTCCCACTTGACCTAAAGCCAATTGGCTACAAAGTCTAAGTCCCATCTTCTCAAGGTGGGCTTCGATCTTTCTGCTGGCCCAATGGCTTTGTAAGTGGGTCTGCCACATTATCTACGGAGTGTCGACTCTCTTGACCTTCGACGTAACCCTTCTCAAGGTAATCATGGATGAGGTGATATCACCGCTCGATATGCTTGGATTTCTGGTGAGACCTCGACTCCTTAGCAAGGGCTATGGCGCCATTATTATCGCAGTATAGAGGAATGGCATCTGATGGCATTACTCCAATTTCTACAGCAAATTTTTTATACCAGAATGCTTCCTTTGCAGCCTCTGATGCAGCGATATATTCTGCTTCCATGGTGGAATCTGCTATCACAGTTTGCTTGAAACTCTTCCAGCTGACAGACCATTGCACAAACACTTCCAGATCAGATGTCGACTTTCGATCATCTATATCGGACATGAAATCCGAGTCTGTGTATCCCTGGACTTGGAGTTCTCCGTTACCAAAGACCAACATCATATCCTTAGTTCTTCTCAAGTACTTAAGGATACATTTCACAGAAGTCCAGTGTTCTTCACCTGGATTTGACTGATATCTGCTTGTGACACTCACAGCATGGGCTATATCAGGTCGTGTACATAGCATGGCATACATGAGGCTCCCTATTGCAGAAGCATAAGGGATCTTGCTCATGCGTTCTATTTCCTCAGGTGTGCTAGGGCACATCTTCTTGGAAAGATGAATACCATGTCTGAAGGGTATTAATCCCCTCTTAGAGTTTTCCATACTAAACTCTTTAGTACTTTCCTCTATGTACATCTTCTGTGAAAGTCCTAGCATCCTATTCGGTCTATCCCTATAGACCTTAATTCCTAGAATAAAGGATGCTTCACCTAGGTCTTTCATGGAGAATTCCTTGGACAACCACATTTTGACTGTGTCAACATGGGAATATCATTCCCAATAAGGAGGATGTCATCCACGTACAATACGAGGAAGACAACAGCGCTCCCACTGACCTTTTTGAAAACACATGGTTCCTCTTCATTTTTGATGAAACCAAACTTTTTGATCACATCATTGAAATGAGTGTTCCAGCTCCGAGATGCTTGCTTAAGTCCATATATGGACCTTTGCAGCTTGCAAACCTTGTGATCAGTATCACTGGATGTGAAACCTAGCGGCTGTTCCATATAGATATCTTCCTCAAGATATCCATTTAAGAATGCCGTTTTCACGTCCATTTGCCATATTTCATAATCGAAATAGGCTGCAACGGCAAGCAATGTGCGGATGGATTTTAGCATAGCCTACTGGGGAAAAGGTATCCTGATAGTCAATGCCTTCGCGTTGACTATAACCTTTTGCCACTAGTCTAGCCTTGAATGTCTCCACATTCCCATCTGCACCAATCTTTCTCTTGAAGATCCATTTACACCCAATAGGTACTATACCTTCTGGTGGATCTACCAAGGTCCAGACTTGGTTTGAGTGCATCGAGTCAATTTCTGACTGCATTGCCTCTAGCCATTTCTCGGAGTCGATATCTGATATCGCCTCGTTGTAGGTTTTGGGATCATCACCATGAGCACCATTACCTATACGAGGAACATTTTCTCTACTTCCTCTGAAATAATACCTAAGTATCTTTCAGGGGGACGGAAAACTCTTTCCGATCTACGAGGTGGAGGAGGTAGTGTTCTTATTGGCTCAACCTGATTTGGTTCCAATTGGTCCTTAGCTCGTTGTACTTGTGAGACTTTCTCATCAAGCTTAATCTGCTTTCCAATGCCGCTATCTTGAATAAACTATTTTTCAAGAAAGATGGCATGTCGACTCACAATCACATTGTGGTCTTCTGGAATGTAGAAATAGTATCCTAATGACTCTTTAGGATATCCTATGAATCGAGCTCTAAAGGACCTAAACTCTAACTTGTCCGCTTGTTGTCTTTTGACATGAGCCGGACAACCCCAAATTCTGAGATGACTCAGACTTGGTTTCTTACCATGCCATATCTCATACGGTGTGGTAGGAACGGTTTTAGAGGGAAACCCTATTCAGTAGATAGATTGAAGTTAACAATGAGAATGTCCCCAAAGAAAATCAGGGAGGTCTGTGAAGCTCATCATGGATCGAACCATATCCAATAGAGTCCGATTTCTCCATTCTGAAACCCCGTTGAGTTGAGGTGTTCCTGGTGGAGTCCATTGAGAGACTATGCCATTTTTCCTTAAGATAGTCTAGGAATTTTCGGCTAAGGTATTCACCTCCTCGATCTGATCGAAGAACCTTAATGGGTTTTCCAGTTTGTTTTTCTACTTCATGTCTGAATTCTTTGAACTTTTCAAAAGCTTCAGACTTGTGTCTCATAAGATACACATACCCATACCTAGACAGATCATCGGTAAAGGTAATGAAGTAGACAAAATTGCCTCTAGCCGGCACATCAAATGGGCCGCACACATCAGTATGTACTAGGGCAAGGAGATCTGTGGCCCTTCTCCCCATGTCCAACAAAAGGGAGTTTAGTCATTTTGCCTTGAAGACAAGATTCACAAGTTGGATATGACTCAAAAGTCAATGGACTCAATAGCCCATTTTTCTCCAATTTGTTGATCCTATCTTCTGCTATATGACCTAATCTCAGGTGCCATAGATATCTATCATTTGGACTATCCCTAGGTCGTTTGGCATTCACGTTTTGCTCGATAGTTAGAATAGGTACATCAATATGTAGCTGATAAAGACCATTAATAAGGAAAACCATTTGCAATTTTATTTCTTTCATAAAGAATGTTACAATGGTCCTTAAAGAAGGTAATCACATAAGCCTTTCTGTGCTAAGCATGAAACAGAAATCAAATTCCTGCTAGCTGCAGGCACATAATAACAGTCTTTCAAAACTAAGTCTAAACCAGATGGTAATCGAAGAGGGTATGTTTCCCACGGCTACTGCAGCAACTCTTGCTCCATTACCGATGCGTAGGATCATGTCTCCATCCCTCAGCCTCCTGCTATCCTCAAGACCCTGCATAGAAGTGCACAGATGAGCACTAGAACCAGAGTCAAGCACCCAACTGGATGCAGAAGAAATCGTAAGGTTAGACTCAATAACGAGCATACCTCCAGAAGGACCTTCCTTCTTGTTCTTCAGGGTGGCCAGGTAAGTAGGGCAGTTCCGCTTCCAATGGCCGTCGCTGTTGCAATGGAAAACACTTTCCTTTGCCATCGGCCTTTCTTCTTCGGCTCTGCCTTCTTCTTCTTTGATCCTTCCACCTTTCTGCTTTTTCACAGACTTCTTTTTCTTTCCATAAGACTTTCTTTTGGAAGAAGTCCATTCCATAGCAAGAACTGAGCCTTTAGAACCTTTCATAGAAAGCTCAGCGGTAACCAGCATATTCATTAAGTTCGGCCAAGGAATTTCTGAAGTTTATGCATGTGGTAATTCATGATGAATTGCCCATATGCATCAGTCAAGGATTGCAGAATAATATCATTCTGTCTGATCCAAGTCCTAACTTCACACCGAGCTTCTCAAGCTCTTCCATGTCCTTGATCATTGTCAGACAGTGATCTTGGACTGACTGCCCATCACGCATCTTAGCCTTAAAAAGTCATTTTAGTGACTTGATATTTGGCTGCGCGACTCTGTTCACCAAACATCTCCTGCAGGTGAGCCAACATTTGGCGAGCAGTCCCGATATCTTCATGTTGGCGCTGGAGCTCATCAGACATCGAGCCCAACATGTAGTATCTGGCCTTATTATCTTCGTCATCCATTACTTCTCAGAGATACGCTCTCTGTTCAGCGGATGGACGGGCTGGTAAGTGTGGAGGGTCCTGGTCCAAAACATGAGTTAACTTCTCAAAACCCAAAATAATTTTGTAGTTTCCTGAGCCAATCTTTATAATTGGGTCCTGGTCAGTCTATGGTGTGTCTAGGATACGTGCCTAGTGGGTTGGACGCAGACATTTTCCTGTAGAGAGTCAAAGATTCTAGTTAGATACTGTAATTTTGACTTAACCAATTTATTTAGAAATTTTATTTTTAAACAAATTAGCTCCCACTATTTTCTTGGATCCCTACACTCCCTCTGTAGAGATGCAAAAATCTCCATGATTAATGATTTCTAGTGGGTGGTGCGGTCTCACCAACTGACTCATCACCTCACCTAACAGTTATTGGTGATGGGTTAGCCAATGAGTGAACAACTCTTGTTCAATGATTCTCTAATCATGGTGCACCCAAACTTGGTCTCTAATTCATGAATCTCACCATGTATCCGGAATATTGATCCACTCCTTAGTTAAGTCAGACCCACCATTTGCATAGAATTGGGATTCCTAATTGAGTCTCTCACCGTATCCAAAATATTGAGCCCAACTCATCCTCCAGCCCATAGCATCCAATGCCTAATAGACATGGTTGCATCTTTTCGGTGCAACTGAGCCACTGTATCCAGTCGAGAACAATCAACCCCGGGAAGGGCCCGCACATCTACAATGGTGGAAGACCTTAGACTTAATCTTTTCTTAGGGAGAATTTGATTTAGGTCTCATTAAACTAGACTTGGCTTAGTCATAACAATTATGACTAACCTAGTGGCATGGGTTAGCTCGGATTATTGACCACCTCAGATCAGAACTGTGTCAACCAGATATGGCCAGGTAAGTGAGACCGGTGGAAGGAATATGCCATTAACTCGCGACAAGAACGCATTCAGGTCGAGTAGCTTCCCAATTAAAAACCAGTCGGATCGTATCTATGCCAAACTTACCTTAGACACCAAATTGTTGAATCAGAACCAATTGGGTTAGCCTACAATCCAGACTCTAACCTCTGAGCCTAATTAGGTCTTGCTTAATCGAGTCACATCAATGTGACTCGATCTTGACCCAGACTTAATCCTATTAGGCTGGTCAAATTTAAGCATTGTTGATCCTAATCTAACCTAATTACTCTTGATTCGGTTTGATCAACCGCTTAGACCTAATTGAGCTACCCAAGCCCGAACCCAGTATTTTATGAATATGTCTTAGATCTAAAATTCTCAATTTTAGACCTAATTAATTTCATAAATCTTAATTCTTAATTAAGTTTAGGGATTCATAAACAAAATATGTAACAATAAATCCTAGGGATTTCAGGATCTAGGGATTTTGCAGAAAAGTAAGTTTTGGATTTCTGATTAAGGACGAACACGCAGCACCCCTACACATCATAAGAACACCCCATCGAATGGGAAGGAGAGGGCCTTTAAACCCTTACTTTATTCTTATGACCGGACGGCCAAGAGAGAATGCCTTAATCAGGAAAATATCATTTTTTTACTACAAAAAACTAGTTAGATCTATATCATATATCTCATATACAATTAATGATCTAATCATGGCATATTTTGCATACATCTCATGTATCATAATCAATATGCATATTTTTCAGATCTAAATTATCTCATAATTAATCTAAAAAATTAAATTTAAATTTGATCATATCAAATATAAATTCTAATCTAGATATCTTATAGAACTATTCTACAACTAGTCTAAGCATGCATCTATCATATCTCATATGAATAAATCAAAAAATTAAAAAAAAAATTATTTTTTATTTTTAAATCTGATTACAATAATTATGACATCAAAAAAATAAAAATTAAATAGATCTAAAATTATATTTAATTAAATTAAATACATGATCATACTAGACTACATACAGAATTATTCTATACCTAGTCTAGTCATGCGTCTCATACATATTAGATCTAAATAATTTAATTTTTTAATTTTTTAATTTTAGATCTAATCATATCTGATGTGATATCTAAAATTTTTAATATCAGATCATAATCAAAAATAAAATTAGATCTAAGATAGATCTAAAGAACTGCTAACGCAACTCTGATACCAGTTGAAGAAAAAATCTTGTTTTCTGTCACAGGATCGTTCAGATCTGACTAGATCTGAAGGTATATCTCAAAAAAAAATTTGTTAGATCATAATCAGTTTTGAAAAATTTTAGATCTGATTCTTTAGGACATGATATTAAGATCAAAAAAAAAATTAAATATAGTTTAATTTCATACCTTGTATTTGGATAATCAAATTATCCTATGCTAATTCTGATCTATCCTGAGGTTTTGGAAGGAGCCACACAAGCATCTAGCCTCTACCGGTATCCACTTGGATAGGATCTGAAGGTCAATTCCTTCTGAATCTACTCTTCAAAAATTATATCTGAATCTGATCTTGAAGTTCTTCAAAACTCTTTTGAAGAGGCAGCGGTCGTCTCATTCAACAGTGCTATCTTCTTCCTGATCTGGGCATCTTTCTTCCTCGAATTGTACTTGAACCTATGCCCAACTCTTTGAGCATGGAGAGGAGAGAGAGAGGATCAGAAGATGGGGTGGAATATTTATGGGTAGCCTTGCAGCATAGAGAATGGGAGAAGCACACAAAATCTAGGCACAGATGGGGTTTAAATAGACCCAGCTGCGCCATGCAGTGCCACATCATCCCAGCCAATTAGTGGCGTTCATTCAATTAGATCTAAATTTGATTGGTGGGATGATGTCATCCAATTCAATCAGATGAGAGCCCCTCTGAAATCCACATAGGTGGTGCCTAAACTGGATAAACCTAATCTGTTTGGCACCTAGGTGTTTAAAGCTATCAAAACACCCTGGAGTCCCATCTGTATGGGACTCCATCTCTTATCCACATGGGGCACATGCCTAGGGTGGCATGCACCCTCTCTCTTGCATCATTTAGTAGGGGGACAAGAGCCCCAGATGAAGGAACCAGATCTAGGGTTTCATAGGTGGATCTTGAAACTTTTTTAAGATCATGCAGCGGAAGACTTAAATAAATTAAATATTTATTTAAATAAACATGTAAACACCTAGATATTAGAACTATTATATGATCAAGATATGATATTAAATCAAAAATTAAAATCAAATAAGAAAGTAAAGGGTTGATCAAATCAACCTAGATCTACACTACATCAAATGCAGGTATGATGTTTATAAATCATATCTATTATGTGAGTGAGTTAGATATTTTAACTTGCTGATTCATGCTTGAGGATGATGTCATGAGCCACACACATGTTTGACCTCTAGGAGTCATCCACACAAGCCTACAATCTCTGATCTGAAGTTTGATGTAGGAAATTAGCACAGTATGTTAGTACTGTGCTAATCCTTCTTCGACGGTCGATCCAATGCTCCCTTCTTCAAAATTTGGACTCTCCAAAATATGAGAAGAAAGATGAGAGTTTACTGATCTAAGACTCTCTTAGAAAAAACTCAGAAAAAGGGAGGAGAGGTTAAAAATAAAACAACGCTAGAAGAAGACCCTCTTCTTCTTCTCTTTTCTCTCACCTAGACACCTAGTTTGGTGCCTATGGAACCCCCATGCCCAAGGATGCTCTTCCTCTGATTTTTGCACACACCAAATCTCTCCTAAAGCTCTATATTTTATTAAAAAATTAGAATAAAATTCATCCAATAAATATAAAAAAAAAGAGTCCAAGTTAGATCAAAATCCTAGACTAGGAATATCTAAACATAGGAAGTTGTTAGAGCGCCCAACTCTTGGGCACCTCCTCCACAATTATTGGCATGGACCAGAATGGGATGGTGCACAAAAAAGGAGATTATTTTTATGGAATAAGAGAAGAACTAATTAAAAGAGGGGGTGGCACTCAAGGAAAGGTGTTTTGGTCAACAAGGATTCTATCTCATAGAATCCTAAGCAAAATAAACTCCTCTTTTGACTTGGTCATACAACAAATTGCCTTACGAGAAAAGGAGGAGAGAAAGAGGACATGAGAAGCCATGAGAGTGGAGAATTTTTATGTAAGAAATAAAATAAAAAGGGCATGGGGCGTGAGGATTAAGTTGTGCAAGTGATAGGGAGTCCTAGTCACTCTAGGACTCCTCTTTTGACCTGGTCAAACAAGATCTTTTAACCAAATGAAATCAAGATTAAACCAACTCAATTAAATAAAATCCTAATCTATTTAAGGATTTAATTAAATTAGATTAAATCAGATTTAATTTTAATTTATTTTCTAATCAAATTAGAAAATTTGGTTAATCCAAGTCCTAGTTAGACTAGGACTAGTTCTTCCTCGCACTTGGCTTATCTAATAAATCAATTGGACTTGATCCAATCAAACCAAAACCAAATCTAATTAAATCATATTTAATTACACTTAATCTCAGTCTATTGGCTTACTCAAATTAAGCCAATTAGTAATTCAATTGCTAATCAATCCTCCTGCAATACTTGCACTAGGTTAAACACCTATCGTATTGATTGTTTAACCATAGAACGATTCTTAATCATTGATCAACCATCCGATTAGATCGTAAGCTCTAATATGTGTGACCTCATAGTTCTAAACCTAAGTTGGTAGTATAAAAATAATTTTTTATATCAATTAAAGTGACCATCTAGCAATGATACCCGACAGTCGGATAGATCGAAGGTATAGAACACCATCCTTAGAATCCATGCGGATATAGTTTTCATATAATTCATCCCCTTGACCACAATGCTTGTAGGACACCTTAGAGTTCAACTGTTAACTCTGATCAGGTTGTCCACATTGTATTTTGAAATATGAAATCCATCTGATGGATTACCTTGACCAAGGTTTTGCTATATTGAAACACTGTGATACATTCTTCTCCAACTCTTAGAGTGGTCAATTCCATCGTGATCACACTCCGACTCTGCAAGTACTTGACTATGTCCAGAAGCCTTCCATTGTTGAATTAGAAATTTAGTTAGTCCGGTACCTAAGCATAGTGAGTTGCTTGTAAGTCACTGAGGTGATCTCAGGTATAAGGGATACTTATACCTATATCCCATCAGAGACATTCTCGACAGTATAATGCTCTGGAGTTGGTCACGTTCAATGACGATGTACCCATACATCTCACCTGTATGCCATACCAGTATCTCCACACTCCTTGGTTAAGAGAATAACCAACCTATATGGCATATAGCGATCTATACTCAATAGACGCTATTGTCCTAATTAGCAACCTATCATTTGATCGTGAACCCATTTAAGGACTAATCGATAAATTCTCTCTTTATCAAAACTAAACAATCCTAAGGACTTCATGACAATAATGGAGTTCATTAGAAAATGTAAACTTATGATGAAAAAGATATCAAAATATTTTATTAATTAATAAATTAATTATAATTATAAAATAGCTGAACCATCAATAGGCTGAGGATTGACTTTAAGGCATAATTTTCAATAACTCCCACTTATCCTAAAGCCACTCGACATAGTATCTAATATCCATCTTCGACTTATGGTTGTCGAACTCCTTGATTGCCAAGGCTTTAGTGAAGGGGTCGGCAAGGTTCTTCTTTCCATTGATTTTCTGAAGGTCGACGTCACCACGATCCATGATCTCACGGACCAAAAAAAAATGATGTAGAATATGCTTTGTCCACTGGTGTGCCTTCAGTTCCATTGCTTGAGCTATGGCGCTAGTGCTGTCGCAATAGAGTAGAACTAGACCATCAATGGAGGGTGCTACTCCGAGCTTGGTGATAAACTTCCTCAGCCACATAGCTTTCTTTATTGCATCTGATGCTGCCATATACTCTGCTTTGCAAATAGAGTCAACCACTGTATACTGCTTGAAACTTTTCCAACAGATGGCTCCACCATTTAGAGTAAAGATATGCCCCGACACACTTTTTTTGTCATCATGGTTAGATTGAAAGCTAGAGTCTGTAAACCGTACAAGCTTCAGATCTGACTCACCATAAACCAACCATTGGTCCTTAGTATTTTTCAAATACTTAAGGATGGTTTTAACCACCTTTCAATGATTTTCTCTAGGATTAGACTGGTATCTACTCACTACTCCTAGTGAGTATGCCACGTCTGGTCTCGTACATATCATTGCATACACAATCTATCTTCTACTCATATCCAATCACATATTAAAAAGAAATATCAGTTGAAGGAAAATCCTGATTTTTCGGATCCAGGTTCGTTCAGATCTGATCAGATCAAGAGATATATTTCAAAAATTTTTCTCTTTGATCTCAATCAGATCTTGATATGTTTTAGATCTGATTCTTATTATTTTAATAAATAAAATAAAATTAAGATAAATTAAATCAAATTTAATTTACCTGATTTGGGTAATCCTATTACCCTGTTGATGATCCTGATTGCAGCGGAAGGTTCTGGATCTTAGCCACGCAAGCGCCTGGCCTCTACCGGTATCCACTCGGGTTGGATCTGGAGATCCTCTTCTTCTCTATCACACCTCCAAAAATCAGATCTGGATCTGATCTGGAGGATCTTCAAAAACTCTTTTGAAGATCAGCAGTCGTCCTTTGCAGCAGCGCAGCCTTCTTGCTTTTGATCGCCTTTCCTTGATCTGAATCGCACCAACCAAGGTCCAAAACTCCTTTTGGACGTGGAGAGCAAGGGGAGAAGAGACTATGGCATGGAGAAGGAGGGGAGAGGCAGCCTTGGGGTGTGGGCTTTGAAAATTCTTTAAAGTTAGGGTTGGGCGCAGGGTCTTATTTATAGACTCTTGTGATCCAACTCCTCTTCCTCTTCAACCAATCACAATCACCTTTGTGAAATCAGATCTAAATCTGATTGGTGGGAATAGAGACCCCTGGATTCCTCCTTAGAGGGCGCCTAAGACCAGTCAAAGTTGGATTCTTAAGAACTCTAATTGGAATCCAAAAAGGAGAGGTGGAGTCCTTGTCCAACAAGGACTCCTAGGCGCCTCCAACTTGGGGCACGCCACCCTAGGGTGGCGTGCGCCCTTCTCCTTGCCAGGTTCTGGCAGGGGGACAGGCCCCCACCAGCTCTCCAATAGGTGCATGACATGTGGTCAAAAGTCAAAGTGTCAATGGTCAACGTTTGACCAGTCAAAGGTAGACTTTTGACCAAAGTCAAAGAACAAGAAATGGCAGGTGACCAAAAATGGCAGGTAATGTCTTACAAATAAGACAACCTTTTCTGACTTGGACAACCTCCAGTCAGACCATATGAAGGCCTCTGATTGAGCACAAACTCCTTTGGCTCAGTCAGGACAACTTATTTATGATAGTAAAAGAAGAACGTTAGGTTCAATCGAGTGCTAGCACGATTTCCTTGAACCTAATTGAATCTCATTCAGATCAATTGAACTAGATCAGTTCAATTGATGATCACCAGATTCAAACCCTTGTTTGTGTGACCCAGTTAGGTTCAGTTCTGTATGGTAATGGGATATGTCATGATCTCTATCATCGACATCATCGAAACTCCTTTCGATGGATCAGAACTCTTCTGATTCGAACAGCTAGAATGATCGATCATCTAAATCATTCTAATTGCTCCCAAAATCCACCAGTGACACCTAGCAGTATATGGTGGCAACCCATCAGAGCTGAATGCGAACCTCTTGGTGCAGCTACCTGTGTGATTAAGTTCTTCTATCTTGAGCCCCGATCAGATTAGGGTTAAGGTGAACTCGTCAAACCCTAGTCTCTGTCATATGATGTAATCATTCGATTCGAGTCCAATGTGAAAATCTAAATAGAAACTCTTTCTATTATTTCACTCTGCCATGGCCATGGGCTTCTGGACTTGATTCTCATGATCATCATAGGGCTGCTCCTCTACCACCGAGGTAGATAGATTCCATCTTGATGCAATCCAGTTCCTACAATGAACATGCTATAGCCAACATACACCTCAGGGTTCCATATGGCTAGGAGACCGAGTAATGGTGTAGTCAAACTATAACACCCTCAAGGTGAACTGCCGATGCATCTCAGGTCAAAGAACCAGACACACTACTGCAGCATCGAGTCAGTCATTGACGAGAAGGTAGACTTCCTAATGACTACTCGAGGTGGTCACGCTCAGTGCCCTCGTTCTCTAACGAGTACCTGTACTCTCGCTCCGGTGTCTCCACACCGTAGACTCAAGACTCATCTACTAAAGAGAAGCGATTGTACACCAACCTTCCGGATCAATCACCATCCTCGTGATGATCCTATGGTCGGGAGCATTTTATGAGTTAATAATGATTATTCATGTCTTAAATTTTCAACTCTTGAAAATATGAATTATCATTACCATTAACTCAAAGGATGTATCACAGACACTAAATACACATATGTGATAGAAAATAACCCATTTTATTGATTTATAGTCAAAATTATAATTTTGCCCCTAGAAGTGTATTACAAGTGTCAGCCAATTCTGGCTTCTAGGGCACATATATCTAACAATCTCCCACTTGTCCTAAAGCCAATTGGCTACAAGTCTAAGTCCCATCTTCTCAAGGTGGGCTTCGATCTTCTGCTGGCCCAACGGCTTTGTAAGTGGGTCTGCCACATTATCTGTGCGGAGTTGACTCTCTTGACCTCGACGTAACCCTTCTCGAGGTAATCGCGGATGAGGTGGTATCGCCGCTCAATGTGCTTGGATTTCTGGTGAGACCTCGGCTCCTTAGCAAGGGCTATGGCGCCATTGTTGTCGCAGTATAGAGGAATGGCATCTGATGGCATTACTCCAATTTCTGCAGCAAACTTCTTGTACCAGAATGCTTCCTTCGCAGCCTCTGATGCAGCGATATATTCTGCTTCCATGGTGGAATCTGCTATCACAGTTTGCTTGGAACTCTTCCAGCTGACAGCACCACCATTGCACACAAACAGACTCCCAGATGTCGACTTTCGATCATCTATATCGGACATGAAATCCGAGTCTGTGTATCCCTGGACTTGGAGTTCTCCATTACCAAAGACCAACATCATATCCTTAGTTCTTCTCAAGTACTTAAGGATACATTTCACAGAAGTCCAGTGTTCTTCACCTGGATTTGACTGATATCTGCTTGTGACACTCACAGCATGGGCTATATCAGGTCGTGTACATAGCATGGCATACATGAGGCTCCCTATTGCAGAAGCATAAGGGATCTTGCTCATGCGTTCTATTTCCTCAGGTGTGCTAGGGCACATCTTCTTGGAAAGATGAATACCATGTCTGAAGGGTATTAATCCCCTCTTAGAGTTTTCCATACTAAACTCTTTAGTACTTTCCTCTATGTACATCTTCTGTGAAAGTCCTAGCATCCTATTCGGTCTATCCCTATAGACCTTAATTCCTAGAATAAAGGATGCTTCACCTAGGTCTTTCATGGAGAATTCCTTGGACAACCACATTTTGACTGATGTCAACATGGGAATATCATTCCCAATAAGGAGGATGTCATCCACGTACAATACGAGGAAGACAACAGCGCTCCCACTGACCCTTTTTGAAAACACATGGTTCCTCTTCATTTTTGATGAAACCAAACTTTTTGATCACATCATTGAAACGAGTGTTCCAGCTCCGAGATGCTTGCTTAAGTCCATATATGGACCTTTGCAGCTTGCAAACCTTGTGATCAGTATCACTGGATGTGAAACCTAGCGGCTGTTCCATATAGATATCTTCCTCAAGATATCCATTTAGGAATGCCGTTTTCACGTCCATTTGCCATATTTCATAATCGAAATAGGCTGCAACAGCAAGCAATGTGCGGATGGATTTTAGCATAGCCTACTGGGGAAAAGGTATCCTGATAGTCAATGCCTTCGCGTTGACTATAACCTTTTGCCACCTAGTCTAGCCTTGAATGTCTCCACATTCCCATCTGCACCAATCTTTCTCTTGAAGATCCATTTACACCCAATAGGTACTATACCTTCTGGTGGATCTACCAAGGTCCAGACTTGGTTTGAGTGCATCGAGTCAATTTCTGACTTGCATTGCCTCTAGCCATTTCTCGGAGTCGATATCTGATATCGCCTCGTTGTAGGTTTTGGGATCATCACCATGAGCACCATTACCTATGAGGAACATTTCCTCTACATCCTCTGAAATAATACCTAAGTATCTTTCAGGGGGACGGGAAACTCTTTCCGATCTACGAGGTGGAGGAGGTAGTGTTCTTATTGGCTCAACCTGATTTGGTTCCTACTTGGTCCTTAGCTCGTTCTGCTTGTGAGACTTTCTCATCAAGCTTAATCTGCTTTCCAATGCCGCTATCTTGAATAAACTATTTTTCAAGAAAGATGGCATGTCGACTCACAATCACATTGTGGTCTTCTGGAATGTAGAAATAGTATCCTAATGACTCTTTAGGATATCCTATGAATCGAGCTCTAAAGGACCTAAACTCTAACTTGTCCGCTTGTTGTCTTTTGACATGAGCCGGACAACCCCAAATTCTGAGATGACTCAGACTTGGTTTCTTACCGTGCCATATCTCATACGGTGTGGTAGGAACGGTTTTAGAGGGAACCCTATTCAGTAGATATAGATTGAAGTTAACAATGAAGTGTCCCCAAAGAAAATCAGGGAGGTCTGTGAAGCTCATCATGGATCGAACCATATCCAATAGAGTCCGATTTCTCCGTTCTGAAACCCCGTTGAGTTGAGGTGTTCCTGGTGGAGTCCATTGAGAGACTATGCCATTTTCCTTAAGATAGTCTAGGAATTCCCGGCTAAGGTATTCACCTCCTCGATCTGATCGAAGAACCTTAATGGGTTTTCCAGTTTGTTTTTCTACTTCATGTCTGAATTCTTTGAACTTTTCAAAAGCTTCAGACTTGTGTCTCATAAGATACACATACCCATACCTAGACAGATCATCGGTAAAGGTAATGAAGTAGACAAAATTGCCTCTAGCCGGCACATCAAATGGGCCGCACACATCAGTATGTACTAGGGCAAGGAGATCTGTGGCCCTCTCCCCATGTCCAACAAAAGGGAGTTTAGTCATTTTGCCTTGAAGACAAGATTCACAAGTTGGATATGACTCAAAAGTCAATGGACTCAATAGCCCATTTTTCTCCAATTTGTTGATCCTATCTTCTGCTATATGACCTAATCTCAGGTGCCATAGATATCTGTCGTTTGGACTATCCCTAGGTCGTTTGGCATTCACGTTTTGCTCGATAGTTAGAACAGGTACATCAATATGTAGCTGATAAAGACCATTAATAAGGAAACCATTTGCAATTTTATTTCTTTCATAAAGAATGTTACAATGGTCCTTAAAGAAGGTGATCACATAACCTTCTTGTGCTAAGCATGAAACAGAAATCAAATTCCTGCTAGCTGCAGGCACATAATAACAGTCTTTTCAAAACTAAGTCTAAACCAGATGGTAATCGAAGAGGGTATGTTCCCACGGCTACTGCAGCAACTCTTGCTCCATTACCGATGCGTAGGATCATGTCTCCATCCCTCAGCCTCCTGCTATCCTCAAGACCCTGCATAGAAGTGCACAGATGAGCACTAGAACCAGAGTCAAGCACCCAACTGGATGCAGAAGAAACCGTAAGGTTAGACTCAATAACGAGCATACCTCCAGAAGGACCTTCCTTCTTGTTCTTCAGGGTGGCCAGGTAAGTAGGGCAGTTCCGCTTCCAATGGCCGTCGCTGTTGCAATGGAAACACTTTCCTTTGCCATCGGACCTTTCTTCTTCGGTTCTGCCTTCTTCTTCTTTGATCCTTCCACCTTTTGCTTTTTCACAGACTTCTTTTTCTTTCCATAAGACTTTCTTTTGGAAGAAGTCCGTTCCATAGCAAGAACTGAGCCTTTAGAACCTTTCATAGAAAGCTCAGCGGTAACCAGCATATTCATTAACTCGGCCAAGGAATTTTGAAGTTTATGCATGTGGTAATTCATGATGAATTGCCCATATGCATCAGTCAAGGATTGCAGAATAATATCGTTCTGCAGGTCCAAGTCCAACTTCACACCGAGCTTCTCAAGCTCTTCCATGTCCTTGATCATTGTCAGACAGTGATCTTGGACTGACTGCCCATCACGCATCTTAGCCTTAAAAAGTCATTTTCGTGACTTGATATTTGGCTGCGCGACTCTGTTCACCAAACATCTCCTGCAGGTGAGCCAACATTTGGCGAGCAGTCCCGATATCTTCATGTTGGCGCTGGAGCTCATCAGACATCGAGCCCAACATGTAAGTATCTGGCCTTATTATCTTCGTCAATCCATTTTTCCAGAGACGCTCTCTGTTCAAGTGGATGGACGGAGCTGGTAAGGTGGGAGGGTCCTGGTCCAAAACATGGGTTAACTTCTCTGAACCCAAAATAATTTTGTAGTTCCTGAGCCAATCTTTATAATTGGGTCCAGTCAGTCTATGTGTGTCCAGGATACGTGCCAATGGGTTGGACGCAGACATTTTCCTGTAGAGAGTCAAAGATTCTAGTTAGATACTGTAATTTTGACTTGACCAATTTATTTAGGGATTTTATTTTTAAACAAATTAGCTCCCACTATTTTCTCGGATCCCTACACTCCCTCTGTAGAGATGCGAAAATCTCCACGATTAATGATTTCTAGTGGGTGGTGCGGTCTCACCAACTGACTCATCACCTCACCTAACAGTTATTGGTGATGGGTTAGCCAATGAGTGAACAACTCTTGTTCAATGATTCTCTAATCATGGTGCACCCAAACTTGGTCTCTAATTCATGAATCTCACCGTATCCGGAATATTGATCCACTCCTTAGTTAAGTCAGACCCACCATTTGCATAGACTGGGTTCCTAATTGAGTCTCTCACCGTATCCAAAATATTGAGCCCAACTCATCCTCCAGCCCATAGCATCCAATGCCTAATAGACATGGTTGCATCTTCCCGGTGCAACTGAGCCACTGTATCCAGCCGAGAACAATCAACCCCGGGAAGGGCCCGCACATCTACAATGGTGGAAGACCTCAGACTTAATCTTTTCTTAGGGAGAATTGATTCAGGTCTCATTAAACTAGACTTGGCTTAGTCATAACAATTATGACTAACCTAGTGGCATGGGTTAGCTCGGATTATTGACCACCTCAGATCAGAACTGTGTCAACAGATATGGCCAGGTAAGTGAGACCGGTGGAAGGAATATGCCATTAACTCGTACAAGAACGCATTCAGGTCGAGTAGCTTCCAATTAAAAACCAGTCGGTCGTCTGTGCCAAACTTACCTTAGACACCAAATTGTTGAGTCAGAACCAATTGGGTTAGCCTACAATCCAGACTCTAACCTCTGAGCCTAATTAGGTCTTGCTTGATCGTGACTCGATCTTGACCCAGACTTAATCCTATTAGGCTGGTCAATTTAAGCATTGTTGATCCCATCTAACCAACTCTTGATTCGGTTTGATCAACCGCTTAGACCTAATTGAGCTACCCAAGCCCGAACCCAGTATTATGAATATGTCTTAGATCTGAAATTCTCAATTTTTAGATCTAATTGATATTTCCATAAACTTAATTCTCAATTAAGTTAGGGTTCATAAAAAAACATTAAAAAGATTCTAAGTTTCGGAGTCGGTATTTTGTAGAAGTAAAAGTTTTTCAATTTTTGATTAAGGAACGAACGTGCAGCACCCCTTACACATAATAAGAACATCCCTCAAATGGAAGGAGAGAAATTTTTAAGCTCTCTTGTTCTTATGACAGACGGCCAAGGGGAACGCCTTAATTAGAAATATAACTAATCTACAAAAATATATTAGATCTAAGCATTATATCTCTATAAAAATAGATCTAATTAAAAACATGTTTTGATATATATAATACATCATGCATACATATTTTTTAGATCTAAATTATCACATAATCACTATAAAATTAAATTTTAAATCGATCATAACAAATAAATTTAATCTAGACCTATTGCAGAACTATCTACAACTAGTCTAAACATGCAACTATCATATCTCAATATGAAAAAATTATTATTTTATTTTTTTTTAGATCTGATTATAATATTTATAATATTAGAAAATAAAAAATAAATAAGATCTAAAAATTATTTTAATCAAAAAAAAAATAATGATCAAACAGATTACTACACATAGAATAAATTCTTTCATCAGTTCAGTGATCTCATACATATTAGATCTAAATTAATTTATTTTAATTTAATTTTTTATTCTTATCTAATCAATCTCATGTGATACTGAAATATATCTAATTATTAGATATTAAATTAGATCTAAATAAATTAATACACCTGGCTCTGATACCAGTTGAAGGAAAATCCTGATTTCTTGGGTCAGGTTCGTTCAGATCTGATTGGATCGAGAGGCATATTTCAAAAATTTCTTCTTAGATCTAGATCAGATCTGAAACTTTTTTAGATCTAATTTATAATCTAATAATTAAAAAAAATAAACTAAATTAATTCTAAATTAATTTTTACCTTGATCTTGGGTAATCTGATTACTCGTTGATGATCCTGCGGAAGCTTTGAAGTTCTAGATCTAGCCATGCAAGCGCTTGGCCTCTATCGGCATCCACTCAGGCTAGATCTGGAGATCTTCTCCTTCTCTTTCTTTTCTCCAAAAATTAGATCTGGATCTTATTTGGAGGATCTTCAAAATACCTTCTGAAGATCACCCATCATCTCTACGGCAATGCTGCCTTCTTCCTTTTTTCGTCAGCCTTTCCTTGCCTGACTCGCACTAATCAGAAGCCCCAACATTCTTGGGCATGGAGAGGAGAGAGAGGGTCAGATGGTGGCATGGAGAAGGAAGAGGGGCAGCCTTGGGGTGTGGCTTGGAAGAGGAGTTCTTAAAATGGGCGTAGACAGGGTCCTTTTATAGACTCTGCTGTGCCATGCAGTGTTGCATCACCCCGGTCAATCGCGTTGCTTCATTCAATCAGATATAAATATGATTGATGGGATGACATCATCTAATCTAATTAGATGAGAGACCCATAGGTTCATTCTTAGATGGTGCCTAAGACTAGTCAAAGTAGATACCCAAGGGCCACCTAAGTAGAAACCAAGAAGCAACCTGGAGTCCCATCCGTATGAGACTCCAGCATCCCTATCCATGGGCGCATGCCATCCTAGGCATGTGCCCTCTTCTTCCTAATTTTTAGAGATGGGACAAGCCCCTATCTGCTCTCCAATAAGTGCGTGACACATGGGCAGATGTCCAAGGGTCAAAGGTCAACGTTTCACCAAGTCAAAGTACAAGAATTAGCAGATGATGGAAAAATGGTAGGTGTTGTCTCAAATTTATCTCATAAATTAAGACAATCCTTTTTTGACTTAGACAAGCTCCAGTCAGACCAAATAAATGTACCTGAGCAAGCACAAACTCATTTGGCTCAGTCGAGATAACTTTTATGATAGAAAAAAGGAGAACGTTAGGCTCAATCGTGTGCTAGCACAATTTCCTTGAACCTAATTGAATCTTATTCAAATCAATTGAACTGGGTTAGTGCAATTGATGATATCCAGATCCGAACTGTTATTTGTGTGATCTAGTTAGGTTCAGTTCTATATGGTAATGGGATATGTCATGACCTCCATCATCGACATCATCAAAACTCCTTTCGATGGATCAAAACTCTTCTGATTCAAATAACTTAGAATGATCGATCATCTAAATCATTCTAATTGCTCCCAAAATCCACCAGTGATACCTAGCAGCATATGGTGGCAACCCATCAAAACTGAAAATGAACCTCTTGGTGCAGCTACTTGTGTGATTAAGTTCTTCTATCTTGAGCCCCGATCAGATTAGGGTTAAGGTGAACTCATCAAACCCTAATTTCTATCATATGATTTAATCATTCGATTCAAGTCCGATGTGAAAATCTTAATAGAAACTCTTTCTATTATTTCACTCTCTACCATGGCCATGGGCTTATGGACTTGATTCTCATGATCATCATAGGGCTGCTCCTCATCCACCGAGGTAGATAGATTCCATCTTGGTGCAATCCAATTCCTACAATGAACATGCTATAGCCAACATACACCTCAGGGTTTCGAATGGCTAGGAGACTGAGTCATGGTGTAGTCAAACTATAACACCCTCAAGGTGAACTATCGATGCACCTCAGATCAAAGAATCAGACACACCACTGCAGCATCGAGTCAGTCATCGATGAGAAGGTAGACTTTCTTATGACTACTCGAGGTGGTCACGCTTCAGTGCCCTCATTCTCTAATCGAGTACCTATACTCTCACGCTCCGGTGTCTCTCCACACATAGACTTAATACTCATCTATCCTACAGAAGAAGCGATTGTACACCTAACCTTCCAGATCAATCACCATCCTCATGATGATCCTACGGTCAGGAGCATTTTATGAGTTAATAAATGAAAATTCATATCTTATATTTTTAACTCTTGAAAATATGAATTATCATTACCATTAACTCAAGGGATGTATCACAGACACTAAATACACTTATGTGATAGAAAATAACCCATTTTATTATTTATAGTTAAAATTATAATTTTGCCCTTAGAAGTGTACTACATGTGTCAGCCAATTCTGGCTTCTAGGGCACACATATCTAACAGTTTCTATATACGTGGACTAGGATATACCAAGCATCCTTTTAGATTTATTCCTATAGATCTTTATCCCTAGGATGTAGCATGCTTCACCCAAGTCCTTCATGGAGAACTGTGATGACAATCAAACTTTTATTCCTTATAGTATGGGGATGTCATTTCTGATTAAGAGAATGTCATCCATGTACAAAATAAGGAATACTACTGCTGGACCATTTGCCCATTTATAAATACAGGATTCATCTCCATTCTTAATGAAGTCATACGTTTTGATCACTTTATCAAAATGCATATTCCAACTCCGAGATGCCTGCTTCAATCCATAAATGGATCTCTAAAGCTTGCATACCTTGGACTCATCTATAGATGTGAACCCTTCAGATTGTATCATATACACCTTTTCGATCAGCTCTCCATTTAGGAAAGCTATCTTCACATCCATCTGCCAGATCTCATAGTCAAGATGGACAGCAATGGCAAGCATGATCCGAATGGACTTGAGCATTACCATAGGGGAGAACATCTTGTCATAGTCAATACCATAATGTTGACAATATCCATTGGCAACCAAATGGGCTTTATAGGTCTCCATCTTTCCATCTATGCCCCTCTTTCTTTTGAAGATCCATTTACACCCAATGAATTTAACCCCTTTAGGTGGGTCAACTAATGTCTATACATCATTGACCTTCATGGAATCCATTTTGGATCTCATGACTTCTAGCCATTTCTCAGAGTCGGATCTCTGCATCGCATTCGTATAAGTGATCGGGTCCTCATCATTCTCATCGAGTTTCATGGGATCACCATCCTAGACCAAGAATCCATAGTATCTATCCAGATGGCGCGGTACTCTACTGGATCACCTTAATGGTGTGGGTTCACAAGACTTCGAATCTGATTTGATCAAATCTGACTTAGATTCAATGTTCTGTGTCAGACTTTCTACCTATTGAACTTCATCAAGTTCAACCTTAGAGGCAACAGTTCCTTCACCAAGGAACTCCTTTTCCAAAAGGGTTGCCTTACCAAAAGGGTTGCCTTAAGGTTGATGAACACCTTTTGTTCATTAGCATGATAGAAATAGTATCCTTTGATCTCTTTTGGGTATCCTATGAATGTACACTTGTCAGACCTAGGTCCAAGTTTATCTGTAACTAACCGTTTGACATAAGCCGGACACCTCCAAATCCTAAGGTGTGAAAGTGCCGGCTCACGCCCTGTCCATATCTCATATGGGGTTTTAACTATAGATTTACTTGGAATCCTATTTAATAGATAATAAGTCGATTCGAGTGCATATCCCTAGAAGGATATCGGTAAGCTGGCAAATCTCATCATGGATCGGACCATATCAAACAAAGTTCGATTCCTCCTTTCAGACAAACCATTATGCTGTGGTGTTCCAGGAGGAGTCCATTGGAAGAGAATTCCATTCTCTCCTAGATATATGAGAAACTCACCAGAAAGATATTCTCCTCCTCGATCAGATTGAAGTGTTTTAATAGTCTTTCTAGTTTGTTTTTCTACTTCACATCAGAATCATTTGAATATTTCAAAAGAATCTGACTTATGTTTCATAAGATAGACATATCCATATCTGGATAAATCATCTATGAATGTAATGAAATAGACATATCCACCTCTGGCACTTGTGCTCATTTGTCCACATACATCAGTATGTACTAGACCTAAGAGCTCATTGGCTCTCTCATCTTTTTCAGTAAAAGGTAACCTGGTCATTTTACCAAGAAGATAGGACTCACAGATTGGAAGTGATTCACAATCATTGACTTCGAGAATTTCCTCTTGAGTCAACCTATTTATCCTATTCTTATTTATATAACCTAGCCTATAGTGCCATAGGTAGATATCTGATACACTATCTAATCTAGGATGCTTGCCAATAGAATAGACTACATTAACATGTTGTGATAACATATATACACCATTGTTCAATTATCCATAGAAAATAGTAACACCATTCATAATGATATTACAAACTCATTTTTTTATTAAAATTTCATAATTATTCATGATCAAAAGGTCTACAGAAATGATATTTAAAAAGAAACTAGGATAGAAATGATAATCACTAATAACAACGGTATGAAATTCAAATATAAGTTTCAAAATTTCTAAAGCTAGAACTAAAACTAGTCTTTCATCTCCAACGTTTAGGAATCTCTCGCCTTGCTCGAATCTTCTACTGACTTACAACCCCTGCAATGAATTGCAAAATTGGTAAGGGATATCGGTATCCAATACCCAGTCGGTAATATCATAAATAGAGAAATTGCAAGGAGTTATCATATAAATACCTTGCCTAACAATAGCTTGCTTCTTTCTCTACCTATTCGGGTCCAGGGAGGCAATGTACCATGGATAGTTCCTCTTTCAGTGCCTCCACTTCTTGCAAAAGAAGCATTCAGCTTGACTCTTATCGGGCTTGATCTTTCTGATCTAGTCCTACATTGATGTCCTAGCCTAAACTTGCACCTTCTTTGTTTTCTTCTTCTTATTCTTCTTTCCTTTTCTAAAGGGTCGAGAATCAGAAGACGAACCTTCCACTAAGTTCACCGATTCTTTATGGAGCTGGTGATCTTTTTCAAAGTTCTAAAGTAACCCCAGTAAGCCATGGTAGTTTATTTCAGGCTTTGTCATTCTATAATGAGTAAGGAAAGGAAGATAGGACTTTGGCAGCGAGTTCAGTATTGCATCTTTTCCAAGTTGTTCATGCAAGAAAAAGCTGAGTTTGCTCAAGCGCTCTATCAGCTCAATCATATACAGTACATAATCAGTGACAGAGGCTCCATCCCACATTTTGGCATTGAAGATGGTGCAACTAGTCTTGTGCCTCTCAACATCATTGGGTGTGCCAAAAGAATCCTCCAACACTTGGAGCTTTTTATTTGGCTGAGCTGTCTCAAACCTATGACTGAACTCATCGCTCATCACAGCCAGCATAATGCAGCACACCATGATTCAATCACTGAGCCACTTCTGATATGTGTCTCTATCTGTTCCACATGCATTGTCTGTTGGCTCCTCAGGTGCAGGATCCATCAGCACATATAGGATCCGTCAATATATATAGAATCTGTTCATGCTCTAGGACAATCTTCAACTTTTAGTACCAGCTATCGAAGTTGGGTCCGACCAACTTATCATTGTCCAATAATGATGTTTGATATGTGTGCCCTAGAAGCCAGAATTGGCAGATACTTGTGATACACATCTAAGGATAAAATTATAATTTTGACTATAAATAATAAAGTAGGTTATTTTCTATCATAATATGTATTTGAAAGTATCTATGATACATCCCTTGATTTAATGGTAATGATAGTTCATATTTTCAAGAGTTGAAAATTTAAGACATGACTTTTCATTATTAACTCATAAAATGCTCCCGACCGTAGGATCATCATGAGGATGGTGATTGATCTAGAAGGTTGATGTACGATCGCTTCTTTAGGATGGAAGAGTCTTGAGTTTATGGTGTAGAGACACTGGAGCAAAGGTATAGGTACTTATTAGAGAACGAGGGTACTGAGCGTGACCACCTCGAGCAGTCATGAGGAAGTCTACCTTCTCATCGATGACTGGCTCGAAGCTGCAGTGGTGTGTCTGGTTCTTTGACCTGAGGTGCATCGATAATTCACCTTGAGAGTGTTATAATTTGACTACACCATAACTTGATCACCTAGCCATTCAAAACCCTGAGGTGTATGTTGGCTATAGCATATTCATTATAGAAATTAGATTGCACCAATAGGGGATCTATCTACCTCGATAGATGAGGAGCAGCCCTATGATGATCATGAAAATCAAGTCCATAACCCCATGGCTATGGCAGAGTGAAATAATAGAAAGAGTTTCTATTAGGGTTTTCATATTAGACTTAAATCGAATGATTAATTCATATGACAAATTAGGGTTTGATTAGATCACCTTAACCCTAATTCGATCGGAGCTCAAGATAAAGGAACTTAATCACATAGGTAACTACACCAACAGGTTCTTTTTCAATTCTGATAGGTTGCCACTAATTTCTACTAGGTGTCACTAGTGGATTTTGGGAGCAATTAGAATGATATGGAAGATCGATCATACTAGTTATCTGAATTAGAAAAGTTCTGATCCATCGAAAGGTGTTTCGATGATGTCGATGATAGCGATCGTGATGTATCCCATTATCATATGAAATTGAATCTAACTGGATCACACAAATAAAGATTTGGATCTAGATATTATCAATTGGACTAATTCAGTTTAATTGAATTGAATAAGATTCAATTAGGTTCAAGAAAATCGTGCTAGCACACGATTTAGCCTAATGTTCTCCTTCAACAATCATTAAAGTTTGTCTCGACTGAGCCAAATGTATTTGGGCTCACTCAGAAACCTTTACTTGGGCTGACTGAAGCTTGTCCAAGTCAGAAAAGGGTTGTCTTAATTCATAAGATAAATTTGAGATAACACCTGCCATTTTTCATCACCTACTAAATCTTGTCTTTTGACTTTGGTCAAATGTTGACCTTTGACACTTAGACATCTGCCCATGTATCATGCACCCATAGGAGAGAACATGGGGCTTTGTCCTCCTACTAAAAGGCAGAAAGGGAGGGGGCACATGCCTAGTGAGGCGTCCGCCCCATGAGGATCAGACCTAGAGTCCAATACAGATGGGACTCCAGGTTGCTTCATGGTTTTAACTTGGGTGGCGCCAAAGAGTCCTCTTTGACCAGTCTAGGCACCACCTAAGGAGGTTTATGAGGAACTCTAATCTGATTGGATCAGATGATGTCATCCCACCAATCGAATTTAGATCTGATTTCATAAAGAGCCATGATTGGCCAGGATGATGTGGCACTGCATGGTGTAGCTGGGTCTATATAAACCCTATTTACGCCTAGGATTAAGAGTTTCTACCCTTTGCCCATGCCACAATGCTTCTCTCCCACCCTCTCCATGCCATCTTTAGGTCTCCTCTCTCCTACCCATGTCCAAGAGATTTTGGGCATGAGTTCGGTGCGATCCGAGCAAGAGAGAGGTGATAGGAAAGGAAGAAGGCAGCACTGCTGTAAGAGACAATGACTAATCTTCAAAAGCCATGTTGAGGACCTTCAAGATCAGATCCAAATCTAATTTTTGAAGGATAGATTGAGAAGGAGAAGATCTTCAGATCCTGCTTGAGTGGATATCGGTAGAGGCTAGGCCCTTGTATGGCTACATCCAGAACCTCAAGCAAACATCGAGATCATCATAGGATAATAGGATTACCCATAATAAAGGTACGATTAACTTAGATTTAATTTAATTTAATTTAATTTTATTAAATTAATAAGATCAGATTTGAAGAGTCTCAGATCTAATTTAGATCTAAGAAAATTTTTTTTTGAAATATCCCTCTTGATCCAATCAGATCTGAACGAACCTGATCCAAAAAATAGGATTTTTTCCTTCAATCGGTATCAGAGCCAGGTTATGAAATTTATTAGATCTAATTTTATTTTAATTTTTATCTAATAATTAGATGATTTTATATATCACATGAGATATGATTAGATCTAAAATCAAAAAATTAAAATTAAATAATTTAGATCTAAGATGTATGAGATGCATGACTAGACTAGGAATAGAATTATTCTATGTGTAGTCTAACATCATCATAATTTTAATTTAATTAATTATAATTTTTAGATTAATTTATTTACTTTTTTTGATATTATAAATATTATAATTAGATTTAAAAAATAAAAAATAAATTTATTTAATTTATTCATATGATATATGATTGATGCATGTTTAGACTAGTTGTAGAGTAGATCTATAAAATTATCTTAAATAAATTTAATTTAATTTGGTCAAATTAAAATTTTATTTTTTAGATATTTATGAGATAATTTAGATCTGAAAACATGCATGATATGATATATGAGATGTATGCAAAATATGTTTTTAAGTTAGATCAATTTTTATATGTGATATATGATGTAGATCTAACTAATTTTGTAAATTCATCATAATTTTGATTAAGGCATTCCCCTTGGCTGTCTGGTCATAAGAACAAAGAAGGATTTAAAGGTCCTCTTTTCTCATTCGATGGAATGTTCTTCTTATGGGTAGGGGTGCTGCGCGTTCATCTTAAATCAGAAATCAAAAAAATTATTTTCTATAAAATCCTAGATCCTGAAATCCTAGAATTTTATTTACATATTTTATTTATGAACCCTAAACTAAATTAAGAATTATGATTATGAAATATATTAGGGCTAAAATTAAAAATTTTTAGATCTAAGATATATTCATAAAATTGAGTTTGAACTTGGGTAGCTCAATTAGGTCTAGCAATTGTTCAAACCGAATCAAGAGTCGGTTAGATGGGATCAAAAGTGCTTAAATTGACCAGCCTAATAGGATTAAGTCTGAGTCAAGGTCGGATCACATGAGTGATCAATTAAGTTAAGACCTAATTAGGCTCAGTGGTTAGAGTCTGGATTGTAGGCTAATCCAATTGGTTCTGGCTCAATAATTTGGTATCTAAGATAAGTTTGGTAGATATGATCGACTAGTTTTTAATTGGGAACTACTTGACTCGAATACATTCTTATCGAGTTAATGGCATATCTCTTCCACTGGTCTCACTTACCTTGCCATATTTGTCAACTCAGTCCTGATCTAAGATGGCTAATGATCTGAGCTAACCCATGCTACTAGGTTAGTCATAATGGTTATGGCAATGTCAAGTCAAGTTTCAAGAGACCTAAATTAAGTCTTCCTAAGAAAAGATTAAGTCTAAGGTCTTCCACCATTGTAGATATGCTAGCCCTTTCCGAGGTTGATTGTTCTCAACTGATCACAGTGGTTTAGTTGCACCAAAAAGATGCAATCATGTCTATTAGGCATTAGATGCTACGGGCTGGAGGATGGATTGGGCTCAATATTTTGGATATGATGAGAGACCCAATTAGGAATCCAATCTATGCAAATGGTTGGTCTAACTTAACTAAGAAGTGAATCAATATTTTGGGCACGGTGAGATTCATGAATTAGAGACCAAGCCTGGGTGCATCATGATTAGAGAATCATTGGACAAGAGTTGTTCACTCATTGGCTAACCCATCACCAATAACTGTTAGATGAGGTGATAAGTTAGTTGGTGGAACTGCACCATCCACTAGAAATCATTAATCATGGAGATATTTGCATCTCTATAGAAGGAGTGTAGAGATCCAAAGAAAATAGTGGGAGCTAATTTGTTTAAAAATCAAACTCCTAAACAAATTGGTCAAGTCTTAATTATAAAATTTAACTAAAAATTTTGACTCGCTATAAAAAAAGAAAAATGTCTGCATCCAACCCACTAGCTCATATCCTAGGCACCCATAGATTGATCAGATCCAATTACAAGGATTGGCTATGAAATTTTAAAATTATTTGGATTTTGAAAAGTTAACTCATGTATTGGATCAGGATCCCCCCACCTTTCCAGCCCATCCGTCCATTGAATAGAGAGCATCTCTTGACAAATGGATGGATGAAGATAACAAGATCAAATACTATATGTTTGGCTCGATGTCTGATGAGCTTCAACGTCAACATGAAGATATCAAGACTGTCCATTAAATGTTGGCTCATCTGCAAAAGTTGTTTGCTAAACAGAGTCGCGCAGCCAATTATCAAATCACTAAATGACTGTGTAAGGCTAAAATGCATGATGGGCAGTCAATCCAAGATCATTGTGTAATAATGATCAAGGACTTGGAAGAGCTTGAAAAGCTCAGAATAAAGTTAGACCAGGATCTATAGAATGATATAATTCTGCAATCCTTGACTGATGCATATGGATAGTTCATCGTGAACTATAATATGCTTAAACTTCAAAATACTCTGGCCGAACTTATGAATATGCTGGTTACTGTTGAGCTTTCTATGAAAGGTTCTAAAGGCTCAGTACTTGCTATAGAATAGACTTCTTCCAAGAGAAAGTCTTTTGGAAAGAAGAAGATGTCTGTAAAAAGGCGAAATGTGGAAGGTGGAAAGAAAAGAAAGACAGAGCTAAAGAAGAAGACTGCTGACAAAGAAAAGTATTTTCATTGTAATACTGATAGCTACTGAAAGCAAAACTGCCCTACATACCTGGCCATCCTAAAGAATAAGAAGGAGACAGGTCCTTTTGGAGGTATGCTCGTTATTGAATCAAATCTTACGATTTCTTCTACATCAAGTTGGGTGCTTGACTCTGGTTCTAGTGCTCATTTATGCACTTCCAAGAAGGATCTTGAGAATAGTAGGAGGCTGAGGGAAGGTGAGATGATCCTATGCATTGGAAATGGAGCAAGGGTTACTGCTATGGCCATGGGAACCTACCCTCTTCGACTACCGTCTAGCTTAGATTTAGAACTTAGGGATTGTTATTATGTGCCTACCGCAAGTAGGAATTTGGTTTCTATTTTATGTTTAGCATAAGAAGGCTATGTAATTAGTTTTCTTCAGGACCATTGTAATATTTTTTATGAAAGAAATAAAGTTGCAAGTGCTTTCCTCATTAATGATCTTTATCAATTACATATTGATATATCTTTTTTTAATGTCGAGCAAAATGTGAATGCTGTAAAATGACCCAGGGATAGTCCAAACAATAGGTATTTATGGCACCTAAGGCTAGGTCATATAGTAGAAGATAGGGTTAACAAATTGAAAAAAATTAGACTTGAGTCCATTGACCTCCGAGCCATATCCAATTTGTGAATCATGTCTTCATGGCAAAATGACTAAGCTCCTTTTTGTAGGATATGGGGAAAGGGCCATGAATCTACATGTCCTAGTACATACTGATGTGTGTGGCCTATTTGATGTGTCGGTCAAAGGCAACTTTGATTACTTCATAATCTTTATCGATGATTTATCTCGGTATGGATACGTGTATCTTATGAGACACAAGTCCGAAACCTTTAAAAAGTTTAAAAAATTCAAACATGAAGTTGAAAAACAAACTAAAAAATTTATTAAGGTTCGTCGATCATATCAAGAAGGTAAATACCTTAGTCGAAAATTCCTAGACTATCTCAAGAAAAATGGCATAGTCTCTCAATGGACTCCACCTAGAACACCTCAACTCAATGAGATTTCAAAATGGAAAAATCAGATCCTATTAGATATGGTTTGATCCATGATGAGCTTTACAGACTTTTTTGATTTTTTTTGAGGACATAGTCTGTTAACTGCTATATATTTACTGAATAGGATTCTCTCTAAAATTGTTTCTACCACATCATATGAGATATGGCATGGTAAGAAATCAAGTCTGAGTCATCTCAGAATTTGGGGTTGTCCGACTCATGTCAAAAGACAACAAGTGGACAAGTTAGACTATAGGTCCTTTAGAGCTCGATTTATAGGATATCCTAAAGAATCATTAGGATATTATTTCTATATTCTAGAAGACCAGAAAATGATTGTGATCCAGCATGCTATCTTTCTTGAAAAATAGTTTATTCAAGATAGAGGCATTAGAAAGTAGATCAAGCTCGAGGAGAAAGTCCCATAAGAGCAACGAGCTAAGGATCCCATGGAACCAAATTAGTTTGGGCTAATACAATCACTACCTCCTCAACCTCGTATATTGAAAAGGATTTTCTATCCCCTTGAGAGGGAGACACAAGTCCGAAACCTTTAAAAAGTTTAAAAAATTCAAACATGAAGTTGAAAAACAAACTAAAAAATTTATTAAGGTTCGTCGATCATATCAAGAAGGTAAATACCTTAGTCGAAAATTCCTAGACTATCTCAAGAAAAATGGCATAGTCTCTCAATGGACTCCACCTAGAACACCTCAACTCAATGAGATTTCAAAATGGAAAAATCAGATCCTATTAGATATGGTTTGATCCATGATGAGCTTTACAGACTTTTTTGATTTTTTTTGAGGACATAGTCTGTTAACTGCTATATATTTACTGAATAGGATTCTCTCTAAAATTGTTTCTACCACACCATATGAGATATGGCATGGTAAGAAATCAAGTCTGAGTCATCTCAGAATTTGGGGTTGTCCGACTCATGTCAAAAGACAACAAGTGGACAAGTTAGACTATAGGTCCTTTAGAGCTCGATTTATAGGATATCCTAAAGAATCATTAGGATATTATTTCTATATTCTAGAAGACCAGAATATGATTGTGATCCAGCATGCTATCTTTCTTGAAAAATAGTTTATTCAAGATAGAGGCATTAGAAAGTAGATCAAGCTCGAGGAGAAAGTCCCATAAGAGCAACGAGCTAAGGATCCCATGGAACCAAATCAGTTTGGGCTAATACAATCACTACCTCCTCAACCTCGTATATTGAAAAGGATTTTCTATCCCCTTGAGAGGTACTTAAGTACTATTTCAAAGAAAGTCAAGAAAATATTCCACGTAGGTAATGGGGTTCATAGTAATTCCAAAATCTATAACGAAGCGATATCAGATATCGACTCCGAAAAGTAGTTAGAGGCAATGAAGTCAAAAATTGACTCGATGCACTCAAATTAAGTCTGGACCTTGGTAGATCCACCAAAAGGTGTAGTACCTATTGGGTGTAAATGGATCTACAAGAGAAAAATTGGTGCAGATGGAAATGTGGAGACATTCAAAGCTAGATTAGTGGCAAAAGATTATAGTCATCGTGAAGGCATTGACTATCAGGATACCTTTTCACCAGTAGCTATCCTAAAATCCATCCACACATTGCTTGCTACTGTAACTTATTTTGATTATGAAATATGGAAAATGGACGTGAAAATGGCATTCCTAAATGGATACCTTGACGAAGATATCTATATGGAATAGTCGCAAGGTTTCACATCCAGTGATGCTGATCACAAAGTATGCAAGCTGCAAAGGTCCATATATAGATTTAAGCAAGCAACTTAGAGCTAGAATACTCATTTTAATTATGTGATTAAATTATTTGGTTTCATCAAAAATGAGGAGGAACCATGTGTTTTCAAAAAGCTCAGTGGGAGTGCTATTGTCTTCCTCATGCTATCATGGATGATATCCTTCTTATTAGGAATGATATTCCCATGTTGACCATAGTTAAAATATGGTTATCTAAAGAATTCTCCATGAAAGACCTAGGAGAAGCATCCTTCATTCTAGGAATCAAAGTCTATAGAGACAGACCGAATAGGATGCTAGATCTTTCACAGAAGATGTACATAGAGGAAGTGTTAAAGAGGTTTAGCATGAAAAATTCCAAGAGTGGTTTGGTACCCTTCAGACATGGCATTCATCTCTCCAAGAAGATGTGCCCTAGCACACTTGAGGAGATAGAATGCATGAGCAAGATCCCTTATGCTTTAGCAGTAAGGAAACTCATGTATGACATGCTGTGAGTGTCATGAGCAAAAATCAGTCGAATCCAGGTGAAGAATACTGGACTTCGGTGAAATGTATCCTTAAGTACTTGAGAAGAACTAAGAATATGTTGTTGGTTTTTGGTAATGGAGAACTCCAAGTCCAGGGATATACAGACTCGAATTTTATGTCCAATATAGATGATCGAAAGTCGACATTTGGGAGTCTGTTTGTGTCTAATGGTGGTGCTGTCAGTTGAAAAAGTTCTAAGCAGATAGTGATAGCAGATTCTACCATGGAAGCAAAATACATCACTGCATCAAAAGCTATGAAGGAGGCATTCTGGTACAAAAAATTTACCGCAGAATCAGAGTGATGCCATCAGATGTCATTCCTTTGTACTGCGACAACAATGGTGCCAAGCCCTTGCTAAGGAGTCGAGGTCTCACCAAAAATCTAAGCATATCGAGCGGCGATATCACCTCATCCACGGTTACCTCGAGAAAGGTTATGTCAAGGTCAAGAGAGTCGACTCTACATACAATATGGCAGACCCACTCATAAAGTCATTGAGCCAGCAGAAGATCGAAATCCATCTTGAGAAGATGAGACTTAGATTTGTAGCCAATTGGCTTTAGGTGAAGTGGGAGTTTGTTAGATATGTGTGCCCTAGAAGCCAGAATTAGCTGATACTTGTAATACACATCTAAGAACAAAATTATAATTTTGACTATAAATAATAAAATGAATTATTTTCTATCATAATATGTATTTGAAAGTATCTGTGATACATCTGTTGAGTTAATGGTAATGATAGTTCATATTTTCAAGAGTTGAAAATTTAAGATATGAATTTTCATTATTAACTCATAAAATGCTCCCGACCGTAGGATCATCATGAGGATGGTGATTGATTCGAAAGGTTGGTATACTATCGCTTCTTTAGAATAGATGAGTCTTGAGTCTATGGTCTAGAGACATCAGAGCGAGAGTATAGGTACTCGTTAGAGATTGAGGGCACTGAGCATGACCACCTTGAGCAGTCATGAGGAAGTCTACCTTCTTGTCGATGATTGGCTCGAAGTTGCAGTGGTGTGTCTGGTTCTTTGATCTAAGGTGCATCAATAGTTCACCTTGAGGGTGTTATAGTTTGACTACACCATAACTTGATCTCCTAGCCATTCGAAACCCTGAGATGTATGTTGGCTATAGCCTGTTCATTGTAGGAATTGGATTGCACCATTAGGAGATCTATCTATCTTGGTAGATGAGGAGCAGCCCTGTGATGATCATGAGAGTTAAGTCCATAAGCCCATGGCCATGGTAGACTGAAATAATAGAAAGAGTTTCTATTAGAATTTTCACATTAGACTTGAATTGAATGATTAATTCATATAACAAAAATTAGGGTTTGATGAGATCACTTTAATCCTAATCCGATCGAGGCTCAAGATAAAGAAACTTAATCATGCAGGTAACTACACCAAGAGGTTCATTTTCAGTTCTGATGGGTTGCCACCATATGCTGCTAGGTGTCACTGGTGGATTTTGAAGGCAATTAGAATGATATGGATGATCGATCATACTAGTTGTCTGAATCAGAAAAGTTCTGATCCATCGGAAGGTGTTTCGATGATGTCGATGATAGAGATCATGACATATCCTAATACAATATAAAACTGAACCTAACTAGGTCACACAAATAAGGGTTTAGATCTAGATATCATCAATTAGACTAACCCAGCTCAATTGATTTGAATAAGATTCAATTAGGTTCAAGAAAATCATTATAACACATGATTGAGCCTAATGTTCTCCTTCAACAATCATTAAAGCTTGTCTCGACTAAGCTAAATGTGTTTGGGCTCACTCAGAAACCTTTACTTGGTCCGACTGGAGCTTGTCCAAGTCAAAAAAGGGTTGTCCTAATTCATGAGATAAATTTGAGGCAACACCTGCAATTTTTCGTCACCTATTAAATCTTATCTTTTGACTTTGGTCAAATATTGACCTTTAACACTTAGACATCTGCCCATGTGTCATGCACTCATAGAAGAGAACATGAGGCTTTGTCCCCCTATTAAAAGGTAGAAAGAGATGGGGCACATGCCTAGGGAGGCATGTGCCCCATTAGGATCATGTTTGGCATCCCATATAGATGGGACTCCAAGTTGCTTCATAGTTTCAACTTGGGTGGCAGCAAAGAGTCCTCTTTGACCAGTCTTGGTACCACCTAAGGAGGTTTATAAGGGATTCTAATCTGATTGGATTAGATGATGTCATCCCATGAATCAGATTTAGATTTGATTGCACAAAGAGCCATGATTGGCCAGGATAATGTGGCACTACATGGCGTAGTAGGATCTATATAAACCCTATCTGCGCCTAGGATTAAGAGTTTCTATCCTTTGCCCATGCCACAAGGCTTCTCTCCCTCCCTCTTCATGCTACCTTCAGGTCCTCTCTCTCCTATCCACCTCCAAGAGTTTTTGGGTGCATGTTTTGTGCGATCCAAGCAAGAAAAATGTGATAGGAAAGGAAGAAGGCAGCACTCCTGCAAGAGACAATGGCTGATCTTCAAAAGCCATTTTGAAGATCTTCAAGATCAGATCCGGATCTAATTTTTGGAGGATAGATTGAGAAGAAAATGATCTCTAGATCCTATCTGAGTAGATACTGGTAGAGGCCAGGCACTTGTGTGGCTACATCCAGAATCTCAAGCAAACATCGAGATCATCATAGGATAATAGGATTACCCATAACAAAGGTATGATTAAATTAGATTTTATTTTATTTTATTTTATTTTATCAGATCAATAAAATTAGATCTGAAGAGTCTTAGATCTGATTTGGATCTAAGAAAAAAAAATTTTGAAATATCCCTCTTGATCCAGTCAGATTTGAACGAACTTGATCCGAGAAATAGGATTTTTCCCTTCAAATGATCGGAGCGATAGAGAAGTGGCCATGTCTACACCAAAAAAAAATCAAAACTTAATTAGTAATTAATTCATTAAACATAAGGATTTGTACTTTAATCAAAAGGTTTCTCCTACTATTTTATTCAAATTGATAGCCTCTACCTCCAATTTGAGGAATTATCCTAATTCCTTAGTAGGTACTAGAATCTACATAGACTGTACATGAGTCCAACTTTGGTTGGCCCACCCATGTATATCTAAGGATAGGTTCATAATCAATTATTTCTTCAAATAATTTTTAGTAATTAAATTTTGCCTCAGGTCCTGATCAGTTGGCTTTGGCCTTCTCAGAAAAGGATCCAGTTAGGTCCAACCATTAACATGACCATACTTGGCCCATCCAACGAATGAATTATCATGCCCAAATTTGGTTGGCCCACCTGACCATCTTTTAGAAAGATGTATCCAAGAGATCATATAATGAATGATAATTCCATCAATCGATAAGCACCAGGCCTTTGGTTCTCCAATGATTATCTAACTGATAGACCCATTATCATCCACTTTAATAGGAGGTTATGATCCAGTTATCATATAACTATTTCATTTTAGGGACCTAATAATTTTAGAAGATTTAATTTATAGAAGCGAGTAGGTCAGATTAACCAGCTTGTCATGATCCTTTCACTAACTTCACCAACTTAGCATAAGGAAGACCATTAATAGGCTGGTCTAGGAGCACCTAAATTATTCAAATTGATTTACCTAGCTAACATGGGTCAGCTCGAATAGTTAAGCAATATGATTAAAACATTATCTCACCAAGAGACCAGGTAAGTTCGATCAGTGGAAGGATTTGCCAGGCTTGCCTTAGACACCATAAAAAATGGCCAGATAAGCGGGCTGTCAATTAAAAACCACTAGTCTGGTTTACCTTAGACACCAACTAATTTAATTAGTTTCAATTAGATCAACCTAACAGTTCGTGCTAGACCACATAGCCAAGAATCAAGTCCATCTTGGGTCTTGTTAAAGACATGGACTTGACTAACTACAACTATTGCAATTGATATAGAAAATCCTTAACCTAATCTAAGACAACAATTGATTAGATTTAGTCAATTCTCTAATTAAATCCATTCTTTAATCTAACCCTAGGTCTAACCCAATTAATGGACCTAATCCCCACTAACCCATTAACCCAATGTATTATGATTCGTGTCATAGGAACTTTAATTTACAATCCTAGAACCTAATCAAACAACTTCTTAATTCTTAATTATGTTTTGGGCCGAGGGTTGGGGTTTGGCTTTTCAAAAATAATTTTTATGTTTGTAAAATATTTTTACAAGATGGTTCTATCAACCAAGTTGCATGTTTGATTCATAACCAATATGCATGTAACATAAACATGAATCTACTTTAGATCTAATCTATACAGGTTCATGTAATTGAAATAGTTTCAATAATAATCAATCATAAATCTTCCTAGATCAAATCTAATATATTTATGATGATTAAAATTAGATTAAAATATTTTTAATTAGATCATAAAATCTCTTAGATCTAATCTAAAATTTTATGATCAATATTTTAGATTAGCACATACTAGGACAACCAATTCATTGCAAGAGGTAAACCATACAGCAGGACACCCTTATGGCAGTCCATGCAATTTAAAATATTTTATTTTTAGATTTAAAACTATTTTAAATCTATTAAATCATAAATAAAATTAGATCAAATCTAATAAATTTATGATTAGAGTTAGATCATTACGAACTAGGACAACATATTCACTGTAAGGGATAAACCTTACAACAGGACAACCTTATGGCAATTCATGAGATATGAATTTTTTTTAATTTTAAATTTAATAATTAGATTATAAATTAAATTTAGTCTAAGAAATAATCCAAACATGCATAAAAATCATGTAATAATAACCTAAGCTCTGATACCAATTGATGGAACCAGATCTAGGATTTCACGGGTGGATCTTGAAACTTTTTCAAGATCATGCAGGAAAAGATGTAAATAAATTAAATATTTATTTAAATAAATATGTAAACACCTAGATCTTAGATCTATTTTATGATTAAGGTATGATATTAAATCAAAAATTAAAATCAAATAAGAAAGTAAATGGTTGATCAAATCAACCTAGATCTACACTACATCAAATGCATGTATGAAGTTTATAGATCATATCTATTACCTGAGCAAGTTAGATGTTCTAACTTGCTGATCCAAGATTGAGGATGATGTCATGAGCCACATATGTATCCAGCCTCTAGGAGTCATCCACACGAGCCTACGATCTCTGATCTGAAGTCCGATACAGGAAATCAGCACAGCATGCTAGTACTGTGCTGATCCTTCTTCGACGGTCGATCCGATGCTCTCTTTTTTGAAATTTGGATTCTTTAAAATATGAGAAGAAAGATGAGAGTTTATTGATTTGAGACTCTCTCAGAAAAAAAAAATTCAAAAAAGAGAGGAGAGATTGATAATAAAACAGCCCTAGAAGATTATCTTCTTCTTCTTCTCTTTTCTCTCACCTAGACACCTAGTTGGTGCCTATGGAACCCCCACACCCAAGGACGCTCTTTCTCTAATTTTTGCACACCCCAAACCTCTCCTAAAGCTCTATATTTCATGAAAAGGTTAGAATAAAATTCATCCAATAGATAGAGAAAAAGAAGAGTCTAAGTTAAATCAAAATCCTAGACTAGGAATATCCAAACATGGAAAGTTATTGGGGCGCCCAACTCTTGGGTGCCTCCTCCATAATCATTGGTGTGGACTGGCATGGATCAGCAAGGAAGGGTGCACAAAAAAGAAGATTATTTTTGTGGAATAAGAGAAGAATTAATTGAAAGAGGGGGTGGCACTCAAGGGAAGGTGTTTTGGTCAATAAGGATTCTATCTCATAGAATCCTAATCCAAACAAACTCCTCTTTTGACTTGGTCTTCCAACAAATTGCCTTATGAGAAAAGGAGGAGAGAAAGAGGGCACGAGAAGCCATGGAAGTGGAGAATTTTTATGTAAGAAACAAAACAAAAAGGGCATGGGATGTGAGGATTAAGTGGCGTAAGTGATAGGGAGTCTTAGTCACACTAGGACTCCTATTTTGACTTGGTCAAACAAGATCTTTTAACCAAACAAAATCAAGATTAAACCAATCCAATTAAATAAAGCCCTAATCCATTTAAAAACTTAATCAAATTAAATTAAATTAGATTTAATTTTAATTTATTTTCTAATCAAATTAAAAAATTGGATTAATTCGAGTCATAGTTGGACTAGGACTAGTTCTTCCTTGCACTTGGCTTATCCAATAAACTAATTAGACTTAATCCAATCAAGTCCAAACTAAATTTAATTAAATTATATTTAATTATACTTAATTTTAGCCTAATGGCTTAATCAAATTAAGTCAATTAGCAATCCAATTGCTAATCGATCCTCCTACAACACTTGCACTAGGTTAAACACCAATTGTATTGATTGTTTAACCCTAGAATAAATCTTAATCATTGATCAACTATCTGATCAGTTCGTAAGCTCTAATGTGTGTGATCTCATAGGTTTGAACTTAAGTTGATAGCATATGAATAAATTTCTGTACCAATCGAAGTGACCATCTAGCAATGATATCCGACGGTCAGATAGGTCGAAGGTGTAGAACACCATCCTTAGAACCCATACGGATATAGTTTTCATATAATTCATCCCCTTGACCACAATGCTCAAAGGACACCTTAGAGTTCAATGGTCAACTCTAGTCAGATTATCCACATTGTATTTCAAAATATCATATCCATCTGATGGATTACCCTGGCCAAGGTTTTGTTGTATTGAAATATAGTGATACATTCTTCTCCAACTCTTGGAGTGGTCAATTTCATCTTGATCACACTCCGACATTGTAAGTACTTGACTATGCCCAGAAGCCTTCCATTGCTGAATTAGAAATTCAGTTAGTCCGGTACTAAAGCATAGTGAGTTGCTTGCAAGTTATTGAGGTGATCTCAGGTCTAAGGAATACTTATACCTATATCCCATTAGAGACATTCTCAACAGTAAAATGCTCTGGAGTTGGTCATGTTCAATGATGATGTATCCATACATCTTACTTGTATGCCATTCCAATGTCTCCACACTTCTTGGTTAAGAAGACAACCAATCTATATGGCATATAGTGATCTATGCTTGATAGACGTTGTTGTCCTACTTAATAGCCTATCATTTGGTCATGAACACATTTAAGGACTAATCGATAAATCCTCTCTTTATCGAAACTAAACAGTCCTAAGGAATTCATCATAACAATGGAGTTCATTAGATGATGTAAACTTGTAATGAAAAGGATGCCAAAATATTTTTATTAATTAATAAAATAATTATAATTATAAAATAATTCAACCATCAACAGGCTGATGATTGGCTTTGGAACATAATTTTCAACATCAGATGCTCTCTTATAGGCACATGACACATGGCCCCATGTCCAGGTGTCCAGGGTCAACAGTTTACCTATCTCCAAAAATAGGAATTAGTAGGTGATAGAAATTAGCAGGTATTATTTTAAGTCCATCTAATAAATTAAGACAATCCTTTTCTGATCTGGACAAGCTCCAGTCAGACTAAGACAAGGTTTCTGAGTGAGTCTAAATAAATTTGGCTCAATCGAGATGAACCTAAGTGATTACAAAAAGAAGAATGTTAGGCTCAATCGTGTGCTAGCATGATTTTCTTAAACCTAATCGGATCTAATCCAAATCAATTAAACTTGGTTAGTCCAATTGATGACATCCAAACCCAAATCCTTGTTTGTGTGATCTAGTTAGATTTAGTTCTGTATGGTAATGAGACACGTCACGATCTCTATCATCGATATCATCAAAACACCTTTCAATGGACCAAAACTTTTTTGATTTATATAATTAGAATAATCAATCATCTAAATTATTCTAATTGCTCCCAAAATCTACTAGTGACACCTAGTAGCATATGATGGCAACCCATCAGAACTGAAAGTGAACCTCTTGGTGCAGCTACCTGTGTGATTGGGTTCTTCAATTTCGAAACCCGAATGGATTAGGGTTAAGGTGAACTTGTCAAACCCAATATCAATCATATGACTTAATCATTCGATTCGACTCCTATCTAAAAATCCTAATAAAAATTGTTTCTATCATATTCGCACTACCATAGCCATGAACTTATGGACTCAATCTTATGATTATCATAGGGCTACTCCTCATCTACCGAGATAGATAGATCCCTTATTAGTGCATTCCAATTTCTACAATGAACAAGCTGTGGTCAACATACACCTCAGAATTTTGAATGGCTAGGAAATCGAGTTATGGTGTAATCAAATTATAACACCCTTAAGGTGAACTGCTGATGCAACTCAGATCAAAGAATCAGACATACCACTACAGCATCGAGTTAGTCATCGACAAGAAGATAGACTTTCTTATAACTACTCAAGGTGGTCACGCTTAGTGCCCTCATTCTCTAATGAGTACCTATACTCTCGCTCTAGTTTCTCCACACTGTAGACTCAATATATATCTATCCTAAGAAAGTGATCATACACCAATCTTTTGGATCGATCACCATCCTCGTGATGATTCTACGGTCGAAAGTAGTTTATGAGTTAATTATGAAAATTTATGTCTTAAATTTTCAACTCTTGAAAATATGAACTATCATTATCATTGACTCAAAGGATGTATCACAGACACTTTAAATACACACTATGATAGAAAATATATATTTTATTAATTTATAATCAAAATTATAAAATTATTCTTAAAAGTATATTATAAGTGTTATCCAATCTAGCTACTAGGGCAGCCATCTAACACCAGCAACCTTATTAGAAATAGGAGGTGGACCTCATCCTAACAAGGATAATAGCCAACAACGTCAAAAATATGAGGTGGATCTCATCCTGACATAGATGAAGACCCTTATGAGAAATTAAAGACCTCCGATTCTTAAACAGGAGGTAACGGGGAGTGGCTCTCTCTATGGCTATTTTGTGCCCAAGTAATGTTGTTAGGAATAGTAGATGGATCTCATCCTATCAAGGGTGATAGCCAACCATGTCAAGAATAGGAGGTGGATCTCATCCTGACGTGGATGAAGACCCTTACGAGAGATTGAAGGACTTTGATTCTTAAACAGGAGATAATAGGGAGAGGCCCTCTCAATGGCCCTTTCATGCCCCAACAATCTTATTCAAAATAGGAGATGGGTCTCATCCTAATAAAGATGATAGCCAACCACATCTGGAATAGGAGATAAACCTTTGATTCTTAAACAGGATGTAATGGAGAGAGGCTCTCTCTATGGCTATTTTGTGCTCCAGTAATCTTGTTAGGAATAGTAGATGGATCTCATCCTAACAAGGGTGATAGCCAACCACGTCATGAACATGAGGTAGTTCTCATCCTGACGTGGATGAAGACCCTTACGAGAGATTGAAGGCCTCCGACTCTTAAACTGAAGGTAACAGGGAGAGGCCCTCTTGACTGCTCTTTTGTGCCCTGGCAATCTTATTAGGAATAGGAGGTGAACCTCATCCTAACAAGGGTGATAGCCAACCATGTCAGAAACAAGAGATGGATCTCGTCCTGACGTGAATGAAATCCTTACAAGGGATTGAAGGCCTCTAATTGTTAAACAGGAGTTAATGGGGAGATGCCTTCTCAATGGCCCTTTTGTGTCTCAATAATCTTTTTAGAAATAGGAGATGGACCTTGTCCTAACAAGGATGATAGCCAACCATGTTAGGAATAGGAGGTGGACCTCATCCTGACGTGGTTGGAGATCCTTACAAGGGATTAAGGGCTTCCGATTCTTAAACGAGAAGTAATGGGGAGAGGCCCTCTCAATGATCCTTTTGTGCCTTGGCAATCTTATTAGAAATAGGAGGTTGACCTCATCCTAATAAGGATGATAGCCAACAACGTCAGGATTAGAAGGTGGATCTCATCCGAACGTAGATGAAGACTCTTACGAGGGATTGAAGTCCTTCGATTCTTAAATAAGAGGTAATGGAGAGAGGCCCTTTCAATGGTCCTTTTGTGTCTTGAAAATATTATTAGGAATAGGAGGTGGACCTCCTCCTAATAAGGATGATAGCCAACCACATAAGATATAGGAGGTGGACCTCATCCTGATGTGGATGAAGATCTTTCCGAGGGATTAAAGTGTAAGAATTTATGGTTCTCCCAAGCCTTGGAAGGCCATGGAAGAAGTTAGGGGGTTGGCTCCAAAGATTCTAGGGGCTTGGTTGGTGCTTCGAATATCTAGAACATAAGGTGAAGCAAGGAACTAAAATCGGAGAATCAAGACTGCAGAAAGAAGATTTTCTATAGGTTAGCTGGCTTAGTCCAAAATTGGGTCAGCTAAGTTTCAGTGCACAAGAAAAATAGAGAGCTGTGCGTTCGAAACTACTGGCATAGCACAGAACTGGGCCAGCTCAGTTGCAGATTAAGCCAATCCAGTGGAACTTAGTTGGCTCAGTGCTAAGACTGAGCCAGCTCAGTGCGCAGGTAGAGTTACGCAAGGATTTGTTTTGGGCTAGGGTCTAGGTTGATCCTAGAGGTCTTAAGGCCTAGTTTGTGAGATCTTAAGGGGGCTAATTTATGTATGGATCGGATCTAAATCCAGAGGATGAGAGCATGGGAGACATGGGTGCACATGGGATCAGTGAGTGCTTTCATGTATTGGGTTAGTCGAGGAGTTTTTTGGCCGGGCCTAATGGCTATGTATAAATACATAGGTTGTATTAGAGTTTCATTATGCCATGGAATACAAATATTTTCTCCCTCAATTCTCTCTTCTTCTCTTCTCTCTAGTGTAGTTGCCCTAGATTCTTGAAGAAGCCCTAGAGAGAGGGGGCACCTCCCTCAAGCCCAAGGAGGGAGGTGCCCCAGCATAGATCTAGGTGTTGGATCTATGATTTGCTGCCCATAGAGAATGTCACAGGTTCTTTTAGGTTCGTGCTAAAGATCAGGAGCTTTTGCAACATGGTATCGATTCTTATGATGTCAAGGATGATTAGCGTTCGAGCAATATCATGGATCTATAATTTGGTATCAGAGCTAGGTGATGCCTGAAAAGTTGTGGACGGCAATATAAAGGTCTCTAGTTCTAAAGTAAGAGGTATCAAGGAAAAGCCCTCTGAACAATTCTTTTGTATCTTGGCAATCTTATTAGGAACAGGAGGTGGACCTCATCCTAACAAAGATGATAGCTAACCACGTCAGGAATAAGAGTTAGACCTCATCCTGATGTGGATGACACTCATGATGGGTACGAAGACTTTTGATTTTTAAATATGGAGAAAAGTTAACTCCTAAAGTTTAGAGAACTCTTATTTATAGACAAGGGGGATACACCAACTAAACATTGGATCGAGATCAGTGTTCCTGAGCAACATCGAACATAAGGTACAAAATAAGGGAACAACAAGTATTGAATCCAAACAAAACACAAGAAAGCAATCAAAAGAAGCATTATTTCATTAAACCAAAGTTTGGTACAAAGGTCTCTAAGATCGATTACATAAAAAAAAAATTGGAAGAGAACAGGAATGAAGTCCTATTCGGACTCCGGACTTCCAACCCCGGCCAACACAAGGAAGTGCTTCAAATCTTCTACCTTCTCTTCAAGGTCTTACCTTGCTGCCAAGCTCTCTCCAAGCAATTTTTGAGATCTTCGGAGGTCATCCTTCACTTCTTTTAGCCTCTTTCTTAAAATTATGAATTCATCCTCAGCATCCTTCGTTGTGTTCTCATTATAAGCTATTTGGATCTTAAGTTGAAGGAGTTTGGCCTTGCTCCTTTCATAGATCTTCGAAAGATCCCCCAAGGTTCTCTTCAAAGACACGACTTCTTCTGGATCCCCACTTGGGTCGGCCTGGGACTTGTCAGCCAACTATTTTTGAAGCTGCATCACCTTGGCATTTGCCATTTTGAGCTTCTTCTTGAGATCATTGATTTGCCAACACCAACCAATCCGGTAGGTCTCATACGCCATCTCAACGTCATGCAGCTACTTTTGAAGGTCGGAGAACTATTTTAACCAATCTCAGCCATATTCTACCTGACTCTGAGCCCAGGCCGAGCCCCTCTCCAATTGATTGATCTTTTCTTTCGCTTTGTGAAGCTCAGCCTTAAAAGAACAAATCCTAATAGTTGAAGTCCAGACCTTCTTGCTAGTAATTTTTCTTACCCATTCAAGCTCCTCAAATAGATGATACTTTTTGGCAATGTACTCTTTAAAAAATTGCTTGGATGACTGGCATTGGCGTTTGATCTCGATAGCAGCTTTGGCATAATTCTTTTTGGACTTCTGAAGTTCGTCTTCAATCTTTTTCAATTTTTTGCTAAGTTGACAAACTTTTTTCTTCAAACTCTTGACGTGGGTCTTCAAGGGGTTGCCCTGAGGTAATGGTTCTGCTACATCTGGAGGCTGCTCTCGATGTCTAAACATGTCACAATACAAGTACGACTAAAATGGGAATTCAATTTCTTTAATCAAAATATTTTCAAGTACATGAAGGATAAAAGAAAAGAAAAAGGTGCAACTAGTGGAGGTCACCGACCTCCGAAGGGGGAATAGTAGAGTAGTTGGATGTAGCCTTGGTAGGGATCGACCCTTCAGCAAGTGCAGCTACATGTTCGATAAGCGGAAGTTCAGCACCAGCAGCTGAAGGTCTCGCTTCATCATCTGACAAGCCCTCGACCAAGAAGTTGAGATCCATCTTTGGAAACTTCTTCATGATCCTCCTCTGGCAGACTTCGAATCCTTTGAGGAAGGCCTCCTAAGCAAAAGCTATTTTGATATCCTCCATCGCTTTTGAAGACTTGAAGGATTCAACGGCCCGCTCCCTCTCCACACCGACCTCTTTCTTGACCTTCTTCCATTTGTTCTCTTCTAGGATCAAGGCGGCCTTCAGTCCCATCAATGTTTGTTCCTCTTTTCGAAGTGCTTCCTGAAGATGCCCAACCTTGACTGTGTGAACTTTTCTCAAATGCTCAACCTCAGCCTGGGCATTCATGGCCTCCACCTGGGCCTTCTTGATGGCTTTCGAAGCCTCAGCTTTGCGAAGGTTCATTACCTCCGCATTAGTGTACAGATAATGCCCCAGCTGCAAATAACAAGATACAAGTCATGGCTACAAGGTCTATTGATATTTAACCAAGTGTAGAAGGAAAAGTTGATTACCTCGAGGAAGGCTGCATAAGAATCTCTTATTCCTTCTAAAGGAAACCAATCTATGATTTCATGAGCATATTTCAAAACTTTTTCAAAATCACGTAGTAAAAGTAATAAACTAATCATATTAATTTATTGAAATACATGAATTAGCCCTAGATCTAGGATCTTATCTCATGATTTATGCATGCAATTAAATCTAAAAATAAAAATCAAGCAAAGATGATGTTAATCACATCAACATCAAAGCAATACTAGATCTAATCTAAATAGTAAAAGAAGATCAAATCTCTCTTACCTTTGCAAGATGGATTCTTCAACACACTGATCCAAGACTGAGGTCACTGCTCTGAGCCACACACATATTTGACCTCTATAGGATGTCCACACAAGGCCTCGATTATCGATCTAAAGTTTGGTGATAGAAAATCTGCACAGCATGCTAGTACTATACTGATCCTTCTTTGATGGCTGATCCAAAGCCTCCTTCTCCAAATTTTGGACTCTCCAATAATCAGAAGAAGAAGTAGAGGATTTAAAAAGAGAATCATTCTTCTAAAATCTCATAAAAGGAGGAAGAAGAGAATCAAGAAAAACCCTAGAGAAGAATCCTTTCTTCTCCCTTCTTTTTCTCTCATCAGGACATAATGGTGTTTGTCTCAATGAAGCACCATGCCTAGATTGTCTTTGCATCCAAGCTTTCCACATCCCAAACCTCTCTCTTAGATCTACAATCTATAAAATAGTTATGCCCTAACTCTCTTTAAATAGAGAGTTATGATAGAGTCCTTGTCTAAGTCAAAAACCTAGAAAGGCAGGTCCAAATTGAGCAAGGATTGGGGTGCCAAATTCTTGAGTGTCCCCTCCTTATTCCTTTTTGTGGACTCTAAGGAATATGTGCAAATAAGTCTTCTATTTTTCAAAAAATAATTAGAGGAGAATCATGTGGTTTGGTGCCTCAGAAAAATAAGAAAAGAAGATGTGTCAAACTCTATCCAATAGAGAACTAGGTCAAAACAACTTGTTTGTTTCGATCTATTCCACAACTAATTTTCTTCTAAAATAATGGGAGACATAAAAAAGAGCATGGATACTCTATAGAAATAATTTTTCTCATGATAATTCCAAGGGAATTGGTGTGGGGGGACATGGAAAGCAAGATGGTGCAAGATGGAGAAATCCTAGTCACACTAGGATTTTTAGTTTTGACTTGGTCTAACTTATTATTTGAATCTAATTAAATCAAAACTAATGCAACCCAATTAAAAATTATCTTAGTTCAACAAAAAACCTAATTAAATTAGATTAAATCAAATTTATGTTAGATTTAATTTCTAATCAAATCAGAAATTGGGTACATACAAGTTCTAATTGAATAGGAACTTATTCTTCCTTGCAATTGGCTCATCCAATAAACAATTGAACTTGATCCAATCAAGTGCAAATCAATTCTAATTAAATCATATTCAATTATACTTAATCTCAACTCTCTGGTTTAATCAGATTAAGCTAATTAGCAATCTAATTGCTAATCAATCCTCCTGCAATACTTGTGTTAGGTCAAACATCAATCGTATTGATTGTTTGACCTTAAAATGATTTTAAATCATTGATCAACCATCCGATCAGATTGGGATCTCTTATGTGTATGATCCCATAAGTTCAAACTTAAGCTAGTAGCATAGAAATAAATTTTTATACCAAGCAAAATGATAATCTAGCAATGGTACCTGATGGCCGAATAGGTCGAATGGGTAGAGCAACATCCTTAGAACCCATGTGGATATAGTTTTCATATAATTCATCCTCTTGACCTAAATGCTCACAAGATGATTTATACTTAAATAGTCAACTCTAATTTTATCATTCATATTGTATTTCAAAATATCAAATTCATCTTATGGATTATTCTGGCCAAGATTTTGCTAAATTGAAATATAGTGATGCATTTTCTCCAACCCTTGGAGTGGTCAATTCCATCTTGATCACTCATTGACTTCATAAGTATTTGACTGTGCTCAAAAATCTTTCATTACTAAATGAAAAATTTAGTTAGTCTAGCATCAAACCACAGTGAGTTGTTTGTAAGCCATCATGGTGATCTCAGGTCTAAGGGACACTTATATCTATATCCCATCAAAGTAATTCTTGATAGTAGAATGCTCTGAAGTTGATCACGTTCAATAATGATGTACCCTTACATCTCATCCGTATGTCACACCAGTGTCTCCACACTCCTTGGTTAAGAGAACAACCAACCTATGTGCCATACAACGATCTATACTTGACAAATATTGTCATCCTAATTAACAACATATCATTTGGTCATGAATGGTTTAAGAACTAATCAATAAATTCCCTCTTTATCATAACTAAATAGTCCTAAGGACTTCATCACAAACAAAGAAATTCATTAGAAGATGTAGACTTTATGATGAAAATGTTAAAATATTTATTTTATTTAATAATAAATTAATTATAATTATAAAATAGCATAACTATCAATAGACTAACGATTGACTTTGGAACATAATTTTCAATAATTTTTACTTATCCTAAAGCCACTCGATACAATATTAAATACCCATCTTCGACTTGTGGTTGTCGAACTCCTTTACCGCTAGGGCTTTAGTGAAGGGGTTGGTCAGATTCTCCTTTTCATCGATCTTTTAAAGGTCGATGTCACCTATCTTCCGGACTAAGTGGTAGCAGTGCAGTATGTACTTCATCTGCTGGTGTGCTTTTAGTTTCTTTGCCTGAGCAATGGCACTAGTACTGTCATAGTAGAGTAGGATCGAGCCATCAAGGGAGGGTGCTACTCTAAGCTCGGTGATGAATTTTTTAGCTTTCTTCATGGCATCTGATGCTGCGATGTACTTCACCTCACAAATAGAGTCTACCATAATGTACTGCTTGAAACTCTTCCAATAGATTCCTCTACCATTTAGGATAAAGATGTATCCCGACATGCTTTTGCTATCATCATGGTTAGATTGAAATCTAAAGTCTATAAACCCCTTAAGTTTCATATTTGACTCACCAAAAACTAGCCATGGTTCTTAGTATTTCTTAAATACTTAAGGATGGCTTTCACCACCTTCCAGTGGTTCTTCTCTAGATCAGATTGGTATCTACTCATTACTCCTTGTGAGTATGCCACATTTGATCTTGTACATATCATGGCATATATGATAGATCCCACTGTCGAAGCATATGGGACTCTACTCATAGCTCTCTCTCTTCAGGAGTTGTTGGACAATCCTTCTTAGTGAGAAAAATTTTATGGCCTATCAAAAGATAGCCCTTCTTAGAATTCTCCATGCTAAATCTCTTCAGCATAATTTCTATGTACGTTAACTGGGATAACCCAAGCATTCTCTTAGATCTATTCCTAGATCTTCAATCCTAGAATGTAGGATGCTTCACCCAAGTCCTTCATTAAGAATCGAGATGACAATCAAATTTTAATTCCTTACAGTGTGGGGATGTCATTTTCGATTAAGAGAATATCATCTATACACAAGATAAGAAATACTACTGTCGAACCATTTGCCCACTTATAAATGCAAGGCTCTTTTTCGTTCTTAATGAAGCCATACATTTTGATCATCTTATCAAAATACATATTTCAACTTCGAGATGCCTACTTTAATCCATAAAAGAATCTCTAAAGCTTACATACCTTGGACTCATCTGTGGATGTGAACCCCTTAGGTTTTATTATATACACCTCTTCGATCAGCCCTCCATTCAGAAAAGCTATCTTCACATCCATCTATAGATCTTATAGTCCAGATGGATAGCTATTGCAAGCATTATCCATATGGATTTTAGCATTACCATAGGAGAGAACGTCTCATCATAGTCAATACCATAACATTGATGATACCCCTTGGCAACTAGATAAGCTTTATAGATCTCCACCCTTCCGTCTGTGCCCTTCTTCCTCTTGAAGACCTACTTGCACCCAATAGATTTAACCCCTTTAGGTGGGTCAACCAATGTCCACATATTTTTGACCTTCATGGACTCCATTTCGAATTTCATGGCCTCAAGCCATTTCTTAGAATAAATTCTCTACATTGCATTCATATAGGTGATCAAATCCTCATTGTTCTCATCAAGTTTGTTAGGATCACCATCCCAGACTAAGAAATCATAGTATCTATCCGGTTGATGCGGTACTCTACCGAATTGCCTTAATGGTGTAGGTACACCAAGCTCTAAATTTGATTTAATCAAATTTGATTTAGGTTCGACTACTGGTGTTGGCTTTTCTACCTATTGAACTTACTCAAGTTCAACTTTAGAGGCAATAGTTCCTTCACCAAGAAACTTCTTTTCTAAAAAGATTGCCTTATTGCTGATAAACACCCTTTGCTCTTCAGCATGACAGAAATAATAACCCCTAATTTTCTTGGAGTATCCTATAAATATACACTTATCAGATCGAGGTCTAAGTTTATCTATATACAAACGTTTAACATAGGCTGGACAATCCCAAACCGGAAGGTGAAAGAGTGTAGGCCTACGTCCAGTCCATATCTCATATGAAGTCTTTACAATAGATTTACTCGGTACATTGTTCAATATAAAACATGCAATCTCAAGAGCATAATCCCAAAATGAAATAGGTAGACTAGCAAACCCCATCATGGATCAAACCATGTCTAACAAGATTTGATTTCTTCTTTCTGATTCACCATTATGTTGTGGTGTTCCTAGAGGAGCCCATTATAAGAGAATCCCATTCTCTCCTAGATATGTTAAGAATTCACTATATAGATATTCATCTCCTCGATCTGATCGAAGAGTTTTAATACTTTTTTCAGTTTATTTTTTTACTTCATTTCAAAACTTTTTGAACATTTTAAATGCATCCGACTTATGTTTCATCAGATAGACATATCCATACCTGGACAGATCATTTGTAAAATTGATGAAGTAGAAATATCCACCTCTAGCACTTGTGCACATAGGTCTACATACATCAATATGTACTAGTCCTAAAAGCTCATGGCTCTCTTATCTTTTTCAGTAAAAGATGACTTGATCATTTTTTCAAGAAGATAGGACTCACAAGTTGAAAGTGATTCATAATCACTGACTTTAAGGATTTCCTCTTTAGTCAACCTATTTATCCTATTCTTGTTAATGTGACTTAGCTTACAGTGCCATAGGTAAATATCAAAGATATTATCTAATATAGGATATTTTTTAGAAGTGTACATTATAGTCATAGGCTATGATAAAATGTAAATGTCATTTTTTATTGTCCATGCATTATCATAATATCATTCATAATGATATCACAATAATCTTTCTTTATTGACAAATGATAACCATCTTTGGCCAAAAGTCCAACAGAGATTATATTCATTAGAAAAAAGGACAATAATGATATTTATCTAAAGAAATGACTTTAGTATTGAAAATAAGCTAAATTATTTTCATAGCTAGAACTAGAATAGATCTTTTATCTCCAACATTCAGAAATTGCTCATTATTTTCAAATTTTCTACTAACTTGAAGTCCTTGCAATGGATTGCAAATATGAACTAGACTTTCGATATCCAATATCCAGATAGTAGCATCACAAACAGAAAAATTATAAGATGTTATCATATAACATCTTTGATCGGTAACTCCTTGCTCTTTTCTCTTATTCAATTTGTTGGGATCATGGGAAGCAAGGTACTGTGGATAGTTCCTCTTCCACTGCCCCTGCTTCTTACAATAGAAGCACTCTGCCTAATTTAGGTTAGTCTTGGATCTTTTGTTTGGACTAGGCATAGAAGCCTCAGCATGAACCTCTTCATGCTGCTAAACAATGTTCAACTTTTGATAATTCTTATCAAAGTTGGATCCCATAAATATATCACTATCTTATAGTGAATGGAGCGACAAGGGTTTGGCCTTAATCATACAAAAGAGAAACAAAAGCCTAATTAGTAAATGATTTATTAAACCTAAAGATTTAAACTTTAATCAAAAGATTTTTTTATTATTTTATTCAAATTGGTATCCTCTACCTTCAATTCAAGAAATTATCTTAATTCCTTAGTGAGTACGTACTAGAATCCACATATACTGCATACGGCCCAGAGGAAAGCTTTGGCTAGCTCGTGTATATCTATAAATATATTCTTAACCAATTATTTTTCTAAATAATTTATAGTATTAGATTTTGCCCTTGGTATCTTTTTAGTAGGCTAGGGCCTCCACTGAAAATTTTAGTTAGGTCCAACCATTAACATGATTGAGTTCGGTGCATCAAAGGAACGATGATCAGGCCCGAGGAAAGCTCTGACTAATCTGATCATCATTCAGAGAGTGTGACCTAATCATCATATGATGAATGATGATTCTTATATCTCGATGAATACCATGCATAAGGCACCTCCAATGTCCATCCAAACTACTGGACCCATTATCATCCACCTTAATGAGAGGCTATGATCTAGTTATTACCATAATAATTTCATTTTAGAAATCTAATAATCTTAGAGGATTTTGTTAATTTAATTTAGAGAAGAGAGTGAGAAGAACCAGTTAATCATGATCCTTCCATTGACTTCACCAAGTCAAATTATGGGAGACCATTGATAGGCTAGTCTAGGAGCACCTAAATCAGTCATACTGATTTACCTAGCTGACATGGGTCAACTCAAATTATCAAGTGATTTGATCAAAATATAATTTTACCAAGAAGGCCAAGTAAGTGAGATCGGTGGGAGGGTCTGTAAAAGCTTGCCTTAGACATCATCAAAAATGGCTAGGTAAGTGGACTGTCAATTAAAAATTATCGATTGAAAATATCAGACTTACCTTAGACACCAATTGGTTAATTAGTTTCGATTGGATCAACCTAACAATTCATGCTAGACCGCGTAGTCAAGAATCAAGTCTATTTTGGTTCTCATTAAAGACATGGACTTGACCAACTATAACTATTGTAATTGATCTAGAGAATCTTTGATCTAATCTTAGACAATTATTGATTAGATTTAATTAATTCTTTAATTAAGTTCATTCTTTAATCTAACTTTAGGTTTAATCCAATTAATAGACCTAATTTTCATGAACTCGTTAACCCAAATTTTATAATTGCATCTTAGGATCTTCAATTCACAATCTTAGATCCTAATCAAACAACTCTTAATTCTTAATTAAGTTTTGGGCTTTGGTATTTTGAAAATGGATTTTATGTTTGTAAAATATTTTTATGATATGGTTCTACCAACCAATTTCATATTTGATTCATAATCAATATGCAAATAATATAAACATAAAACTACTTTAGATCTAATCTAAACATGTTCATGTAATTCAAAATTGAAACTACTTCAATTCCAATCAACCATAAATTACTTTAGATCAAATCTAACATATTTATGATGATAAAAATTAGATTGAAATAGTTTCAATAAAATCATAAAATCTCTTAGATCTAATCTAAAATTTTATAATTAATATTTTAGATCAGCATGTACTAGGATATCCTTTTCATTATAAAGGATAAACCTTACAGCAGGATAACCTTATAATATCAGTCCATGCAATCTAAAACATATATTTTCATATTTAAACACTTTTAAATCTAACAGATCATAAATTAATCTAGTGAAGGAAATAGATCGAGGGTTTCATGATGAGATTTTGAAACTTTTTCAAAATACGCAGCGGAATAGATGAACTAATCATATTAATTCAAAAATAACATATAAAAATTCTCTAGATCTAGGATCTTATCACATGATCTAAGCATGCTACTAAATCTAAAATTAAAAGACAAAAAAATATGATGGTGATCACATCAATATCAGAACTATGCTTGATCAAATCTAGATAGGAAAAGAAAGATCATATCACCCTTACCTTAGCAAGTTAGATTCTTTAACTCACTGATTTGAGGCTGAGGTTGTCCCTCTGAGCCGCACATGTGTCCGGTCTCTATAGGATATCCATACAAGGCTCCAATCTAAGATCTGATGTCCGACGATAGAAAATAGCATAGCATGATAGTACTATGTGGATCCTTCTTCAATGGCTGATCTAGAATCTCCTTCTTTAATCCTTGGACCCTCCAATATTCAAAAGAAGAAGAAAGAGATTTGTGAAGGGATTCACCTCTTAAAATCTCACAAAAGAAGGAAGGGATCAAGAAAAAATCCTGGAGAAGAATTCCTTCATCTCCTTTCTTTTTCTTTCACTAGGATATAATGGTTTTTGTCTTAATGAAGCAGCACACCTAGATCTTGAAGGAATTAGATCTAGGATTTCACTGGTAGATCTTGAAACTTTTTTAAGATCTTGAAGTGGAAGACTTAAATAAATCTAAAATTTATTTAAATAATCATATAAACACCTAGATCTTAGATCTATTACATGATTAAGGTATGATATTAAATTAAAAATTAAAATCAAATAAGAAAAAAAAAAGATTGATCAAATCAACCTAGATCTACACTACATCAAATGCAGGTTTGAACTTTATATATCAGATCTATTATATGAGCAAGTTTGAACGTTCTAACTTGCTAATCTGGGCTTGAGGATAAAGTCATGAGCTGCACATATGTCCAACCTCTAAGAGTGATCCACACAAGCCTACGATCTCTGATCTGAAGTTCGATGCAGAAAATCAGCACAGCAAGCTAATACTGTGCTGATCCTTCTCCGACGGTTGATCTGATGCTTCCTTCTTCAAAATTTACACTCTCCAAAATATGAGAAGAAAGATGAGAGTTTTCTAATCTAAAACTCTCTAAAAAAGAAACTCAAAATGAAGGAGGAGAGATTGAAAATAAAACAATCCTAGAAAAAGATCCTCTTCTTTTTCTCTTTTCTCTCACCTAGACACCTAGTTTGGTGCCTATGGAACCACCATGCCCGAGGACCCTCTTCCTTAAATTTTTGCACACCCCAAACCTTTCCCAAAGATTTGTATTTCATAAAAAAATCAGAGCAAAATTCATCCAATAAATATGAAAAAATAAGAGTCCAAGTTAGGTCAAATTCCTAGACGAGGAATATCGAAACATGAGAAGTTGTTGGGGTGCCAAACTCTTGGATGCCTCCTCCACAATTTTTGGTGTGGACTAGCAAGGGAGGGCACACAAAAAAGAAGATTATTTTTGTAGAATAAGAGAAAAATTAATTAAAAGAGGGGGTGGCACTCAAGGGAAGATGTTTTGGTTAACAAGGATTCTATCTCATAGAATCCTAAGCAAAACCAATTCCTCCTTTGACTTGGTCTTCCACCTAACATTCAAATATAACTTGGAGGGAGAGAGGGGGCATGGAAATCTGGAAGAAAGGGATTTTCCATGATAAATACCTAAAAAATAGGTATGGGAGGTGTTGGGACCAAAGTGGCGCAAGGAGATAGGGAGTCCTAGTCACACTAGGACTCCTGTTTTGACTTGGTCAAGCAAGATCTTTTAACCAAATAAAATAAAGATTAAATCAATCCAATTAAATAATGCCCTAACCCATTTAAGAACTTAATTAAATTAGATTTAATTCTAATTTATTTTCTAATCAAATTAGAAAAATGGGTTAATCCGAGTCCTAGTTAGACTAGGACTAGTTCTTCCTTGCACTTGGCTTATCCAATTAACCAATTGAACTTGATCCAATCAAACCCAAACAAAATCTAATTAAATTATATTTAATTAAACTTAATCTCAACCTATTGGCTTAATCAAATTAAGCTAATTAGTAATTCAATTGCTAATTGATCCTCCTGCAACACTTGCACTAGGTTAAACACCAATCATATTGTTTGTTTAACCCTAGAATGATTTCTTAATCATTGATCAACCATCCGATTAGATTGTAAGCTCTAATATGTAGGACCTCATAGGTCCAAATCTAAGCTGATAGCATAGAAATAAATTACTGTAGCAATTGAAGTGACCATTTAGTAATGATATCCGATGGTCGGATAGGTCAAAGGTATAGAACACCATCCTTAGAATCTATACGGATATAGTTTTCATATAATTCATCCCTTTGACCACAATGCTCCTAGGATACATCAGAGTTCAACTATCAACTCTGATCAGGTTGTCCACATTGTATTTCAAAATATCAAATCCATATGATGGATTATCTTCGCCAAGATTTTGTTATATTGAAATACAGTGACACATTCTTCTCCAACTCTTGGAGTGGTCCATTACATCTTGATCACACTCCAACTTCATAAGTACTTGACTATGCCCAGAAGCCTTCCATTATTGAATTAGAAATTCAGTTAGTCTAGTACCAAAGCATAGTGAGTTGCTTGCAAGTCACTGAGGTGATCTCAGGTCTAAGAGATACTTATACCTATATCCCATCAGAGACATTCTCGATAGCAGAATGCTCTGGAGTTGGTCACGTTCAATGACGATGTATCCATACATCTCACCTGTATGCCATACCAGTATCTTCACACACCTTGGTTAAGAGAACAACCAACCTATATGGCATATAGCGACCTATGCTCGATAGACACTGTCGTCCTAATTAACAGCCTATCATTTGGTCGTGAACAAATTTAAGGACTAATCGATAAATCTTCTCTTTATCAAAACTAAATTATCCTAAGGACTTCATCACAGCAATGGAGTTCATTAGAAGATGTAAACTTATGATGAAAAAAGATGCCAAAATATTTTTTATTAATTAATAAATTAATTATAATATCTCAACCAACAACAGGCTGACGATTAGCTTTAGAACATAATTTTCAACAACTCATACTTATCCTAAAGCCACTCGACACAGTATCTAATACCCATCTTCAACTTATGGTTGTCAAACTTCTTGATTGCCAGGGCTTTAGTGAAGGGGTCGGCTAGGTTCTCCTTTCCGTCGATCTTCTGAAGGTCGACGTCACCACAATCTATGATCTCTCGGACCAAATGAAAGTGGTATAGAATATGCTTTGTTGGCTGGTGTTCCTTTGATTCCTTTGCTTGAGTTGTGGTGCCAATGCTATCATAGTAAAGTAGGATTGGATCATCAATGGAGGGTGCTACTCCAACCTCGGTGATGAATTTTCTCAGTCACACAGCTTTCTTTGCTACATCTGATGCTATCACGTACTCTACTTTGCAAACAGAGTCAGCCACTGTATGCTGCTTGAAACTTTTCGAGCAGATAGCTCCACCATTTAGAGTAAAGATATATCTCAACATACTTTTACTATCATCATGATTAGATTGAAAGCTAGAGTCTATAAATCTCACAAGCTTTAGATCTGACTCACCATAAACCAACCATTGGTCCTTAGTATTTCTCAAATGCTTAAGGATGGTTTTAACCACCTTCTAGTGATTATCTCTAAGATCAGACTGGTATCTACTAACTACTCCTAGTAAGTGTGCCACGTCTGATCTCGTATATGTCATTGCATACATAATAGATCGCACTATCGAAGCATATGGAATTCTACTCATACGCTCTCTCTCTTCAGGAGTTGTTAGACAATCCTTCTTAGAGAGAGAAATTTCTTGGTCTATCAAAAGATAGCCCTTTTTAGAATTCTCCATGCTGAATCTCTTCAGCATAGTTTTTATGTACGTGGATTGGGATATACCAAGCATCCTTTTAGATCTATCCTTATAGATCTTCATCCCTAGGATGTAGGATTCTTCACCCAAGTCCTTCATGAAGAACTATGATGACAACCAAATTTTTATTCCTTGTAATGCGGAGATGTCATTCTTGATTAAGAGAATATCATCCATGTACAAAATAAGGAATACCACTACTAGACCATTTGCCTATTTCTAAATGTAGAGTTCTTCTCCATTCTTAATGAAGCCATACATTTCGATCACTTTATCAAAATGCATGTTCCAACTCCGAGATAACTGCTTTAATCCATAAATGGATCTTTGAAGCATGCACACCTTAGACTCATCTGTGGATGTGAACCCTTCAGGTTATATCATATACACCTTTTTGGTCAGCTCTCCATTTAGGAAAGTTGCCTTCACAACCATCTGTCAAATCTCATAGTCCAGATGGACAGCAATGGCAAGCATGATTCGAATGGACTTGACCATTGCCACAAGAAAGAACGTCTCGTCATAGTCAATACCATAATGTTGATGATACCCCTTGGTAACCAGATGGACTTTACAGGTCTCCACCTTTCCATCTGTGCTCCTTTTCTTTTTGAAGACCCATTTACATCCAATGGGTTTAACCTCTTCAGGTGGGTTAACTAATGTCCATACTGTTAGATATGTATGCCCTAAAAGCCAAAATTGGCTAACATTTGTAATACACATCTAAGGACAAAATTATAATTTTGATTATAAATAATAAAATAGATTATTTTCTATCATAGTGTGTATTTGAAAGTGTCTATGATACATCCCTTGAGTTAATGGTAATGATAGTTCATATTTTCAAGAGTTAAAAATTTAAGACATGAATTTTTATTATTAATTTATAAAATGCTCACGACCATAGGATCATCATAAAGACGGTGATTGATTAGGAAGGTTGGTATACGATCACTTTTTTAGGATAGATGAGTCTTGAGTCTATGGTGTAGAGACACCAAAGCGAGAGTACAGATACTCGTTAGAGAATAAGGGTACTAAGAATGACCCCCTCGAGCAGTCATCAGAAAGTCTACCTTCCCATCAAATGACTGGCTCGAAGCTGCAGTGGTGAGTCTGGTTCTTTGACCTGAGATACATTGGTAGTTCATCTTGAGGGTGTTATAGTTTGACTACACCATAACTCGATCTCTAAGCCATTCAAAATCCTGAGGTGTATGTTGGCTATAGCATGTTCATTATAGAAATTGGATTACACCAATAGGAGATCTATCTACCTTGGTAGATAAGGAGTAGTCTTATGATGATCATGAGAATCAAGTCCATAAGCACATGGCCAGGGCAGAGTAAAATAATAGAAAGAGTTTCTATTAAAATTTTCATATTGGACTTGAATCAAATGATTAATTCATATGACAAAAATTAGGATTTGATGAGAGCACCTTAACCCTAATCTGATCGGAGCTAAAGATAGAGAAACTTAATCATACAGGTAACTATACTGAGAGGTTCATTTTCAGTTCTGATGGGTTGCCACCATATGCTGCTAGGTGTCACTGGTAGATTTTGGGAGCAATTAGAATGAATTGGATGATCGATCATACTAGTTGTCTGAATCAGAAAAGTTTTGATCCATCGAAAGATGTTTTGATGATGTCGATGATAGAGATCATGACATATCCTATTACTATATAGAACTGAACCTAATTAGATTACACAAATAAGGGTTTGGATCTAGATATCATCAATTGGACTAACCCAGTTCAATTGATTTGAATAAGATTCAATTAGGTTCAAGGAAATCATGCTAGCACATGATTGAGCCTAATATTCTTCTTCAACAATCATTAAAAGTTGTCTCGACGGAGCCAAATATGTTTGGGATCACTCAGAAACCTTTACTTGGTCTAACTAAAGCCTGTCTAGGTTAGAAAAGGGTTGTCTTAATTTATGAGATAAATTTGAGACAACACCTGCCATTTTCTATCACCTGCTAAATCTTATCTTTGGACTTTGGTCAAATATTGACCTTTGACACTTAGACATCTGCCCATATGTCATGCATCCATAGGAGAGAGCTTTGACCTTTGTCCCCTTGTTAAATAGTAGAAAGGCAAGGGGCACATGCCTAGGGTGGTGTGCGCCCAAAGTGGATAAGGTTTGGAGTCCCATGCAAATGGGACTCCAGTTGCTTATTGCTTCATACTAAGATGGTGCAAAAGAGTCTTCTTTGATCAGTCTTGGCACCACCTAAGGAGATTTATGAGGGACTCTAAAATGATTGGATCAGATGATATCATCCCACCAATTAGATTTAGATCTGATTGCACAAAGAGCCATGATTGGTCAGGATGATGTGTTACTGTATGGTGCGATAGGGTCCATATAAACTCTATCTGCACCTAGGATTTAGATCCTCTACCCTTCGCCCATGCCAGAAGGCTTCTCTCCCTCCCTCTTCATGCCACCTTCAGATCCTCTCTCTCTCTCTCTCCATGCCCAAGAAGCTTTGGGCTCGAGTTTGGTGTGATCCAAGCAAGAGAAAGACGACAAGAAAGAAGAAGGCAGCACAACTGCAAGAGACAACACCTAATCTTCAAAAGGTGTTTTGAAGATCTTCAAGGTCAGATCCAAATCTGATCTTTGGAGTACAGATTGAGAAGAAGAAAATCTCTAGATCCTGCCCGAGTGGATATCGGTAGAGGCCAGGTGCTTGCGTAGCTACATCCAAAATCTCAGGCAAACATCGGGATCATCACAGGATAATAGGATTATCCATAACAAAGTATAATTAAATTAGATTTAATTTAACTTATTTTTATTTTTATTTTATTAAATTGATAAAATTAGATCTAAAGAGTCTTAGATTTAATTTGAATCTAAGAGAAAATTTTTTGAAATATCCCTCTTGATCAAATCAGATCTAAACGAACCTGATCTAGGAAATAGGATTTTTTTCTTCAACTGGTATCAGAGCAAGGTTCCATAATTTTTTAGATCTAATTTTAATATAATTTTAATTTAATAATTAAATAAGTTTAGATGTCACATTAGATGTGATTAGATATAAAATTAAAAATAAAAAGAATTAAATAATCTAGATCTAAGATGTATGAGATGCATGACTAGACTAGGAATAGAATTATTCTATATATAGTCTAGGATGATCATAATTTTAATTTAATTAATTATAATTTTAGATCTATTTATTTATTATTTTTTAATTTTATAAATATTATAATTAGATCTAAAAAATAAAAAATAAATTTATTTAATTTTATTCATATTAGATATGATAGATGCATGTTTAGACTAGTTGTAGAGTAGTTCTACAAAGTTATCTTGAATAAATTTAATTTGATATGATCAAACTTAAATTTTACTTTTTAGATATTTATGAGATAATTTAGATCTAAAAATATGCATGATATGATACATGAGATGTATGCAAAATATATTTTTAAGTTAGATCAATTTTACATATGTGATATATATGTAGATCTAACTAGTTTTGTAGATTCATCATATCTTTAATTAAGATATTCCCCTTGGCTGCCCGATCATAAGAATGAAGTAGGATTTAAATCCCCACTCCTCCCATTCGATGGGATGTTCTTATGATGTGTAGGGGTGCTGCACGTTCGTCCTTAATCAGAAATTAAAAAACTTATTTTTTGCAAAACCCTAGATCCTGAAATCCTAGGATTTTATTTGCATATTTTGTTTATGAATCCTAAACTTAATTAAAAATTAAGATTATGAAATATATTTGATCTAAAATTAAGAATTTTTAGATCTAAGACATATTCATAAAATTAGGTTCGAACTTGGGTAGCTCAATTAAGTCTAGCGGTTGATCAAACCAAATCAAGAGTCAATTAGATGGGATCAAGAGTGCCTAAATTGACCAGCCTAATAGGATTAAGTCTGGATCAAGGTTGAGTCACATGAGTGATCGATCAAGTTAAGACCTAATCAGGCTCAGTGGTTAGAGTCTGGATTGTAGGCTAATCCGATTGGTTCTGGCTCAATAATTTGGTGTCTAAGGTAAGTTTGGCAGATACGACCAACTGATTTTTAATTGAGAGCTACTCGACTCAAATGCATTCTTGTCAAGTTAATGGCACATCCCTTCCACCAATCTCACTTACCTAGCCATATTTATTTGCTTAGTCCTGATCTGAGGTGGCTAATAATCCGAGCTAACCCATGCCACTAAGTTAGTCATAATTCTTATGACCATGTCAAGTCATGTTTAAAGAGACCTAAATCAAATCTTCCTAAGAAAAGATTGTCTAAGGTCTTCCACCATTGTAGATGTGCGGGCTCTTCCCAGGGTTGATTGTTCTCGATTGATCATAGTGGTTCAGTTGCACTGGAAAGACGCAAGATGCTACGTGCTGGAGGATGGATTGTGCTCAATATTCCAAATACGGTGAGAGACCCAATTAGGAATCCAATCTATGCAAATAGTTGGTCTGACTTAACTAAGGAGTGGATTAATATTTTGGACATGGTGAGATTCATAAATTAGAAATCAAGCCTAGGTGCACCATGATTAGAGAATCATTGGACAAGAGTTGTTCACTCATTGGCTAATCCATCATCAATAACTATTAGGTGAGGTGATGAGTTAGTTGGTGGGACTGCACCACCCACTAGAAGTCATTAATCATGAAGATTTTTGCATCTCTACAGAGAGAGTGTAGGGATCCAAAAAAATAGTGAAAACTAATTTATTTAAAAAATTAAAATCCTAAATAAATTATTCAAGTCTTAATTATAAAATCTAACTAAAAACTTTGACTCTCTATAGGAAAATGTCTGCATCTAACCCGCTAGCCCGTATCCTAGATACCCATAGACTGATCGGATCCAGTTATAAGGATTGGCTTCAGAACTTCAAAATCATTTTGGGTTTCAAAAAATTAACTCATGTATTGGGATCCCTCCACCTTACCAATCCATCCGTCCACTGAACAGAGAGCATCTCTTGATAAATGGATGGATGAAGATAACAAGATTAGATGCTACATGTTGGGCTCGATGTCTGATGAGCTTTAGTGCCAAAATGAAGATATCAAGACTGCCCACCAAATATTGGCTCACCTGCAAGAGTTGTTTGGTGAACAAAGTCGCACAGCCAAATATCAGATCACTAAATGACTTTTTAAGGCTAAAATGCATGATAGAAAGTCAGTCCTAATGATGATCAAGGACTTGAAAGAGCTTGAGAAGCTCGGAGTGAAGTTAGACCAGGATCTACAGAATGATATAATTCTACAATCCTTGACTAATGCGTATAGACAGTTCATCATAAACTAGCATATGCATAAACTTTAGTTACTCTGGCCGAGCTTATGAATATGCTGGTTACTATTGAGCTTTTTATGAAAGGTTCTAAAGGCTCAGTACTTACTATGGAACGAACTTCTTTCAAGAGAAAGTCTTTTGGAAAGAAGAAGAAGTCTGTGAAATGGCAGAAGGTGGAAGGTGAAAAAAAAAGAAGGCATAGCTGAAGAAGAAGGCTGCTAACAAAAAAAAGTATTTTCATTGTAATACTGATGACCACTGAAAGCGAAACTGCCCTATATACCTAGCCACCCTGAAGAATAAGAAGGAGACATATCTTTCTGGAGGTATGCTCATTATTGAATCTAACCTTATAGTTTCTTCTGCATCCAGTTAGGTGCTTGACTATGGTTCTAGTGCTCATTTGTGCACTTCCATATAGGGTTTTGAGGATAGCAGGAGGCTAAGGGATGGTGAGATGATCCTACGTATCGAAAATGGAGCTAGGGTTGCTGTTGTAATCATGGGAACCTACCCTCTTTGACTACCATCTGGCTTAGATTTAGTACTTAAGGATTGTTATTATGTGCCTATTACAAGTAGAAATTTGATTTTTGTTTCATGTTTAGCACAAGAAGGCTATGTAATTAGTTTTCTTAAGGACCATTGTAATATTCTTTATGAAAAAAATAAAATTACAAGTGGTTTCCTCATTAACGGACTCTATCAGTTACATATTAATGTATCTATCTTTAATATCGAGCAAAATATGAATGCCATAAGATCAAAATGACCCAAGAATAGTCCAAACGATAGGTATCTATGGCACCTAAGGCTAGATCATATAGCAGAAGATAGGATTAACAAATTAGAGAAAATTGGGCTATTGAGTCCATTGACTTCTGAGTCATATTCAATTTGTGAATCATGTCTTTATGGCAAAATGACTAAACTTCCTTTTATGGGACATGAGGAAAGGGCCACAGATCTACTTGTCCTAGTTCATACTGATGTGTGCAGCCCATTTGATGTGCCGGCTAGAGGTAACTTTATCTACTTCATAATCTTTACCGATGATTTATCTTGGAATGGCAATGTGTATCTTATGAGACACAAGTATAAAGCTTTTGAAAAGTTCAAGAAATTTAGATATGAAGTAGAAAAGCAAACTGAAAAATCCATTAAGGTTCTTCGATCAGATCGATGAGGTGAATACCTTAGTCAGAAATTTTTTGACTATCTCAAGTAAAATGGCATAATCTCTCAATGGACTTCATCTGGAATACCTCAACTCAATGGGGTTTCAGAATGGAGGAAGCAAACCTATTAGATATGGTCCAATCCATGATGAGCTTCACAGACCTTCCTGATTTTCATTGGGGACATAGTCTGTTAACTGCTATATATTTATTGAATAGGGTTTCTTCTAAAATCATTCTTACCACATCGTATGAGATATGGCATGGTAAGAAACCAAGTCTGAGTCATCTCAGAATATGGGATTGTCCGGCTCATGTCAAAAGACAACAAGCAGATAAGTTAGATTTTATGCCCTTTAGAGCTCGATTTATAGGATAATCTAAAGTGTCATTAGGATATTATTTCTACATTCCATAAGACCATAATGTGATTGTGAGTCGACATGCCATCTTTCTTGAAAAATATTTTATTCAAGATAGCGGCATTGGAAAGCAAATCAAGCTCGAGGAGAAAGTCTCACAAGAGCAATGAGCTAAGGATCCTATGAAACCAAATCAGGTTGAGCCAATACAATCACTACCTTCTCCACCTCATAGATCGAAAAGAGTTTTCCATCCCCCTGAGAGGTACTTAGCTACTATCTCAGAGAAAGTAGAGGAAATATTCCTCACAGGTAATGAAATTCATGGTAATGATCCCAAAAACTATGATGAGGCAATATCAGATATCAACTCCAAGACATGATTAGAAACAATGAAGTCAGAAATTGACTCAATACACTCAAACCAAGTCTGAACCTTGGTAGATCTACCAGAAGGTATCAACACCGCAGACAATGCGGTAGACCCACTCACAAAGCTGTAGGGCCAACAGAAGATTGAAACCCATCTTGAGAAGATGGGACTTAGATTTGTAGCCAATTAGCTTTAGGTCAAGTGGGAGTTTGCTAGATATGTGTGCCATAGAAGCCAGAATTGGCTAACACTTGTAATACACATCTAAGGTCAAAATTATAATTTTGACTATAAATAATAAAATCAATTATTTTCTATCACAGTATGTATTTGAAGGTATCTGTGATACATCCCTTGAGTTAATGGTAATGATGGTTCATATTTTCAAGAGTTAAAAATTTAAGACATGAATTTTTATTATTAACTCATAAAATGCTCACGACCGTAGGATCATCATGAGGATGGTGATTGATCTGAAAGGTTGGTATATGATCGCTTCTTTAGGATAGATGAGTCTTGAGTCTATGGTGTAGAGACACCAGAGCGAGAGTATAGGTACTCGTTAGAGAACGAGGACACTGAGCATGTCCACCTCGAGCAGTCATCAGGAAGTCTATCTTCTCATCAATGATTGGCTCAAAATTGTAGTGATGTGTCTGGTTCTTTGACCTAAGGTGCATCGATAGTTTACCTTGAGAATGTTATAGTTTGACTACACCATAACTCGATCTCCTAGCCATTCGGAATCCTGAGGTGTATGTTGGCTATAACATGTTCATTATAGGAATTGGATTGCACCAATAGGGGATCTATCTACCTCGGTAGATGAGTAGCAGTCCTATGATGATCATAAGAATCAAGTCCATAAACCCATGGCTATGGTAGAGTGAAATAATAGAAAGAGTTTCTATTAGGATTTTCACATTGGACTTGAATCGAATGATTAATTAATATGACGAAAATTAGGATTTGATGAGATCATCTTAACCTTAATCCGATCGGAGCTCAAGATGGAGGAACTTAATCACACAAATAACTACACCGAGAGGTTTATTTTCAGTTCTAATGGGTTGCCACCATATGTTGCCAGGTATCATTGGTCAATTTTGGGAGCAATTAGAATGATTTGGATGATTGATCATACTAGTTGTCTGAATCAGAAAAGTTCTGATCCATCGAAAGGTGTTTCGATGATGTCGATGATAGAGATCATGACATATCCCATTACCATATGAAATAAAATCTAACTGGATCACATTTGAATCTAGATATCATCATTTAGACTAATCCAGTTCAACTGATTTGAATAAGATTCAATTAGGTTCAAGAAAATCATGCTAGTACACGATTGAGCTTGATATTCTCCTTCAACAATCATTAAAGTTTGTCTTAACTGAGCCAAATGTATTTGGACTCACTCAGGAACCTTCACTTGATCTGACTGGAGCTTGTCTAGGTCAGAAAAGGATTGTCTTAATTTATAAGATAAATTTGAGACAACTCCTGCTATTTTTCATCACCTGTTAAATCTTGTCTTTAGACTTTGATCAAATGTTGACCTTTAACACTTAAACATCTACCCATGTATCATGCACCCATAGGAGAGAGCTTTGACTCTTGTCTCCCTACTAAATAGTAGAAAGGCAAGGGGCTTATGCGTAGGGAGGCATGCGCCCAAAGTGGATAAGGATTGGAGTCCCATAGAGATAGGACTCTAGTTGCTTATTGCTTCATACTAAGGTGGCGCCAAAAAGTGTTCTTTGAGTAGTCTTGGCACCACCTTAGGAGATTTCTGAGGGACTCTAATCTGATTAGATCAGATGATGTCATCCCACCAATCAGATTTAGATCTGATTGCATAAAGAGTCATGATTGGCCGAGATGATGTGGCACTGCATGGTGCAGCACGGTCTATATAAATCCTATCTGCGCCTAGGATTTAGATCCTCTACCCTTTGCCCATGCCACAAGGCTTCTCTTCCTCCCTCTCCATACCACCTTCAGATCTTCTCTCTCCTCTCCAAACTCAAGAAGCTTTGGGCTTGAGTTTGCTATGATCAAAGCAAGAGAAAAGCGATAAGAAAGAAGAAGGCAGCACTGCTGTAAGAGACAACATCCGATCTTCAAAAGATATTTTGAAGATCTTCAAGATCAGATCTAGATCTGACCTTTGGAGTACAGATTGAGAAGGAGAAGATCTCCAGATCTTGCTCGAGTGGATACTGGTAGAGGCTAGATGCTTGCGTGGCTACATCCAGAACCACAGGTAAACATCGGGATCATCATAGGATAATAGGATTACCCATAACAAGGTACAATTAAATTAGATTTAATTTAATTTATTTTTATTTTTATTTTATTAGATCGATAAAATTAGATTTGAAGAGTCTTAGATCTAATTTGGATCTTAGAAGAAAATTTTTGAAATATCCATCTTGATCAAATCAGATCTGAACAAATCAGATTCGAGAAATAGGGTTTTTCCTTCACATACATCATTGACCTTCATAGAATCCATTTTGGATCTCATGGCTTCTAGCCATTTCTTAGAGTCGGATCTCTGCATCGCATCCATATAAATGATCGAATCCTCATCATTCTCATCGAGTTCGATGGGATCACCATCTTGGCCCAAAAATCCATAGTATCTATCTGGATGGCGCAGTACTCTACCGAATCATCTTAATGGTGTGGGTTCACTAGGCTTCGAATCTGATCTGATCAAATCCAACTTAGGTTCAACATTCTATGTCGGACTTTCTACCTATTGAACTTCATCAAGTTCAACCTTAGAGGCAATAGTTCCTTCATCAAGGAACTCCTTTTTCCAAAAAAGGTTGCCCTAAGACTGACGAACACCTTTTGTTCATCAACATGGTAGAAATAGTATCCTTTGGTCTCTTATGGGTATCCTATGAATGTACACTTGTTAGATCTAGGTCTAAGTTTATTTGTAACTAACCATTTGACATAAGCCGGGCACCCCCAAACCCTAAGGTGTGAAAGTGCTGGCTTACGCTTTATCCATATCTCATATGGGTTTTTAACTACAGATTTACTTGGAATCCTATTTAATAGATAATAAGTTGATTTGAGTGCATATCCCTATAAGGATATCGACAAGCTGACAAATCCCATCATGGATCGGACCATGTTTAGTAGAGTCTGATTCCTCCTTTCAGACACACCATTATACTATGGTGTTTCAGGAGGAGTCCATTGGAAGAGAATTCCATTCTTTCCTAGATATGTGAGAAACTCACCAGAAAGGTATTCTCCTCCTCTGTCAAATCAAAGAGTTTTAATATTCTTTTCAGTTTGTTTTTCTACTTTACTTTAAAATCATTTAAACATTTCATGAGAATCTGACTGATGTTTCATCAGATAGATATATCCATATCTAGATAGATCATCTATGAAAGTGATAAAGTAGACATATCCACCTCTGGCACCTATGCTCATTGGTCCATATACATCAGTATGTACTAGACCTAAGAGCTCATTGGCTCTCTCACCTTTTTCAGTGAAAGATAACTTGGTCATTTTACCAAGAAGACAGGACTCACAGGTTGGAAGTGATTCATAATCATTAACTTTGAGAATTTCCTCTTGAGTCAACCAGTTTGTCCTATTCTTGTTTATATGACCTAGCCTATAATGTCATAAGTAGATATTTGATACACTATCTAATCTAGGGTGCTTGCCAGTAGAGTAGACTACATTAACAGATTGTGATAACATATATACACCATTGTTCAATTATCCATAAAAAATAGTAACACCATTCATAATGATATTACAAACTCATTTCTTTATTGAAATTTCATAATTGTTCATGGCCAAAAGGCCTACAGAAATGATATTTAAAAAAACTAGGATAGAAATGATAATCACTAAGAATAATGGTATGTGATTCAAATACAAGTTTCGAAATTTTTAAAACTAGAACTAAAACTGATCTTCCATCTCCAACATTCAGGAATATCTCACCTTGCTCGAATCTTTTACTGACCTGCAATCCCTGCAATGAATTACAAATATGATAAGAGCTATCGGTATCCAATACCCAATCAGTAATATCATAAATAGAGAAATTATAAGGAGTTATCATATAAATATCTTATCCAGCAATAGCTTGCTTCTTTCTCTGCTTATTTGGATCTAGGAAGGCAATATACTGAGGATAGTTTCTCTTCTAGTGCCCCCACTTTTTGCAAAAGAAGCATTTGACTTGACTCTTATCGGGCTTGGTCTTTAGGATCTGAGCCTACATAGGTGTCATAGCATGAACATGCACCTTCTTGGCTTTCATCTTCTTGTTCTTCTTCCCTTTTCCAAAGGATCAAGAATGAGAAGATGAACCTCCCACTAAGTTCACTGACTCCTTATGGAGTTGGTAATCCTTCTCAAAGTTCTGAAGTAACCCCAATAACCCGTGGTAGTCCACTTCAGGCTTTGGCATTCTATAATGTGTAAGGAATGGGAGATAAGACTTGGGCAGCTAGTTCAGTATTGCATCTTTTCTAAGTTGTTTGTGCAAGGAAAAGCTAAGCTTGCTCAAGTGCTCTATCAGCTCGATCATGTACAATACATGATTAGTGACAGAGGCACCATATCACATTCTGACGTTGAAGATGGCACAACTAGTCTTGTGCCTCTCAACATCATCGGGTGTGCCAAAAGAATCCTCCAACACTTAGAGCATTTCGTTTGGCTGAGTTGTCTCAAACTTGTGACAAAACTCATTGCTCATCGTAGCTAGCATAATGCAGCGCACCATGATTCAATCACTGAGCCACTTTTGATAAGTGTCTCTAACTATTCCATGTGCATTGGCAGCTGGCTCCTCAGGTGCAGGATTCGTTCATGCTCCAGGACAATCTTCAACTTTTGGTACCAACTACCAAAGTTGGATCCCATCAACTTATCATTGTCCAATAATGATCGGAGCGATAGAGAAGTGGCCATGTCTGCACAAAGAAAAACCAAAATCTAATTAGTAATTGATTCATTAAACTAAAGATTTGGACTTTAATCAAAAGATTTCTTCCATTATTTTATTCGAATTGGTAGCCTCTTCCTCCAATTTGAGAAATCATCCTAATTTCTTAATGGGTACTAAAATCCACATAGATTGTACACAAGCCCAACTTTGGTTAGCCCACCCATGTACATCTAAGGGTAGGTTCATAATCAATTATTTTTGGAAATAATTTTTAGTAATTAAATTTTGCCCCACGCCCTGATCAGTTAGCTTTGGCCTTCTCAAAAAAGGGTCCAATTAGGTCCAACCATTAACATAACCATACTTGGCCCATCCAACCAATGAATGATCAGGTCCAACTTTGGTTTGCACACCTGACCATCATTTAGAAAGATGTATCCTAAAGATCATATAATGAATGATAATTCCATTAATCGATAAGCACCAGGCCTTTGGGCCTCCAATGATTATCCAATTGATGGACCCATTATCATCCCCTTTAATGGAAGGCAATGATCAAGTTATCATATAACTATTTCATTTTAAGAATCTAATAATTTTAGAGAATTTATTTATAAAAGTGAGTAGGTCAGATTAACCAGCTTGTCATGATCCTCCCACTAACTTCATCAAGTTAGCTTAAGGAAGACCATTAATAGGCTGGTCTAGAAGCACCTAAATCAGTCAAACTGATTTACCTGCTGACATGGGTTAGCTCGAATAGTCAAGCAATCTGATCAAAACATAATCTCACCAAGAGGCTAGGTAAGTTCGATCAGTGGAAGGGTCTGCTAGGCTTGCCTTAGACACCATCAGAAATGGCCAAGTAAGCTGGCTGCTAATTAAAAACCACTGATCTGGTTTACCTTAGACACCAACTAGTTTAATTAGTTTCAATTAGATCAACCTAACGGTTCATGCTAGACCGCATAGCCAAGAATCAAGTCCATCTTGGGTCTTGTTAAAGACATGGGCTTGACCAACTACAACTATTATAATTGATCTAGAGAATGCTTAACCTAATCTAAAATAATAGTTGATTAGATTTAGTCAATTCTCTAATTAAGTTCATTCTTTAATCTAACCCTACATGTAACCCAATTAATGGATCTAATCCCCACTAACCCATTTAACCCAATGTGTTATGACTTGTGTCTTAAGATCTTCAATTCACAATCCTAGATCCTAATCAATCAACTTCTTAATTCTCAATTAAGTTTTAAGTTGAGGGTTGGGGTTCGGCTTTTCAAAAATGATTTTCATATTTGTAAAATATTTTTACAATATGGTTCTATCAACCAAGTTGCATGTTTGATTCATAATCAATATACAAGTAAAATAAACATAAAACTATTTTAGATCTAATCTAAATAGGTTCGTGTAATTAAAATAGTTTCAATAATAATCTATCATAAATCTTCCTAGATCAAATCTAACATATTTATGATGATTAAAATCAGATTAAAATATTTTTAATTAGATCATAAAATCTCTTAAATTTAATCTAAAATTTTACGATCAATATTTTAGATCAGCACGTACTAGGACAACCTATTCACTATAAGGGGCAAACCTTACAGTAGGACAACCTTATGGCAATCCGTGCAATCTAAAATATATATTTTTTATATTTAATAATTAGATTATAAATTAGATCTAATCTAAGAAATAATTTAGACATGCACAGAAATCATGTAATAATAATCTAGGCTCTGATACCAATTGAAGGAACCAAATCTAGGATTTCATAAGTAGATCTTGAAACTTTTTCAAGATCTTACAGTGAAAGACTTAAATAAATCTAAAATTTATTTAAATAACCATGTAAATAACTAGATCTTAGATCTATTATATGATTAAGATATGATATTAAATCAAAAATTAAAATCAAATAATAAAGAAAAATGTTGATCAAATCAACCTAGATCTACACTACATCAAATGTAGGTATGAAGTTTATATATCAGATCTATTACCTAAGCAAGTTTAGACATTCAAACATGCTGATCTGAGCTTGAGGATGAAGTTATGAGCTGCACACATATTCGGCCTCTAGGAGTCATCCATACAAGTCTATGATCTTTGATCTAAAATTCGATGTAGAAAATCAGCACGGCATGCTAGTACTATGCGGATCCTTCTTCGACGATCGATCCGATGCTCCCTTCTTCAAAATTTGGACTCTCCAAAATATGAGAAAGAAGATAAAAGTTTGCTAATCTAAGATTCTCTCAAAAAAAAAAAATTCAAAAGAAAGGAGGAGAGATTGAAAATAAAACTGTCCTAGAAGAAGACCCTCTTCTTCTTCTCTTTTCTCTCACCTAGACACCTAGTTTGATGCGTATGGAACCCCCATTCCCAAGGACTCTCTTTCTCTAATTTTTGCACACCCCAAACCACTCCTAAAATTCTATATTTCATAAAAAAATCAAAATAAAATTCATCTAATAAATAGAAAAAAAGAAGAGTCCAAGTTAGGTCAAATTCCTAGACTAGGAATATCCAAATATGGGAAGTTGTTGGGGCGCCCAACTCTTGGGCGCCTCTTCCATAATTTTTGGTGTGGACCAATAGGGGAGGGCACACAAAAAAAGAGATTATTTTAATAGAATAAAAGAAGAATTAATTAAAAAAGGGGGTGGCACTCATGGGAAGATGTTTTGGCCAATATGGATTCTATCTCATAGAATCTTAAGCAAAACCAATTCCTCCTTTGACTTGGTCTTCCACCTAACTTCCAAATATGACTTGGAGGGAGAGTGGGGGCATGAGAATTAGAAAGAAAGAGATTTTCCATAAAAAATACCTAAAGAATAGGTATGGGGGGGGTCCAAGGTGGCTTAAGGAGATAGGGAGTCTTGATCACACTAGGACTCCTATTTTGACTTGGTCAAATAAAATCTTTTAACTAAATAAAATAAATATTAAATCAACCCAATTAAGTAAGATCCTAACTCATTTAAAAACTTAATTAAATTAGACTAAATCAAATTTAATTCTAATTTATTTTTTAATCAAATTAGAAAATTAGGTTAATCCAAGTCCTAGTTAGACTAGGACTAGTTCTTCCATGCACTTGGCTTATCCAATTAACCAATTGAACTTGATCCAATCAAGTCCAAACCAAATCTAATTAAATCATATTTAATTAGACTTAATCTTAACCTATTGGCTTAATCAAATTAAGCCAATTAGCAATCTAATTGCTAATCGATCCTCCTACAACACTTGCACTAGGTTAAACACCAATCATATTGTTTGTTTAACTCTAGAACGATTCTTAATCATTGATCTATCATCTGATGAGATCATAAGCTCTAATGTGTGTAATCTCATAGGTCTGAACCTATGTTGATAGCATAGAAATAAATTTATATACCAATCAAAGTGACCATCTAGCAATGATATCTGACCGCGGGATAGGTCGAAGGTGTTGAACACCATCCTTAGAACCCATGTGGATATAGTTTCCATATAATTCATCCCCTTGACCATAATGCTTGTAGGACATATCAAAATTTAACTGTCAACTTTGATCAGATTGTCCATATTGTATTTCAAAATACCAAATCCATCTGATGGATTATCCTAACCAAGGTTTTGCTATATTGAAATACAGTGATACATTCTTCTCCAACTCTTAGAGTGGTCGATTCCATCTTGATCACACTCCAACTTCACAAGTACTTGACTATAGCTAGAAGCCTTTCGTTGTTGAATTAAAAATTTAGTTAGTCCAGTAGCAAAGCACAGTGAGTTGCTTGCAAGTCACTGAGGTGATCTCAGGTCTAAGGGATACATATACCTATATCCCATCCGAGACATTCTTGACAGCAGAATGCTCTAGAGTTAGTCACATTCAATGATGATGTATCCATACATCTCTCCTATATGCCATACCAGTGTTTTCATACACTTTGGTTAAGAGGACAACCAACCTATATGGCATATAGCAACGTATGCTCGATAGATGCTGTCGTCCTAATTAACAGCCTATCATTTAGTCGTGAACAAATTTAAGAACTAATCGATAAATTCTCTCTTTTTCAAAACTAAATAGTTCTAAGAACTTCATCACAATAATGGAGTTCATTAGAAGATGTAAACTTATGATGAAAAAAGATGCCAAAATATTTTTTATTAATTAATAAATCAATTACAATATCTCAATTGTCAATAGGCTGATGATTGGCTTTGGGACATAATTTCCAATAGACCTTCTTTGCACTCAAGTTTCCTATGTTCCAAACCACTCTCTTAGATCTAAAATCTATAGAAAACAAATGCCCTAACTCCTTTTAAATAGAGAGTTATGATAGAGTCCTTGTCTAGGTCAAATACCTAGAAAGGAAAGTCCAAATTAAGTAAGAATTGGGGTCCCCAACTCTTAGGCATCCTCTCTTTATTTTTTTTTCATGGACTCTAGGGAATATGTGTAAATAAGTATTTTATTTTTCACAAAGAAATTAGAAAAGAATCAAGTGGTTTAGTGCATCAAAGAATAAGGAAAGATGATATGTTAAACTCTATCCAATAGAGACCTAGGTCCAAACAACTTGTTTGTTTTGACCTATCAATAACTAATTTTGTTCTAAAATGATGGGAGACATAAAAAGAGCATGGATACTCTCTAAAAATAAAATTTTTCATAAAAATTTCAAGAGAATTGGTGTGGGGGGGATTGAAAGCAAGATGGTACAAGATGGAGAAATCCTTGTCACATTAGGACTTCTCGTTTTGACTTGGTCCAACTTATTATTTGAATCCAATTAAATCAAAACTAATGCTACCCAAATAGAGATGATCTTAGTCCAACTAAGTAATTAATTAAATTAAGATTAAATCATATTTAAATCTGATTAAATTTTTAATTAAATTAGAAATTGAATGCACACAAGTCCTAATGGAACAGGGACTTGTTCTTCCTTGCAATTTGCTCATCCAATAAATCAATTGGACTTGATCCAATCAAGTCTAAACTAAATCTAATTAAATCATATTTAATTAGAATTAATATTAGATCACTAGCTTCATTAAATTAAGCCAATTAATAATCTAATTGCTAATCGATCCTCCTGCAATACTTACACTTGGTCAAACATCAATCATATTGATTGTTTGACCTTAGAATGATTCTAAATCATTAATCAACCATCCAATTAGATCAAGACCTCTTATGTGTGTGATTCCATAGGTTTGAACCTAAGCTGATAGCATAGAAATAAAATTTTATACCAATCAAAGTGACCATCCAGCAATGACATCCGATGGTCGGATTGGTTGAATGTGCTAAGAAATACTCTTAGAATCCATGTAGATATAGTCTTCGTATAATTCATCCCCATGACCTTAATGCTCATAGGATGATTTAAAGTTTAACTATCAATCCTGATTAGGTCATCCATATTATATTTCAAAATATCAAATCCATCTCATGGATTATCCTGGCCAAGGTTTTACAAAATTGAAATACAGTGATGCATTTTCTCCAACCCTTGGAGTAGTCAATTCCATCTTGATCACTTACAAACTCCACAAGTACTTGACTATGCCCAAAAACTTTCTATTATGAAATTAAAAATTTAGTTAGCCCAACAAAAAAGCATAGTGAGTTGTTTGCAAGCCACCATGGTGATCTCAGGTTTAAGGAATACTTATACCAATATTCCATCAGAGCAATTCTCGACAGTAGAATGCTTTGAAGTTGATCATGTTCCATGATGAAGTACCCTTACATCTCACCTGTATGCAATACCAGTATCTTCATACTCCTTGGTTAAGAGAATAACCAACCTATATGGCATACAATGACCTATACTTGATAAATGTTGTCATCCTAATTAACAATGTATCATTTGGTCATGAACGGTTTGAGAACTAATCAATAAATCATCTCTTTATCGAAACTAAAGAGTCCTAAGGACTTCATCACAAATAAAAAAATTCAATAGAAGTTGTAGACATTATGATGAAAATATCAAAATCTTTATTTTATTTAATAATAAATTAATTATAATTATAAAATAGCACAACCATCAATAGGTCGATGATTGACTTTGGAACATAATTTCCAACAACTACCACTCATCCTAAAGCCACTCAGTACAATATCTAATACCCATCTTCATCTTGTGGTTGTCGAACTCCTTTACCACCAGGGCTATAATGAAGGGGTTGGCCAAGTTTTCTTTTCTATCGATCTTCTAAAGATCGACGTTATGTCGATCCACGATCTCTCGGACCAGATGGTAATGGTGCAGTATCTGCTTCATCCGCTGGTATGCTTTTGGTTTCTTCGTCTAAGCAATGGCACCAGTGCTGTCATAATACAGCAGGACCAGACCATTAAGGAAGGGTGCAACTTCAAGCTCGGTGATGAATTTCTTTAGCCACATAATTTTCTTTGCAATATCTTATGCTGCGACATCTCCACCTCGCAAACAGAATCTATCATAGTGTGATGCCTGAAACTCTTCCAGTAGATTGCTCTAACATTTAGAATAACGACGTATCCCAATATGCTTCTGCTATCATCATGGTCAGATTGAAAGCTAGAGTCTGTAAATCCCTCAAGTTTCAGATTTAACTCATCATAAACCAGCTACTGATTCTTAATATTTCTCAAATACTTATGGATGGCTTTCACCACCTTCTAGTTGTTCTTCCCTAGATCAAATTGGTATCTACTCACTACTCCTAGTTAATATGCCACATATGATCTCGTACATGTCATGGCATATATGATAGATCCCACTATCAAAGCATATGGAACTCTACTCATATGCTCTATCTCTTCAGGAATTGTAGGACAATCCTTCTTAGAAAGAAAAATTTCTTAGCCTATCGAAAGATAGCCCTTCTTGAAATTCTCCATGCTGAATCTCTTCAGCATAGTTTCTAGGTATGTGGACTAGAATAACTCAAGCATCCTCTTAGATCTATCCCTATAGATCTTCATCACTAGGATGTAGGATGCTTCATCGAAGTCCTTCATGGAGAACTGATATAACAACCAAACATTGATTCCTTGCAATGCAGAGATGTCATTCACGATTAAGAGAATGTCATCCACATACAAGATAAGAAATACCACTACCGAACTATCTATCCATTTAAAAATGAAGGACTCTTCTCTATTCTTAACAAAGCCATACATTTTGATCATCTTATCAAAATACATGTTCCAACTCTGAGATGCTTGCTTCAATCCATAAATGGATCTCTAAAGCTTGCACATCTTGGACTCATCTATGGATGTGAATCACTTAGGTTGTATTATATACACCTCTTTACTCATATCTTCATTTAGGAAAGCTATCTTCACATCCATCTGCCAGATCTCATAATCTAGATGGACAGCTATCGCAAGCATTATCCAAATAGATTTGAGCATTACAATAAGAAAGAATATTTCATCATAGTCAATACCATAACATTGATGATATTTTTTGGCAACCAGATGGGCTTTATAGGTCTCCATCTTTCCATCTGCATCCTTCTTTTTCTTAAAGATCGACTTACACCCAATGGATTTAACCCCTTCGGATGGGTCAACTAATGTCCACACATCATTGACCTTCATAGACTCCATCTCAAGTTTCATAGCCTCATGCCATTTCTCAAAATTAGGTCTCTACATTGCATCCATATAGATGATCGGATCCTCATTATTCTTATCAAACTCGATAGGATCACCATTTCAGACTAAGAAACCATAGTATCTGTCCGATTGACACAGTACTCTATCGGATCATCTTAATGGTGCTGGTACACTAGGCTCCAAATTTGGTCTGATCAAATCTGATTTAGGTTCGACTACTTGTTTCGACTTTTCTACCTATTAAACTTTCTTATTTCAACCTTAGAGACAATAGTTCCTTCACCAAGGAACTTCTTTTTCAAAAAAATTGCCTTAAAACTGACAAACACCTTTTATTCATTAGCACGATAGAAAAAATAATCCCTAGTTTTCTTGGAGTATTCTATAAATACACACTTATTAGACTGAGGTTCAAGACTAACCTATTAATGACTAAATACTCTAAGGTTCAACACACTTATCTAAGGTTCAATACTTTAAGGTTCAAGACTAACCTATTAATGGTACACTTAGAGTATTCTATAAATCATCTAAAAGAATTCCTTGGAGTATTTATTGCATATGATGAAATAAATGCCATCACATATTTTATTAAAATATCTCATTTCATGAGTTTGGAAGACAAAAAACAAACAGCCCAAAAATTAATTGACTTGAGGGCATATTCCTTTCAAGAAGCCCCAACACGAACCTCTTTATGCTGCTAAACAATGTTCAACTTCTGATACTTATTATCAAAGTTGGATCCCATAAGTATATTACTGTCTTATAGTAAATGAAGCAACTAGGGTTTAGCCTTAACTGCACAAAGAAGAACCAAAAGCCTAATTAGTAAATGATTTATCAATCCTAATGATTTGGATTTTAATCAAAAGACTCTCCCACTATTTTATTCAAATTAGTAGCCTCTACCTCTAATTCAAGGAATTACTCTAATTCCTTAGTGGGTACTAGAATTCACATAGACTGTACACAAGCCCAACTTTGATTGGTCAACCGATGTATATATAAAGGTAGGTTCATAATCAATTATTTTTTAAAATAATTTTTAGTATTTTAATTTTGCCCTAGTCCCTAATCAGTAGACCTTGGCCTTCATTAAAAAGATTCGATTAGGTCCAACCATTAACAGAACCATGCTTGGTCCATCTAACCAATGAATGATTAAGTCTAACTTTGGTTGGTCAATCTAACCACCATTCTGAGAGTCGTGGCCAAGAAATCATATTATGAATGACAATTCCATTAGCCAATAAGCACTAAGCCTTTGGGCCTCTAATGATTATCCAACTATTGGACCCATTATCACTCACTTAATAGGAGGCTATAATCTAGTTATTACCATAACTATTTTATTTTAAGGATGTAATAATTTTAGATGATTTGATTAATTTGATTTAGAGAAGAGAATCAGAGGAACCAGCTAATCATTATCCTTCCACTAACTTCACCATGTTAGATTAAGGAAGACCATTGACAGGCTGATCTAGTAGCATCTAAATCAATCACACTGATTTATCTAGCTGACATGTGTCAGCTTGAATTGCCAAGTAATTTGATCAAAACATAATTTTACTAAGAAGGCCAGGTAAGTAAGATCAGTAGGAGGGTCTGCCAAAGCTTGCCTTATACACCATCAAAAATGGCTAGGTAAACGGGTTGTCAATTAAAACAATCGATTTAGATTGGCAGATTTATCTTAGATACCAACTGATTAATTAGTTTTGATTAGATCAATCTAACAATTCATGCTAGACTGCATAGCTAAGAATCAAGTCCATCTTGATTCTCGTTAAAGACATAGACTTGACCAACTACAACTATTATAATTGATCTAAAGAATTCTTGATCTAAATTATAACAACTCTTGATTAGATTTAGTTAATTTTCTAATTAAGTCCATTTTTTAATCTAACCTTAGGTCTAACCCAATTAATGGACCTAATTTTCACTAACCCATTAATCCAAATATTATGATTTTGTCTTAGGATCTTCAATTCACAATCCTAGATCCTAATCAAAACAACTTTTAATTCTTAATTACGTTTTGGGCTGAGGGTTGGGGTTTGGCATTTCAAAATTGATTTTTATGTTTGTAAAATATTTTTACAACATGGTTCTACCAACCAGTTGCATGTTTGATTCATAATCAATATGCAAATAATAAAAACATAAATCTACTTTAGATTTAATCTAAATATATTCTTGTAATTCAAGATTGAAATAATTTCAATGCTAATCTATCATAAATCACCGTAGATCAAATCTAACATATTTATGATGATTAAAATTAGGTCAAAATACTTTCAATCAGATCATAAAATCTCTTAGATCTAATCTAAAATTTTATGCTTAGGATTTTAGATCGATACGTACTAGGATAATCTTTTCACTATAAGGAGTAAACCTTATAGCAAGACAACCTTATAAGATTAGTTCATGCAATCTAACACATATCTTTTTAGATTTAAATATTTTTAAATCTAATAAATTATAAATTAATATAGATCATATCTAAGAAGTCTGTGATTTACATTTGATCTGCATGAACTATAATAACCTTTTCACTATAAGGGGTAAATCTTACAGCAGGACAATCTTATAAATCAATTTATATGATCTTTTTTTTTTTAATTTTAGATTTAAATAATAGATAATAATTTAGATCTAATATAAATTATTAATTTAATCATGCATAAAAATCATGTAATAAAGAACCTATACTCTGATAATAATTGAAGAAAACAGATCTAGGATTTCACGATCACATTTTGAAACTTTTTCAAAAAACATAGTAGAAGTGATGAACTAATCATATAAATTCATAAATAACATATAAAAAAGTTCTAGATCTAGGATCTTATCACATGATCTAAGCATGCTATTAAATCTAAAATTTAGAGATAAGAAAATATGATGTTGATAATGTCAATAATAGAACTATGCTAGATCAAATTTAGATAAGAAAAAGAAGATCATATCATCCTTACCTTAACAAGATAGATTCTTTAGCTCACTGATCTGAGGCAAAGATCATTACTCTGAGCCACACATATATCCGACCTCTATAGGATATCCACACAAGGAACCAATCTAAAATCTAAAGTTTGATGATAGAAAATCAGCATAGCATGCTAGTACTGTGCTGATTCTTCTTTGATGGCTGATCTAGAATCTTCTTCTTCAATCCTAGGATACTCCAATATTTAGAAAAAGAAGAAAGAGATTTATGAAGAAATTCATCTCTTAAAATCTCATAAAAGGAGGAGGAAGGGATGAAGAAAAAACCCTGGAGAAGAACCCTTTCTTTTCCCTTCTTTTTCTCTCATTAGGACATAATGGCTTGTCTCAATGAAGCACCATGCCCAAATCTTTTTTGCACCCAAGCTTCTCATGTCCCAAACCTCTCTCTCAGATCTAAATCTTGTAGAAAAATCATGCCCTAACTCCCTTTAAATAGAGAGTTATGATAGAGTCCTTATCTAGGTGAAATACCTAGAAAGGCAAGTCCAAATTGAGCAAGGATTGGGGTGCCCAACTCTTGGGCGTCCCCTCCTTATTTTTTTTCATTGACTCTAGGGAATATGTAGAAATAAGTCTTCTATTTTTTACTAAAAAAATAGAGGGAAATCTGATGGTTTGGTTCATCAAAAGAATAAGGAAAGATGATGTGTCAAACTCTATCTAATAGAGACCTAGGTTAAAATAACTTATTTGTTTTGATCTATTCCACAACTAATTTCCTTCTAAAATAGTGGGAGACATAAAAAGGGTATGGACACTCTCTAAAAGTAAAATTATCCATGATAATTCTAAGGAAAATTGTGTGGGCATGCATGGAAAGCAAGGTGGTGCAAGATGAAGAAATCCTAGTCACACTAGGACTTCTAGTTTTGACTTGGTCCAACTTATTATTTGAACCCAATTAAATCAAAACTAATGCAATCCAATTAGAAATGATCTTAATCCAACTAAAAAACTAATTAAATTAGATTAAATTAAATTTAAATCTAATTTAATTTTTAATCAAATTAGAAATTGAGTGCATACAAGTCTTAATTGAATAGGGACTTGTTCTTCCTTGCAATTTGCTCATCCATTAAATCAATTGAATTTAATCCAATCAAGCCTAAATCAAATCTAATTAAATTATATTTAATTAGACTTAATCTCAGTCTACTAGCTTAATCAAATGAAGTCAATTAACAATCTAATTACTAATCGATCCTCCTACAATACTTGCACTTGGTCAAACATCAATCATATTGATTATTTGACCTTAGAATGATTCTAAATCATTGATCAACAATATGATCAGATCGAGATCACTTATATGTATGATTCTGTAGGTTTGAACCTAAATTAGTAGATTAAAAATAAATTTTTATATCAATCAAAGTGATCATCTAACAATGATACCTAACAATTGGATAGGTCGAATGTGTAAAGCAATACTCTTAGAACCCATGTGAATATAGTTTTCATATATTCATCCCCTTGACCTTAATATTCATAGGATGACTTAGAGTTTAACTATCAACCTTGATTAGATCATCCATATTATATTTCAAAATACCAAATCTATCTAATAAATTATCCCAGCCAAGGTTTTGCTAAATTGAAATACAATGATGCATTTTCTCCAAACTCTTGGTGTGGTCAATCCCATCTTGATCATATATCAACTTCATAAGTACTTCATTGTTCCCAAAAACTTTTCATTACTAAATTAGAAATTTAGATTATCCAACACCAAAGCACAATGAGTTGCTTGCAGGCCACCATGGTGATCTCAACTCTAAGGAACACTTATATCCATATCCCATCAGAGTAATTCTTGATAGTAGAATGCTCTAAAATTGATCATGTTCGATGATGATGTACTTTCACATCTCACCTATATGCCATACCAGTGTCTTCACACTCCTTGGTTAAGAGGATAACTAACCTACATGGCATGCAGCGATCTATACTCGATCAACATTATCATCCTAATTAACAATGTATCGTTTGACCGTGAATGGTTTAAGAACTAATCGATAAATTCTTTCTTAATCAAAACTAAATAGTCCTAAGAACTTCATCACAACACATGGATTTCATTAGAAGTGTAGACTTTATAATGAAAATGCTAGAATATTATTTTATTCAATAATAAATTATTTATAAATATAAAATAGTACAACCATCAACAAGCTGACGATTGACTTTGGAGCATAATTTTCAACATCTAGATCACATGTAATAAATTTATGATTAACTTTAGATGTGCATGAACTAGGATAACCTTTACACTGTAAGGGATAAACCTTACAACAGAATAACATTATAAATCAGTATGTGCGATCTATTTTTTAATTTTAGATTTAAACATTAGATTATAAATTAGATCTAATCTAAATAAATAATCCACACATGCATAAAAGTCATATGATAAGAAACCTATACTCTAATACTAATTGAAGGAAACCAATCTAGGATTTCATGAGCATATTTCAAAACTTTTTCAAAATCATGCAGTGGAAGTAATAAACTAATCATATTAATTTATTGAACTATATGAATTAACCCAAGATCTAGGATCTTATCTTATGATTTATGCATGCTATTAAATATAAAAATAAAAATCAAGCACAAATGATGTTGATCATATCAACATCAAAGCAATACTAGATCTAATTTAAATAGTAAAGAAAGATCAAATCTCTCTTACCTTTGCAAGATGGATTCTTCAACTTACTAATCTAAGGCTGAGATCATTGCTCTGAGCCACGCACACATCCGACCTCTATAGATGTCGACATAAGGCCTTGATCATCGATCTGATGTCCGGTGATAGAAAATCAGCATAACATGCTAGTACTATACTGATCCTTCTTCGATGGCTGATCAGTGTTAGATATGTGTGCCCTAGAAGCCAAAATTGACTGACACTTGTAATACACTTCTAAGGGCAATATTATAATTTTGATTATAAATAATAAAATAAATTATTTCCTATCACATAAGTGTATTTAGTGTCTGTGATACATCCCTTGAGTTAATGGTAATGATAATTCATATTTTCAAGAGTTGAAAATTTAAGACATGAATTTTTATTTATTAACTCATAAAATGCTCCTGATCGTAGGATCATCATGAGGATGGTGATTGATCCGGAAGGTTAGTATACAATCGCTTCTTTATAGTAGATGAGTCTTATGTCTATGGTGTAGAGACACCGAAGTAAGAATATAGGTACTCGTTAGAGAATGAGGGCACTGAGCGTGACCACCTTAAGTAGTCATAAGGAAGTCTACTTTCTCATCGATGACTGACTCGATGCTACGGTGGTGTGTCTGATTCTTTGATCTGAGGTGCATCGGCAGTTCACCTTGAGGGTGTTATAGTTTGACTATACCATGACTCGGTCTCCTAGCCATTCAGAACCCTAAGGTGTACGTTGGCTATAGCATGTTCATTGTAGGAAAGGATTGCACGAAGATGAAATCTATCTACCTCGGTGGATGAGGAGCAGCCCTATGATGATCATGAGAATCAAGTCCATAAGCCCTAGCCATGGTAGAGAGTAAAATAATAGAAAGAGTTTCTATTAAAGTTTTCACATCGAACTTGAAACGAATGATTAAATTATATGATAGAAATTAGGGTTTGATGAGTTCATCTTAACCCTAATCTGATCGAGGCTCAAGATAGAAGAATTTAATCACATAAGTAGCTGCACTGAGAGGTTCATTTTTAGTTTTGATGGGTTGCCACCATATGCTGCTAGGTGTCACTGATAGATTTTGGGAGCAATTAGAATGATTTAGATGATCGATCATTCTAAGTTGTCTGAATCAGAAGAGTTCTGATCCATCGAAAGAAGTTTCGATGATGTCGATGATGGAGATCATGATATATCCCATTACCATATAGAACTAAATCTAACTAGATCACACAAACAAGAGTTTTGATCTGGATATCATCAGTTGAGCTAACCCAGTTCAATTGATTTGAATAAGATTCAATTAGGTTCAAGAAAATCGTGCTAGCACACGATTGAGCCTAACATTCTCCTTTTTCTATCTTAAAAGTTGTCTTGATTGAGCCAAATGAGTTTGTGCTCACTCAGGTACCTTTACCTAGTCTGGTTGGAGCTTGTCCAAGTTAAAAAAGGGTTGTCTTAATTTATGAGATAAATTTGAGACAACACCTGCCATTTTTCGTCACCTGCTAATTCTTGTAGTTTGACTTGGTCAAACATTGACCTTTGATCCTTGGACATCTGCCCATGTGTCATGCACTTATTGGAGAGCAGATAGGGGCTTGTCCCCTCTCTATAAATTGAAAAGAAGGTGGCACATGCCTAGGATGGTGTGCGCTTATGGATAGGGATGCTGGAGTCCCATACGGATGGGACTCCAGGTTGCTTCTTGGTTTCTACTTAGGTAGCCCTTGGGTATCTACTTTGACCAGTCTTAGGCACCATCTAAGAATGAACCTATGGGTTTCTCATTTGATTGGATCAGGTGATATCATCCCATCAATCAGATTTAGATCTGATTGTATGAAGCAACATGATTGGCCAGGGTGATGTAGCACTGCATGGCACAGCAGAGTCTACAAAAGGACCCTGTCTGCGCCCACTTTTGAGAACTCCCCCTCCAAACCATGCCCCAAGGCTATCCCTCTTTCTTCTCTATGCCACAAGGCTGCCACTCTCCCTTCTCCATGCCCAAGAAAGTTGGGCCTTCAGATTAGTGCGAGTCAGGCAAGAAAAGGCTGACGAAAAAGGAAGAAGGCAGTACTGCTGCAGAGATGATGGGTGATCTTCAGAAGAAGTTTTGAAGACTCTCTAAATTAGATCTAGATATAATTTTTGGACAAAAGAAAGAGAAAAAGAAGATCTTTAGATCCAGTCCGAGTGGATACCGGTAGAGGCCAGCCGCTTACGTGGCTAGATCTAGAATCTCAGGGCTTCGGCAGGATCATCAACGGATAATCAGATTACCCAGAACCAAGATAAAATTAATTTAAAATTAATTTAATTTAATTTTCTTAATTATTAGATCATAAATTAGATCTGAAAAGTGTCAGATCTGATTTGGATCTAAGAGACAATTTTTGAAATATGCCTCTCGATCCAATCAAATCTAAACGAACCTAACCCAGAAAATCAGGATTTTCCTTCAATCAGAAGCCTCCTTCTCCAAATCTTGGATCCTCCAATAATCAAAAGAAGAAGTAGAGGATTTGAAAAGGGAATCACTCTTCTAAAATCTAATAAAAGGAGGAAGAAGAGAATCAAGAAAAACCTGGAGAATAACCCTTTCTTCTTCCTTCTCTTTCTCCCACCATGACATAATGGCTTGTGTCTCAATAAAGCACCACGCCCAAATCATCTTTGCACCCAAACTTTCCATGTCCCAAATCTCTCTCTTAGGTCCAAAATCTATAGAAAAATCATGTCCTAACTCCCTTTAAATAGAGAGTTATGATAGAGTCCTTGTCCAGGTCAAATACCTAGAAAAGCAGGTCCAAATTGAGCAAGGATTGGAGTGCCCAACTCTTGGATGTCCCCTCCTTATTTATTTTTTGTGGACTCTAGGAAATATGTCCAAATAAGTCTTTTATTTTTCATAAAAATATCAAGGAAAAATCAAGAGGTTTGGTACCTCAGAGAAATAAGAAAAGATGATGTGTCAAACTCTATCTAATAGAGACCTAGGTCAAAACAACTTTTTCATTTTGACCAATTCCATAACTAATTTCCAAATAAAATAGTGGGAAACATAAAAAAGATATGGATACTCTCTAGAAAATAAAATTTTCATAAAAATTCTAAAGGAATTGGTGTGGGGGGGCATGAAAAGTAAGGTGGTGCAAGATGGAGAAATCCTAGTCACACTAGGACTTCTAGTTTTGACTTGGTCCAACTTATTATTTGAATATAATTAAATAAAAATTAATGCAACTCAATTAGAGATGATCTTAGTCAAACTGAAATTCTAATTATATCATCTTAAATTAAATTTAGGTCTAGTTTAATTTCTAATCAAATCAGAAATTGGGTGCATACAAGTTCTAATTGAACAGGGACATGTTCTCCCTTATAATTTGCTCATCAAATAAACTACTTAGACTTGATCCAATCAAGTTTAAATTAAATCTAATTAAATCATAATCAATTAAACTTAATCTCATCCCTCAAGCTTAATCAAATTAAGTCAATTAGCTATCCAATTGCTAATCAATTCTCTATTAACACTTATACTAGGTCAAACATCAATTGTATTGATTATTTGATCTTAACATGATTCTAAATCATTGATCAACCATCCGATCAGATCAAGATCTCTTAGGTGTATGGTCCCATATGTTTGAACCTAGGCTGGTAGTATAGAAATAAATTTTTGTACCTATTGAAGTGACCATCTAGTAATGGTACCCGATGGACGAATAGGTCGAATGTGTAGAGCAACATCCTTAGAACCCATGTGGATATAGTTTTCATATAATTCATCCCCTTAACCTAAATTCTCATAGGATGATTCAGAATTAAACTGTCAACTCTGATTTTATCATTCACATTGTATTTTAAAATACCAAATCCATCTCATGCATTATCATAGCCAAAATTTTGCTAAATTGAAATATAGTGACGTATTTTCTCCAATTCTTAGAGTGGTTAATTCTATCTTGATCACTCACTGACTTTACTAGCACTTGACTATGCCCAAAAACTTTTCGTTACTAAATTAGAAATTTAATTAGTTCGGCACCAAAGCACAGTGAGTTGTTGCAAGCCACCGTAGTGATCTCAGGTCTAAGGGACACTTATACCTATATCCCATCAGAGCAATTCTCGATGGCAGAATGCTCTTGAGTTGGTCATGTTTAGTGATGATGTATCCTTACATCTCATCTGTATGTTATACCAGTACCTTCATACTTCTTGGTTAAGTGGACAACCAACCTATATTGCATACAACGATCTATACTTGATAAACATTGTCATCCTAATTAACAATGTATTATTTGGTCATGAATGATTTAAGGACTAATCAATAAATTCTCTCTTTATCAAAATTAAATAGTCTTATGAATTTCATCACAAATAAAAAAGTTCATTAGATGATGTAGACTTTATGATAAAAATATTAAAATATTTATTTTATTTAATAATAAATTAATTATAATAATAAAATAAAATAGCACAATCATCAACAGACTGACGATTGGCTTTAGGACATAATTACCAACACTTTCCTCATGGTCTATATGGAACATCCTCTCAAATAAGTGTGGAAGGACGTAGCCCTTCATTAAAGGTTGGCCGACCTCCCAGTCATCCAGGGAACCTTGCTCCAGGTTGGAGTTGTTGTTGCCAGACTCCCCAATATTCCTCCAAACATTCTTGGTGGTAGTCTTCTTCTTTCTCTTCTCCACCACTACCCCTTGTTTAGGATGCACGGAGCTGGCTGCTTTGTAGGGCAAGGTCGAACTCAATGCAATTGCAGCAACCTTTGGGACAGGGGTAGTTTGGGTCAGAGCAGTCGAGCTCGGGCCTTCAACCCTCACTTGCTTCGATGATTCACTTGAGGAACCTCCCTTCCTTTTATGAGCCTTAATCCCCTTGGTCAACTAATTCAGTTCATCAGGAGTCATCTCTGTACTAGCAAGTCAAGGTTAGAAAAGAGATGAAAGGATAGAGAAATAAATGCTAATGTATACCTTCCAGGTTGAGAGAGCTTAAGCTGAAGTTGAATAAGGTTTGATTATCTACAAGTTTGGATGATAGGGGAGCTTTGTAATTTCTTAAGGTGCTAGCAGAGTGGAGGTTCTCCCTCTTCAACCCAGGAGCTCGACCAACCGAATCTCTCAACTGACCCCAGTGAGGAAGCCCTAACTCTACAGAACGATAAGAAACAAAGAGAAATTTTTCCTTCCAATTGTGAATAGAGAAAGGGGCATCCTTAAGCAACTCCTTCTTGTCAAACTGAGGAGACAAGTACCATCAGTCCTTAGCAGAAGGATGATACTTAAAGGTAAAAAGTTATAGAACAAAGAGATGGTGGGATGGACCTCAGCTGAGATGTAGAGGGCAAGGAATCCTATGACGAACCTAAAAAGTTCGGGACAATGAAAGTGAAGGAAATGTTCAAAAAATGGAAAAGGACTACAATGAATGAAGGGATCGAAAGTTGTAGCCCGACATGAAGAGCTTTGGAGTATAAATAGAAGTGACCTAGAGGAGGGGCACAAACTGGTCGTTCGGCCTAGGAAGCTCCAGCTCATACTTCAAAGGAATCCCATATTGGATTCTAATAATGGAAAGATCTTTGAAGGAAAGGGAGCAAGGGATGGTTTCAGAAATGAAGGTTGGATAAGATATTTCTATGAGTTTGGCTGTCTCCCTAGGATCGGGAGTTGAGTTTAGATTGGACGAGCTCCTAGAACCGGAGGATCAGGATACTTTGGAAGATATTTTTGGATCAAACTAAACCAAAAAACTCCCTAAAAATTGGAAGAAATGGGCTGCGAGATTTTTGAAAAATCTAAGGAAGAACAAAAGCTTTCTTGAGAAATCAAGGGGCCAAAAAATGAAAGAAAAGCAGGAAAATGCTGAAAGAAAGTTAGGAGACTAACCTAAACCGATCAAAGATTTCAGGGGGATGGTCAGAGGAATGGAAGGTAAATGGAGGGGACGTCGAAGGCCGAAGAGATCATAGACAAAAGGGAACCAGGCACTTGGGCTTGAAGAAAATGGAAGACAAAGGAAAAAGGAAATGAGCCAGGATGGGAGAAGAGGAAGGAAGGAACGCTTAAATAGCCGGATGGACTTCCAAGCAGTTATGATTGCAGATCATCTCCATCCAAACTTCGTCCGCTACATGTTCCTCCTATCAAGATTGCAGCTGGGGACTAATAGAGTTTTTTCTGTGCCATACATGGAGCTCCGTGCTAGAGGGGAGATTTCAAAAATAAAAGTCTTTCTGAGTCATTCAGCACTAAAAGAACTTCAGTGCCAGTTCAAATACGCCAAAACTTTTCATCTTTCGAGAGCAGGAAGCCTGAAAAGGACTGCAGTAGTCGTAGTTTTGTACTCCCTTCATTCAACCTTTGAACTCGGGAGTAGGGCGACAAGTGTTAGGGGTAAAATAACTCTTGTCAAAGTCTGATGGATTACCCAACCTTGATATGGTATTACCTAGAGTAGTGTTGTTTGGATCCAAGCTTCAGTTAAATTATTTTTCTATTCTAGTCGAGTTTTGGAAGGCCAACCTTTGGCCCATGTTTGCCAGACGATCTTCCCAATGGCATCTCTTAGCTCTCTTCCATAATGGCAGAACTTATCAAAGACATGCTGAGCTTCAGCCGAACAAGCTTGAACAGTGAAAAATGTTATCATCCGACTAGTTTTGATCCCTAGCTCAAGATAGCAGGAGTTTAAGTATCGAATCCCAGTATAGCACAATCTTGAAAGCAGCCAAATTCCTTCACTACAAATGATAGATCTCACCAATTTCATATCAAAAACTTTGGTCAACCGAACTCCTCGCCAGCCAAATTTCTCTCCAACTAAACTTCTCTTCAATTGAATTTTTTTACTCCACCTTAGGTGTTAGTATAGAAAATGGTGCTGATGTCGGAGTTTACTAGAGCTGGTGAAGACGAAGTCTTTGATAAGACATACAAGACAAAGTCCAAACTAGAGGTGGATGGCTCTGATAGGATCCTCCAAAAGTATTGAGTAGAGATATCCACATCTAGCACTTATGCTCATTGGTCTACATATATCAGTATGTACTAGACCTAAGAGCTCATTGGCTCTCTCACCTTTCTCGGTGGAAGGTGACTTGGTCATTTTACCAAGAAGGCAGGACTCATAAGTTGGAAGTGATTCACAATCATTAACTTCGAGAATTTCCTCCTGAGTCAATCTATTTATCCTGTTCTTGTTTATGTGACCTAGCCTATAGTGCCATAAGTAGATATCTGATACACTATCTAATCTAGGATGCTTGCCAGTTGAATAGACTACATTAACAGGTTGTGATAACATATATACATCATTGTTCAATTATCCACAGAAAGCAGTAACACCATTCATAATGACATTACAAACTCATTTCATTATTAAAATTTTATAATTGTTTATGGTCAAGAGGCCTACAGAAATGATATTTAAAAAGAAACTAGGACAGAAATGACAATCACTAAGAACAACGGTATGAGATTTAAATACAAGTTCTAAAATTTCTAAAGCTAGAATAGGAACTGGTCTTCCATCTCCAACATTTAGGAATCTCTTACCTTGCTCAAATCTTTTACTGACCTGCAACCCCTGCAACGAATTGCAAATATGGTAAGGGCTATCGGTATACAATACCCAGTCAGTAATATCATAAATAGAGAAATTGCAATGAGTTATTATATAAATACTTTGTCCAGTAACAGCTTGCTTCTTTCTCTGCCTGTTCGACCTAGGGAGGTAATGTATTGAGGACAGTTCCTCTTCCAGTGCCCCTGCTTCTTGCAAAAGAAACATTCGGCTTGACTCTTATCGGGCTTGGTCTTTGGGGTCTGAGCCTGCATAGGTGTCCTAGCATGAACATGCACCTTCTTGGCTTTCTTCTTGTTCTTCTTTCCTTTCTTAAAGGATCGAGAATAAGAAGACGAACCTCCCACTAAGTTCACCGACTCCTTATGGAGTTGGTGATCCTCCTCAAAGTTCTGAAGTAACCCATGGTAGTCCACTTCAGGATTTGACATTCTATAATATGTAAGGAATGAGAGATATGACCTGGGCAGCGAGTTCAGTATTGCATCTTTTCCAAGTTATTTGTATAAGAAAAAGTCAAGCTTGCTCAAGTGCTCTATCAGCTCGATCATGTACAATACATTACCAGTGACAGAGGCACCATCCCGCATTCTGGCGTTGAAGATGGCGCAACTAGTCTTGTATTTCTTAACGTCATCGAGTGTGCCAAAAAAATCCTCCAACACTTGGAGTATTTCATTTGGTTGAGCTATCTCAAACCTATGACTGAACTCATCACTCATCGCAGCCAGCATAATGCAGTGCACCATGGTTCGATCACTGAGCCACTTCTGATAAGTGTCTCTGATTGTTCCACGTGCATTGGCAGCTGGCTCCTCAGGTGTAGGATCCATCAGCACATATAGGATCCGTTCACGCTCTAGGATAATCTTCAACTTTCAGTACCAACTATCGTTGGGTCCCACCATCTTATCTTTATTCAATAATGATCCGAGCGATAGGGAAGTGGCCATGTCTGCACAAAGAAAAATCAAAATCTAATTAGTAATTGATTCATTAAACCTAAAGATTTAAACTTTAATCAAAAGGTTTCTCCCACTATTTTATTCAAATTGATAGCCTTTACCTCCAATTTGAGAAATTATCCTAATTTCTTAGTGAATACTAGAATCTACATAGACTGAACATGAGTCCAACTTTGATTGGCCCACCCATATACATCTAAGAGTAGCTTCATAGCCAATTATTTCTCCAAATCATTTTCAATAATTAAGTTTTGCCTCAGGCCCTGATCAGTTGGCTTTGGCCTTCTCAGAAAAGGGTCTAGTTAGGTCCAACCATTAACATGACCATACTTGACCCATCCAACCAATGAATGATCAAGCCCAACTTTGGTTGGCCCACCAGACTATCATTTAGTAAGATGTATCCAAGAGATCATATAATGAATGATAATTTCATCAATTGATAAGCACCAGGCCTTTAGGCCTCCAATGATTATCCAACTGATGGACTTATTATCATCCACTTTAATGAGAGGCTATGATCCAGTTATCATAAAACTATTTTATTTTAGGGACCTAATAATTTTAGAGGATTTAATTTATAGAAGCGAGTAGGTCAGATTAACCAGCTTGTCATGATCCTCCCACTAACTTCACCAAGTCAGCTTAAGGAAGATCATTAATTGGCTGGTCTAGGATCACCTAAATCAGTCAAACTAATTTACCTAGCTGACATGGGTCAATTCGAATAGTTAAGCGATCTTATCAAAATATAATCTCACCAAGAGGTCAGGTAAGTTCAATCAATGGAAGGGTCTGCCAGGATTTTCTTAGACACCATTGGAAATGGCCAGATAAGCGAGCTACCAATTAAAAATCACTAATCTGATTTACCTTAGATACCAACTACTTTAATTAGTTTTAATTAGATCAACCTAATAGTTCGTGCTAGACCGCATAGCCAAGAATCAAGTCCATCTTGGATCTTGTTAAAGACATGGACTTGACCAACTACAACTATTATAATTGATCTAAAGAATCCTTGACCTAATCTAAGATAATAGTTGATTAGATTTAGTCAATTCTCTAACTAAGTCCATTCATTAATCTAACCCTAGGTCTAACCTAATTAATGGACCTAATCTCCACTAATCTATTTAACCCAATGTGTTATGATTTATGTCTTAGGATCTTCAATTCACAATCCTAGATCCTAATCAATCAACTTCTTAATTCTCAATTAAGTTTTGGGCTGAGGGTTGGGGTTCAGCTTTTTAAAAATGATTTTCATATTTGTAAAATATTTTTACAATATGGTTCTATCAATCAAGTTGCATGTTTGATTCATAATCAATATGCAAGTAAAATAAACATAAAACTACTTTAGATCTAATCTAAATAGGTTTATGTAATTGAAATAGTTTCAATAATAATCAATCATAAATCTTCCTAGATCAAATCTAACACATTCAGGATGATTGAAATTAGATTAAAATATTTTTAATTAGATCATAAAATTTTAGAGAAATTTTTTAGATCTAATCTAAAATTTTATGTTTAATATTTTAGATCAGCATGTACTAGGACAAACTATTCACTATAAGGGGTAAACCTTACAGCAGGATAACCTTATGGCAGTCCATGCAATCTAAAATATTTTATTTATTTTTTTAATTATAGATTTAATAATTAGATTATAAATTAGATCTAATCTAAAAAATAATCTAGACATGCATAAAAATCATGTAATAAGAACCTTGCTCTAATACCAATTGAAGGAACCAGATCTAGGATTTCGTAGGTAGATCTTCAAACTTTTGCAAGTTCTTGCAGCGAAAGACTTAAATAAATCTAAAATTTATTTAAATAACTATATAAACACCTAGATCTTCAATCTATTATACAATTAAGTCATGATATTAAATCAAAAATTAAAATCAAATAAGAAAGAAAAAGTTTGATCAAATTAACCTAGATCTACACTACATCAAATGCAGGTATGAAGTTTATAGATCAGATCTATTATCTAAGCAAATTTAGACATTCTAACTTGCTGATCTGGACATGAGGATAAAGTGACAAGCTGCACACACATCCGACCTCTAGGAGCCATCCACACGAGCCTATGATCTCTGATATGAAGTCTGATGCAGAAAATCAGCACAGTATGCTAGTACCATGCTAATCCTTCTTCGACGATCGATCCGATGCTCCCTTCTTTGAAATTTGGACTCTTCAAAATATGAAAAGAAAGATGAGAGTTTGCTAATCTAAGACTCTTAGAACAAATTCAAAAGAAAGGAGGAGAGATTGAAAATAAAGTAGTCCTAGAAGAAGACCCTCTTCTTCTTCTCTTTTCTCTCACCTAGACACCTAGTTTGGTGCCTATGGAACCCCCATGCCCAAGGACCCTCATCCTTTGTTTCTTGCACACCCCAAACCTCTCCCAAATTTCTATGTTCCATAAAAAAATTAGAATAAAATTCATCCAATAAATAAGAAAAAAAAGAGTCCAAGTAAGGTCAAATTTTTAGACTAGGAATATCAACAAATGAGAAGTTGTTGGGGTACCCAACACTTGGGCACCTCCTCCACAATTTTTGGAATGGACCAGCAAGGGAGGGTGCACAAAATAGGAGATTATTTTCATAGAACAAGAGAAGAATTAATTAAAAGAGGAGGTAGCAGTCAAGGAAAGATGTTTTAGTCAACAAGGATTCTATCTCATAGAATCATAAGCAAAACCAATTCCTCCTTTGACTTGGTCTTCCACCTAACTTCTAAATATGACTTGGAGGGAGAGAGGGGGCATAAAAATTAGGAAGAAAAGGATTTTCCATGAAAAATTCCTAAAAAATAGATATGGCGGGTGTTGAGACCCGGGTGGCGCAAGGAAATAGGAAGCCCTCGTCATACTAGGACTCCTATTTTGACTAGGTCAAACAAGATCTTTTAATCAAATAAAATCAAGATTAAACCAATCTAATTAAATAAGACCCTAACCCATTTAAGAATTTAATTAAATTAGATTAAATTAAATTTAATTCTAATTTATTTTTTAATTAAATTAGAAAGTTAGGTTAATCCGAGTCCTAGTTAGACTAGGACTAGTTCTTCCTTGCACTTGTCTTATCCAATAAACCAATTGGACTTAATCCAATCATGCCCAAACCAAATCTAATTAAATCATATTTAATTAGACTCAATCTTAGACTATCAAATTAAGCCAATTAGCAATCCAATTGCTAATCGATCCTGCTATAATATTTGCACTAGGTTAAATATCAATCATATTGACTGTTTAATCCTAGAGCAATTCTTAATCATTGATCAACCATCCGATCAGATCATAAGCTCTAATGTGTATGACCTCATAGGTTTGAACCTAAGTTGGTAGCATCGAAATAAATTTTTATACCAATCAAAATAACCATCTAGTATTGATACCCGATGGTTGGATAGATCGAAGGTGTAGAACACCATCCTTAGAATCCATGCAGATATAGTTTTCATATAATTCATCTCCTTGACCGTAATGCTCATAGGACACATTAGAGTTCAACTGTCAACTCTGATCAGGTTGTCCACACTGTATTTCAAAATACCAAATTCATCTGATGGATTATCCTGGCCAAGGTTTTGCTATATTGAAATACGGTGATACATTCTTCTCTAACTCTTGGAGTGGTCAATTCCATCTTGATCACACTTCGACTTCGCAAGTACTTGACTGTGCCTAGAAGCCTTCTGTTGCTGAATTAGAAATTTAGTTTGTTCGGTACCAAAGCATAGTGAGTTGCTTGCAAGTCACTGAGGTTATCTCAAGTCTAAGGGATACTTATATTTATATCCAATCAGAGATATTCTCGACAGCAGAATACTCTAGAGTTGGTCACGTTTAATGATGATGTACCCATACATCTCACCTGTATGCCATACCAATGTCTCCACACACCTTGGTTAAGAGGACAACCAACCTATATGGCATATAGCATCCTATGCTCGATAGATACTATCGTTCTAATTAACAACCTATCATTTGATCATGAACAAATTTAAGGACTAATTGATAAATCCTCTCTTTATTGAAACTAAATAGTCCTAAGGACTTCATCATAATAATGGAGTTCATTAGAAGATGTAAACTTGTGATAAAAAAAATGCTAAAATATTTTTTATTAATTAATAAATTAATTATAATATCTCAACTATCAACAAACTGATGATTGGCTTTGGAACATAATTCTCAACGACTTTCACTTATCCTAAAGCCACTTGGCACAATATCTAATACCCATCTTTGACTTATAGTTGTCGAACTCCTTGATTGCCAGGGCTTTAGTGAAGGGGTCGGCTAGGTTCTCCTTTCTATCAATCTTCTGAAGGTTGACATCATCAGGATCCATGATCTCGTGGATCAAATGGAAGTGGCGCAGAATGTGCTTTGTTTGCTTGTATGCTTTCGGTTTCTTTGCTTAAGCTATGGTGCAAGAGCTATCACAGTAGAGTTGGACTGGACCATCAATGGAGGGTGCTGCTTCGAGCTCGGTGATAAATTTTCTCAGCCACATAGCTTTTTTTGTTACATCTGATGCTGCCATGTACTCTATTTTGCAAACAGAGTCAGCCACTATATGCTACATGAAACTTTTTCAGTAGATGGCTCCACCATTTAGAGTAAAGATATACCCCGACACATTTTTACTATCATCATGATCAGATTGAAAGCTGGAGTCTACAAACCCCACAAGCTTCAGATCTGACTCACCATAAACCAACCATTGGTCCTTAGTATTTTTCAAATACTTAAGGATGGTTTTAACCACCTTCTAGTGATTTTTTTTGGGATCAGACTGGTATCTACACACTACTCCTAGTGAGTATGCCACGTCTGATCTCGTACATGTCATTGCATACATAATAGATCCCACTATCGAAGCATATAAAATTCTACTCATACGCTCTCTCTTCAGGAGTTGTCGGACAATCTTTCTTAGAGAGAGAAATTTTTTGGCCTATCGAAAGATAGCTCTTTTTAAAATTCTCCATGCTGAACCTCTTCAGCACAGTTTCTATGTACGTGAATTGGGATATACCAAGCATTCTTTTAGATCTATCCCTATAGATCTTCATCCCTAGGATGTAGGATGCTTCACCCAAGTTCTTCATGAAGAACTGTGATGACAATCAGACTTTTATTTCTTGTAGTGCGGGGATGTCATTCCTGATTAAGAGAATATCATCCACGTACAAAATAAGGAATACCACTGCTGGACCATTTGCCCATTTATAAATGTAGGATTCTTCTCCATTCTTAATGAAGTCATATGTTTTGATCACTTTATCAAAACACATGTTACAACTCCAAGATGCTTGCTTCAATCTATAAATGGATCTTTGAAGCTTGCACACCTTGGACTCATCTATGGATATGAACCCTTTAGGTTATATCATATACACCTCTTTGATTAGCTTTCCATTTAGAAAAGCTATCTTCGCATCCATCTGTCAGATCTCATAGTCCAGATGGGCAGCAATGGCAAGCATGATCTAAATAAACTAGAGCATTATCACAGGAGAGAATGTCTCGTCATAGTCAATACCATAACATTGATGATATCCTTTGGCAACCAGATAAGCTTTATAGGTCTTCACCTTTCCATCTATGCCCCTCTTTCTTTTGAAGACCCATTTACACCTAATGGATTTAGCCCCTTCAGGTGGGTCAACTAATGTCCATACATCATTGACCTTCATAGAATCTATTTCAAATCTCATGGCTTCTAGCCATTTCTCAGAGTGGGGTCTCTGCATCGCATCCATATAAGTGACCGCATCCTCATCGTTCTCATCGAGTTCAATGGGATCACCATCCTGGACCAAGAATCCATAGTATCTATCCAAATGGTGGGATACTTTGTCGGATCATCTTAATTATATGGATTACTAGGCTTTGAATCTGATCTGATCAAATCCAACTTATGTTCAACATTCTGTGTTGGACTTTCTACCTATTGAACTTCATCATGTTCAAAATTATAGGCAATAGTTCCTTCATCAAGGAACTTCTTTTCTAAAATGGTTTCTCTAAGGCTGATGAACATCTTTTGTTCATCAACATGATAGAAATAGTATCCTTTGATCTCTTTTGGATGCCCTATGAATGTACACTTATTAGACCTAGGTCCAAGTTTGTTTGTAACTAACTGTTTGACATAAGCCAGACACCTCCAAATCCTAAGGTGTGAAAGTGCTAGCTTACGTCCTATCCATATCTCATATGGGGTTTTAACTACAGACTTATTTGAAATCTTATTTAATAGATAACAAGCTAATTTAAGTGCATATCCCCAGAAGAATATCGACAAGCTGGTAGATTCCATCATGGATTGGACTAACAGAGTTCGATTCCTCCTTTCAAACACACCATTATGTTGTGGTGTTCCTGGAGGATTCCATTGGGAGAGAATTTCATTCTCTCATAGATATGTGAGAAACTCATCAGAAAGGTATTCTCTTCCTCGATCAGATCAAAAAGTTTTAATATTCTTTTCAATTTATTTTTCTATTTTATTTCAGAATCGTTTGAACATTTTAAAAGAATTTGACTTATGTTTCATTAGATAGACATATCAATATCTAGATAGATCATCATTGAAAATTATATTTCAAAGCCAATCATCAGCCTATTGATGGTTAAGATATCGTAATTAATTTATTAATTAATGAAAAATATTTTGGCATCTTTTTTCATCATAAGTTTACATCTTCTAATGAACTCCATTATTATGATGAAGTCCTTAGGACTATTTAATTTTAATAAAGAAAAAATTTATCAATTAGTCCTTAAATTATTTACGATCAAATGATAGACTGTTAATTAGGATGATAGCGTTTATCGAGCATAGATCGCTATATGCCATATAGATTGGTTGTCCTCTTAATCAAGGTGTGTGGAGATACTAGTATGACATATAGATGAGATGTATGGGTACATCAACATTGAATGTGACTAACTATAGAGCATTTTACTGTTAAGAATATCTCTAATGGGATATAGGTATAAGTATCCCTTAGATCTGAGATCATCTCAGTGACTTGCAAGCAACTCACTATGCTTCGGTACCAGACTAACTAAATTTTTAATTTAATAATGAAAGGCTTCTGGGCACAGTCAAGTACTTACAAAGTTGGAGTGTGATCAAGATGAAATTGACCACTCCAAGAGTTGGAGAAGAATATATTATTGTATTTCAATATAGCAAAATCTTGGCCAGGGTAATCCATCAGATGGATTTAAAATTTTGAAATACAATGTGGACAACCTAATCAGAGTTGATAGTTGAACTCTGATGTGTCCTATGAGCATTATGGTCAAGGGAATGAATTATATGAAAACTATATCCACATGGATTCTAAGGATGGTGTTCTACACCTTCGACCTATCCGACCGTCGGGTATCATTGCTAGATGGTCACTTCGATTGGTACAAGAACTTATTCCTATGCTATCAACTTAGGTTCGAACCTATGAGGTCACACACATTAGAGCTTATGATCTGATCGGATGGTTGATCAATGATTAAGAATCATTCTAGGATTAAACAAACAATACGATTGGTGTTTAACCTAGTGCAAGTGTTGTAGGAGGATCGATTAGCAATTGGATTGCTAATTGGCTTAATTTGATTAAGTCAATAGGTTAAGATTAAGTTTAATTAAATATAATTTAATTAGATTTAGTTTGGACTTGATTGGATCAAGTATAATTGGTTAATTGGATAAGTCAAGTGCAAGGAAGAACTAGTCCTAGTCCAACTAGGACTCGGATTAACACAATTTTTTAATTTGATTAGAAAATAAATTAGAATTAAATCTAATTTAATCTGATATAATTAAGTTCTTAAATAGGTTAGGGTCTTATTTAATTGGATTGGTTTAATCTTGATTTTATTTGATTAAAATATCTTGTTTGACCAAGTCAAAATAGGAGTCCTAATGTGACTAGGACTCCCTATCTCCTTGCGCCACCCTGGTCCCGACGCCCCCCACACCTAATTTTTAGATATTTTTTTTAGACAATCCCTTTCTTCCTGATTTCCATGCCCCCTCACTTCCTCCAAGTTATATTTGGAAGTTAGGTGGAAGATCAAGTCAAAGGAGGAATTGGTTTTGCTTAGGATTCTATGAGATTGAATCTTTGTTGACCAAAACATCTTCCCTTGAGTGCTGCCCCTCTTTTAATTAATTATTCTCTTATTATATAAAAATAATCTTCTTTTTTGTGCACCATCCCTTGCTGGTCTATGCCAAAAATTGTAGAGGCACTCAAGAGTTGGGCGCCCCAACAACTTCCCATGTTTGGATATTCCTAGTCTAGGAATTTGACCTAACTTGGACTCTTCCTTTTTCTTATTTATTGGATGAATTTTGTTCTAATATTTTTATGGAATAAAGAGCTTTGGGAGATATTTAGGGTGTGCAAAAATCAGAGAAAGTGGGTCCTTGGGCATGGGGGTTCCATAGGCACCAAGCTAGGTGTCTAGGTGAGAGAAAAGAGAAGAAGAAGAGGGTCATTTTTTAGGGCTGTTTTATTTTCAATTTCTCCTCCTTTCTTTTGAGTTTTTTTTTTAGAGAGTCTCAGATCAACAAACTCTCATCTTCCTTCTCATATTTTGGAGAGTCCAAATTTTGAAGAAGGGAGCATCGGATCGACCATCGAAGAAGGATCAGCACAGTACTACCATGCTGTGCTGATTTTCTGCATCGGACTTCAGTTCAGAGATCATAGGCTCATGTGGATGACTCCTAGAGGTCGGACATATGTGTGGCTCATGACTTCATCCTCAAATCTAGATCACCAAGTTAGAACATCTAAACTTGCTCAGCTAATAGATTTGATCTATAAACTTCATACCTGCATTTAATGTAGTGTAGATCTAGGTTGATTTGATCAACCTTTTTTTTTCTTATTTAATTTTAATTTTTAATTTAATTTCATATCTTAAACATGTAATAGATATAAGATCTAGGTGTTTACATGGTTATTTAAATAAATTTTATATTTATTTAAGTCTTTCATTGTAAGATCTTGAAAAAATTTCAAGATCTACCTCTGAAATCCTAGATCTGGTTCCTTCATCTCCAACAATCAAGTTAGTTCTTCAGCCAATAAGAATAGAGTACTCAGAAAAATTAAGAGTAGAAAGGAGAGCTTAAAGAGAAAACGTATCTAGAGGGTTCCTTATATAGTCAAAGTATCTAACAGAATGAAAGTGATAGCCAAAATAGAATGCTAGCGGGCCGTTCGGGCCACGTGGAGTTTGTTACGAGGAGTAGGCTGTCGTTTGTCACAACTTGTAGGTGGTTGAGTTCTATTTGTTGGAGCACGGATGCAGCTTCTGCATTTATTAGTAGGTCGCATGCGTTGGGATGAAGAACTTGGAGCTAGGTGGGGTGAACTTGGAGACCAGCTTATGAATGATAGATGATGAATCTGGTGTTGGTTAGAATCATTGGTGTTGTCGTCAGTAGCTACGAGGAGTTCAATCAACTTTGAGAAGTTCGACCAACTTTGAGGAATTTGACCATCGTCAAAGTTGGCCAGGAGTTGACGGGAGCATTCAAGCTGGAGGCCAGAAAGGAAATCATTGAAATTTGCAAACCATGATCAAATTTTCTAAAGAAGTTTGGCTGACTTTAAGATTGATGGATGAATGCTTTATTTTTAAAACTTCTACTGCCCTCAAGATTGGCCTAAAATTTGGATTGAAGGAGTGTTGTGACTCATTATTTGTAGAGTTGTTGCTATTCTAAATTGAAAATCAGATTCGTGCTGATGATGAAGTTCTTTCACTATTCAAATTCATCCAATCGATATGCATGGCACAGGTTGGTTAAGTCTATAATTGTCAAAAAAAGATGAAGAAATTAGGTCACACATGAGTTCTACCATTATTCGTAGAGTAAAGAAGTTCAGCCGGGATAGAATATGATTGGAGAGGAATTCGACTGGATGAGGTTCCTACCACAAGGTTAATGAGATATGCTATATACCACAAAGAAGTTCAGCCACACTCAAGGTCTACCATAGATAAAATTGGAGGATGTTGAGGTTCAATCTTAACGGGGCTCTGCTATCATCAGGACCAGAGTTAGTTATCACGTGCTTTACTATTCAAGTTCGATCAGACAAAATTCATCATGCCTTGAAGGAGTTCTACAATTGCTGAGAGAGAGGATTGTTACCACTAAGAAGTTCATCCAATATATATGGTTTGAAGGTCGACCCTTTTGAGTTAAATCAGTTCGATTGAAGTTCGACCATAATTGCTACAACACCGGATGAAGTCATATCAAGTTCGGACATTTTATTAGAGTTTGGCTAGAGTTATTTTATCCTCAACACTTATCCTCCTACTCCTGATTTCAAAGATCAAAGGAAGGGAGTATCAAAATTATGGTTGCCGAAGTTCTCTGCTGGTTTTCTACCTCCAGAAGGTGAAAAGTTTTGGCCTTTTCAACTAGCATCGAAGCTTTCTTAATGATTGAATGACTTGAAATGATCGTGGCACTCAAAATTCTCTCCTAGCATGGTGCTCTAAGTATGGCGTCATTACTGTCTTGCCAGATGTTGGCTATAGGTGGGACACGCGATAGATGGGGGATGGCTGGAGACGATCGACAATCATAACCTTCCTGATTTTCTCTGACTATTTAAACCCCTCCTCCCCCGATTTCCTATCTCTACCTGGTTCTTCCTTTTCTCCTCTGTGTCCTTCATCTTCCTCAAGCCTAAGTGCTCCGCTTCACCTTCCTTACGGTTATCCTGCCTTTGTTCGTCCTTTGATTCTCAAGCCATATTTTCATCTCCTCCGATCACTTTAGGTTAGTGCCCTAACACTTTATTTGCACTTCTTTACTTACCTTCTGCCTTTGCCTTTTTTATTTCTTCATAAGAGTTTTCTTGTTCTTCTCGAGTTCTTTCAAAAGTTTTGTAACCTTTTTCTTTCAATTTTTTGGAGATTTTTCTAGTTAAGTTTGATCCAAATGTCTTCTAAAATATCTTAGTCCTCTGGTTTTAGGAGTCTGGCACACCCAAACTTGCCAGGTCCTAGCCATAGAGAAATCGCCAAACCCATTGAGACTCCTCGACCGACCTTCATCCTCGAGACCATTCCCTGTTGCTTACATCCTGAGGATCTTTCTTTCATAAGGATCTAGTATGGAATTCCTCCCAAATATGAATTGGAGCTTTCCAGACCAAGCGACCGAGCTGGTGCCCCTCCCCTGAGTTGCTTCTACTTCTATTTAGAGGTCTTTCATGCTGGATTAAGAATTCCTCTTTCCCCTTTTGTTGTAGCACTCTTTTATTTTTTAAACATCTCTTTAGCCTCTATGGTGCCAAACTCTTTTAGATTTATCATACAATTCCTTTCTCTTTGTATGTCAGCCGAGGTTTATCCTATCATCTTTCTATTTTGCAACTATTTTACCTTCATTTTTTCTTCAATAGTTGGTGGTACCTGTCCCCCCAGTTCGACAAGAAGGGGTTACTTAAGGATGCTCCTTGATAAGAGCATGATGTTATTATTAAGATACCATGTTTATCAGTTTAATCTGACTTCTTAAATAATTTTAAAATAGGTAGCAAGTAATGAGTCACCTCAAATCCATAGAGAAGTCTGTGTTTTGATTTTGAAATCTTTGATTTTTGTAAAAGAAAAGAAAATAAAAGAAATTTTAAAGTTGGAAAATAAATAAAGAGCAAAAATTAAATAATATTGAATAAAAAACTTGGTACTAAGATCTACTAGTTAGATCTTAGCACCTATTTGCAATAAAATAAAAAGCAATAATGAGTATAGTAATTAAATTACAATAAAAATAAAGAGCATGAATTTAAGAGCATAAAAGTAAATATTACATTAATTAAAATTTAAATTCAAAGTTTAAATACATAAATTAAGAAAAAAGATAGAAAAAAAAATAAAAACTAGAAAAGCTGATCTCTGTTCTTGGATCCGTATTGACGTTGAGATGGTGTAGAAGCCAGCTCTTCTTCACAGCATCCGTTGCCTTGAAGTAGCCTCTAACGCAAGCATGGCTCTAACCTTTATCAAACTCCTTTCCATGACTAAAGATAGATTGATTTGGAGGCCTGGAGTCCTTTAAATAGGAGTTGGAGGACTGGGGATCTTTGTTGCAACCAATATGGGACTAAGGAAGACTTTGATCATCAAAAATAATGAAATTTGAGTGAAAATTGGATTAAAATAGCCCATAGACGCATTCTGTTGAGTTCTGGTGAAGTCTGGCCATCGGATCTAGATCAAATGGTTCAAAAAATGCCAAAATTGGATGTGTAATGGCCCAGATCTGGTTGGATTAAATTCAGGCCATTGGATCGCATTAATCAAAAGAAGATCTGGCCGTTGATCACATTCTAGGTACTAAAATCATCGTCGGAGTCTTTATCAGCCATCCGATCATTTCCTAGAATGCCATCGATCGTTCGATCATGCCATTGTAGCCGATTTAAAGAAGGAATAAACAACAGTTGTTGCATCGAGAAATGAGCAAAATATGGCCATTGGATCAACATCTGGAGCATTTGGAGCCATTGGATCATGCGTAATGGAGCTGGAAAATTGAATCAAAGCTAGAAACGTCCCCCATCATTCGATCTTCATCGATAGTGAGCACAGCCATCCGATCGTGCATTACCATGCTCATGGATCGGGCATACTACACGCCACAACCAATCAGCTTATGGCATCTCTTAAAAATTATTGAAATATCCTTCCTTAAGGGTCTACCATGAGCCGTGATAAAACTAACGTCAGCGGCACCTGATCGACATGGCTGGTTTGGTGGCACGCTGGCGCATGGGCTAGGTTGGCTAGCTTGGTGCGTTTGGACATGCCGGCTGGAGAATGTGCACCGACTTGACTTGATGAGCCAGCTGAGCTGATTCCTTTTTTATTTTAATTTTTTTTTAAAAAAATTCATATCTAATCTATTTTAGCTTCATTTTGCTTCAAACTTATTTTATTGCAATCAAAAAAATGAGCTCTTTTTATTAATAAGAATATTTTATTTTTTATTTTTTTAATTAATTTTTAGTTAATAAAAATATTAATTTCTTAAAAATATATAAAAATAATTATTAATTCTTAAAAATAAATATAAATTAATTAATAATTAATATTTTTATTAGTGAATTTATGTACTTATCACATCCTTTAATTTAAGCTTTGCTTATCTTTGAGTAAAGAAAGAATTTAATTTTAGATATCTTTTAACTTTAAAGTTACAAATTTTATCTAAGCAGTTTTTAAAATGGCCATTGATATTTAGTAGAGCATAAATAAAGTATATCATTAGGATATTAGTACTTACTAATAAAAAAATTAAGTAAAAATATTAAATTTTTTTGAATTTTTTTTAAATTATGCCTACCTTTATCTCTAAATCATCAAAATTTTTATATAGGTAAGTATATTGCTACTTCCATCCTTCATTTATTGATTTCTTTTATTCACATTGCCCATTTTTTGATGTAAATTTCATTGCTTACTTAGACAATAGGATCCGATTACTCGACTGAAAACCAATGTATACTTTTATTTTTTTTAACATTGTATCACTATTAAGTGTCTTAATCCCTTAAGCTTTCTATTTGATCCATATAGCGAGTCTTGGGCTAATGACTTCCAAACCAGTTGGCTTTAGAGCACCAGGTATAAAATACCCCTCGAGCTTACTAGCTCGAATCAAATAGGCTATGAGTTAAGACTAGCTTTACAATGAGCTTCTTCGTCCTTTCCACCTTTTGATATAAAACTCAATGCTTGCTTAGGCAAAGAGATCCGATTACTCAATGAAAAATATTTAAAAACTATTTTATTCTATAAATTTATTTATATATATGTGAAAAAATATATAGTTATCCTATATAAGTCCATAAAAAGTAGACTTTTCTTTGATGTTGATAGAAAAAATTAGAAGTGCTTAAAAAAAATTATTTATATTCTAGATTTAAGTTTTTATTAGATTTTCTTAATACATGATCCCTTAATATCTCATAAATTCTCTGATCTGTGCATCAATTTTCTTTCAAAAATACTTAGTTCAACTCAATTCTTAAGTATAATCGGATGTCTAAACACTAAATACTAACTTCTTCAAGGACTTTAAAAAAATTAAATTTTTTTATTATTCTCTCTCCCAACTTAATCAACATTATCCTCAATGGAGGAGAAAAAATAAAGGATGTAATAAAGATCAAGAAAGAATACACCTGACTTAGTATGTTCGTAGTCTAACACATGCCTTTAAAAATTTGACTCTCCCTCCAACTTATTCAAAATATTCCAAAATAAATAAATAAATAAAATTAAATAAAAGAACTAAATATTGGATTGCCTTCCAACAAGCACTAAGTCTATCGTCTTTAGCCAGACACATGCAGCTTACTATCCTATGTCAAATACAGGATTGATAAATTTTAATGATTTTGGATTGCCAATCTTAGGAAGATAGTTTCTTATCCCTTTATTGATATATTTATTTTTAATTATATAAAAATAATTTATGACCCCATTCTTAGATCCATGTTTATTAAGAATTTCTCTTATTTGTTCTTCTAGAATACTCATGTTTTGAGTTTTTGGATTAGGAGTTCAGTTGATGCAATAGGTACTGGAAGAGTGTCTAAAGGTGGGTTTAGTCCTGGAGGTAAATTAATATGATCTTGATTAAATAACTCCATTGATACTTCATTGTATGCCTCTTGACTTTTATAAAAAGAACTGGCTTCTAGGGTTAAAGAAAATAGGACTTTAGATTTATAAGTTTTGGATAACTCATCTATTCTCTTTTTTCCTATGTCTATCTCATTTAAATTAGAACCATCATCAATACTAATTTCAGGCTCAGGTTCTTCTATATGGTTGGTCTCAGTATTAACCTCTTTTTTAATATTTTATCTTGGCTAGCATCAGTACTAGCCTTTCTCACCTGGTCTTGATATGGATCCACAAGAATCCTATAACTTAAGTTTAGAAATTATTTTGGCATTCTCTAATTAAGGATTCCTAAGTGGAAAATTAGATTGATGACTTAGTCAAGGTAGTTGGTGGATGATAGGTTGATTGTTTATAGGATTTAAAATTGGTAGGCTCGGTAGTTGACCTAATTCTCTCCTCGTGTTAGACTAAGCTAATTATCCTATTTGAGCATCTAGCTTGGTGATGGATTTCTATTGATTCAGAATCAGTTGTTGAAGTTGATTAAACCTATCATCGACTAGATTGGTCTATTGAGAAGGTGGGTATAATGGTTGATTATAATGTAAGACTGAGAATACTGACTACGCAGACCCTTATTATAATAGGCACAGTTTTGATATTGGGTCTGAGCCTGAGTCTATTGGGGTATCCAAGAAAAATTAGGATGGTTCCTCCAATTTAGATTATATGAATTTGAAAAAAGATCATTAATCAGCTTGGAGTAGCCTTGTGCAGCTTGAACTTGCTCTTGGATAAAGGATGAAAATTATTCAGCCATGGAAGATTCACTCAAATGATGGGTTGGACTAGCACAAATTGAATAAATCTTCTAATAATTAGAAGATGGTGTGTATTATGCAAGAGATTGTTGATCTAGGGTTAGGAGTTGATCAAATTTTTGGGCAAGAAGGTCCACTTTATTTATCAGATTTGAATCAATCTTAGAACTAGATTTGGAATGTTTAAATTCATGGATCCCTACCCAGGTTTGGTACAAAGATAATGAAATATTGTTGATTGAGTTTTTACTCAAAATTTCAAATAAGGTATAGGCTTCGTACTCACTTTTATTCATCAGTGCACCTTCACAAGATGCATCTATCAATTATCTATACTGGTATCCTAAACCCTCATAGAAAGCTTGAATGATTTTCTAGTTAGATAGACCATGATGTGGGCATTTTCTAATAAATTTTTTAAGTCTTTTTCATGACTCATGAATTTGTTTCTCTGGAAGCTGAGCAAATCCAGTGATAGCTCGCCTCATGATGTTGGTTTGGCCTATGGGATAAAATTTCTTAAAAATTTTGGTTTGTAATTCAATCCAAGTTTTAATTGATCTTCCTATGGTGCCAAGCTAGTAATCGGCTTTGTCTTTTAATGAAAAATAAAATAAAATTAATCTAAGGGCATCATTGGTTACGTTTTAGATTTTCATCATAGAGCAGATTTCTAAAAATTCATCCAGATGCTTATAAGGGTCTTCATTGGTGCTTCCACAGAAGGATGGGAGCATCTGAATTATGGTCGGCTTGATCTCATAGTGGATAGCATGAATGTTAGATAACTGGATATAAGTCGAAGGATTATAGATGGAAGAAATAAAATATTCCTTCATCTGCCTAGGTGGTTCTCTAAAATTTTCAGCCATTTGGTTATTGGGTTTAATATTGTTCAGTTATTTAATTTTATAATTAGATTTAATTAGATCAGAAAAAGTGATCTCCTACCATGCATTTATTAGTGCAATCCTAATGTGTGGTTCAATTTTTTTTAGATTTTTATAAAATTATTTAATTATTTTTTAAAAAAAATTTAAATTTTTTTTAAATTTTTATATTATTATTTTATTATTTTATATTTTTAAAATTTTATTATTATTATATTATGGTTTTATTTTTTAAAATTTTTAATGATTTTATTATTTTATTATAATTTTATTTATTTTTTTATAATTTTTAATATTTTTACTATTTTTAATCATATTTATTATTTAATTATTAATTTTATATTATTCTTAAATTTATTTTATTTTATTTTATTTTATTTTAAAAAAAAGAGAAAAGGAGAAGAAAAAGAGAAGAGTTCTAAAGAAGAGGTCCTAAGGAGTCCTAGAGCTAAGAAAAGAGAGAAGAATAGTTTTAATTAGGTTTAATATTTTAGTTAGCAATCAAGTTAAGCAAATAAATATAACTAAAGGTTGTGCTAGATCTAGACAGCTCTTAACTGTCAAGGTCATCTTCAAGCCCTCCAAGTATAAGATCAACCAATCAACTGGCCAGGTAAGTATAAGATTGGTGGAAGTCCCCTCGTTGCTTGCCTTAGACACCAATTATGCTTGGTCAGATAAGCTAATGAAATCAATTATAAACCACCTTCATTTAGGTCTAGTTGTCACAAACCACTTTTCTTAGACACCAGTTAAGTTGACTAATCCTAATCATATCCAATTTTTAGTGTTTCTTGTCCTAATGAGCTCGAGTTCCTAGGATCAATGTCTAATTGATTTTAAAATTAAAGGCTTAGGTCAATGCAGGATGCTGCTTGGTTATTTGTGGACTAAGAAAGGATGATCAAAACCCCACCTTATCTTGATTAATTAGTTGTAACCTTAATTTGGTTTAATATGAATATGCACAAAAAAAAATTTCAAGCAAGGGATTCTATGCAATTTAAACTAGATGCATGCAACTAATTGAATTCTGAAAAGCTTACCTTGCTTTCAGTAATCAACAAAAAAATGAAAATAAAACTAATATGATACATGCTCTAAGCAATTAGGATTTCTAATCTTGTTATGAAGCTTTTAATTAGGTTTAAGTGGATATTTTTTAGATTAATTTAAAAATAAAATAAATAATAATAAAAAATTTAGGATTAGAATTGATCTCACCAAGAAAAATTAGAAATTTTCCTCCTTGCCCTAATTTGGTTCTTTTCCTCTTTTTCCTTTTTTCCTTTTTCTACAAAATAAAGAAAAAAAAGTTAGTAAGCAATATTTATAAAAAAATTAAAGAAATTAAAAATTTATTTATAATTATTTTAAAAAAATTAAAGAAATTAAAAAAATTTAATGCTCTTGTCTTTTCCGACAACAGCACCAAAAACTTGATAAGAGCACGATGTTGTCATTAAAACATCGTATTTATCAGTTTAATCCAACTTCTTAAATAATTTAAAAATAGATAGCAAGTAGTGAGTTGAATCGAATCCATAAAGAAGGTAGTATTTTAATTTTAAAATATTTGATTTTTATAAAAAAAAGAAAAGAAATTTTAAAGTTAAAAAATAAATAAAGAGTAAAAATTAAATAGTGTACAATAATAAACTTAGTACTAAGATCTACTAGTTAGATCTTAGCATCTATATATAATAAAATAAAAAGCAATATTAAAGTATAAAAATTAAATTATAATAAAAATAAAGAGCGTGAATTTAAAGAGCATAAAAATAAATATTGCATTAATTAAAATTTAAATTCAAAGTTTAAATACATAAATTAAAAAAATAAAAAAAAACTAAAAAAGCTAATCTCTAATCTTGGATTGGCATTGATGTTGAGATGGTGTAGAAGCCAGCTCTTCTTTGCAGCACCCATTGCCTTGAAGCAGCCTCTAATCCAAGCATGGCTCTAACCTTTACCAAACTCCTTCTTATGACTGTAGATAGATTGATTTGGAGATCTGGAGTCCTTTAAATAGATGTTGGAGGGCTGGGGATCTTTATTGCAGGCAATATGAGACTAAGTAAGACTTTGATCATCAAAAATAGTGAAATTTGAGTGAAAATCAGATTACAATAACCCCTAGATGCATTTTGTTGAGTTCTGGTGAAGTTTGGCCATCAGATCTGGATCAAATGGTCCAAAAAATGCTAAAATCAGATGTGTAATGGCACAAATCTGGTTGAATTAAATTTTGGCCGTTGGATTGCATTAGTCAGGAGGAGATTTGGCCATTGATCATGTTCTGGGTACTTAAATCATAGTCGGAGTCTTTATCAGGTGTTCGATTGTTGCATGGAATGCCATCGATCATTCGATCGCGCCATTGGAATTGATTTAAAGAGGGAATAAACAGCAGCCGTTGGATCAAGTAATGGGCAAAATTTGGCCATTGGATCAACATCTGGAGCATTTGGAGCCATTGGATCGTGCGTAATGGAGTTGGAAAATTGAATCAAAGCTGGAAACATCCCTCACCATTGGATCTTCACCGATAGTGAGCATAGCCATCCGATCACACTTTACTATACTCATGGACTACACTGGACTGGGCATACTACATGCTGTAACCAATCAGCGTATGGCATCTCTCAATATTTACTAAAATACCCTCTCTTAAGGGTCTATGGTGAGCCATGATAAAACTGAGGTCAACAGCTCTAGATCGGCTTGGCTAGCTTGGTGGCTTGCTGGCGCATGGGTTGGATCGGCTGGCTTAGTGCATTTGGACGCACCAGCTAGAGAATGCACGCTGGCTTGACTTGATGAGCCGACTAAGCCGATTTCTTTTTCATTTTAATATTTTTCTTTAAAAATTCATATCTAATCCATTTTAGCTCCGTTTTGCTTTAAACTTAATTCATTATGATTAAAAAAATGAACTCTTTTTATTGATAATAATATTTTATATTTTATATTTTTATTATTTTTAATTAATAAAAGTATTAATTTCTTAAAAATATATAAAAATTGATTATTAATTTTTAAAAATAAATATAAATTAATTGATAAATTAATATTTTATTGATGAATTTATGTACTTATCACTTCTTCCATTCACAACTAGAAGAAAAATTTTTTCTATATCTCCTAACCTTCTTTAGAATTATGACTTCCTCCTTGGGGGCAGTTGAGAGACTCCATTCGCCAAGCTCCTGGATTGGAAAGAGAGGACCTCGACTCAGTTAGTAAATTAAGAAACTACCAAGCTCCTCTACTATCCAATTTACTAGAAGCTCAGATATTATTCAATCTTAGCTTAAGTTCTCTCAACCTGATAGGTACATTTTCATATCTTACTAGCCATGTTTTATTCTTTCTTCTGACCTTAGTTTCTTCTACTACTGCAGAAATGACTCCAAAAGAACTAAACTGGCTATCTCAAAGAATCAAAACCTTCAAGAGAAAGGATAGCTCTTCGGCAAAGCCGTTGAAGTGGGCAAGGGCCGAAGATCCAAGTTCGACTGTGCTAACTAATAATTATCAAAAAATAAAAAATAAAAGTATTAAATAATATATTAATTAATATTTATTTAAAATAAATTGATACATTTATTATTATTTTGTAAGAAAAAGCTCACTAATATGAAGAGCTTGATTTATGGGTTCTAATGCAATAAAGTTCACTTAAATCAGAGCTAAAACGAACAAGTTATGAAGCCCAGAAGTTTAAAATAAAAGAAAAAGAAAAAGAAAGGTCGGTGCGTGGTGGACCGACCGACTGGCCGGTCCGTGGAACAGGTGCGGACCGCCCAACTCAGCAAGCGTGGCCAATCGACACATGCCATGTGGAGGACTTAGACCTCTAAGAGGTCTATAGCATTTTTATCAAAGTATATAGGGGCATTTCGATCATTTTATCTAGTGCACCGACTGATTAGCTATGGTTTTCCCAGTCCATGGCAGTCTATGGCATAGTATTGCACAATCGGATGGTGGACATTGATATCGGTGGAGATCCAATGGTAGATATTCATTTCGACCTGAGTAAGGATTCCAGAGGTGAATTTGTGCAATCCAATGGCGGAAATTCATCTAGACGGTGATCCAATGATTGCAAATTAATCCAGATGGTTAATCAGGGGTTTAGCGGCTAATCTTGATAATTTTTGAGCTGATTTTAGACCATTTGATCAAGATCCAATGGCTAGAATTAATCAGGGTGTTAGAAATTGATCCAGACTCAGATTTTGACTCCGAAAATAGCTCTAAAGACCCTATTTCCTCCTCTATTTAAACACTCTTACTCCCATAACCTGAGACGAAGTCTTCTACATCAAAGAAGAAAATAGAGTTTCTTCTTTTTCTCTCTTCTCCTCCTTTCTTCCTTCTTTCTTCTTCCAACCTTCAATCACAGAAGCTACGAAGATAACGAGAGTGAGTAGATCGTCAACCATGCATGGCTAAGGAACTAGATTCTGGAAGAGTAGATGAAATCTTCTAACATGGATTGTAATTTTTTTTTTTAATCTTTTGAAATTACTTTTTAATGCAAACATGTTCTCTTGCTTAGTTTTTAATAAAATTTATCTTTTTATACATGAGATCCTGATTATTTGACATGCTTATTAATTGATTAAAGATCTAAATAAATTATATTCATTAGGATGGATTATGATCGATAGATACAGTTCGTACTTAATTTAATAATTTATTTTAAAAAATAATTATTAAATATTATATTATTAATTTTTAAGAATTAAAGTATTGAATAGTTTATGATTTCATAAAGATGGATCATTATCATGAGATATCATTCATACTCTAAGAAAATAAATTATAATCATAAATAAATTTTTGAAAATAATAAATTTTTGTATTAAAAAAATTACCACAACCATGTTGAAGATGGATTCAAAATTCTAGAATAATTCTTATTAATTTTTAAAATTTTAATTAATTAAGTATTTACTTTTTTTTTATTTTTCTTTTATTTTGCTAAACTCTCAATTTGCTCTCTTTAATCTACATATTTAAATTCATATTTTGAAATTAAATTAAATTTTTTTTCATTAAAATTGGATATAACTTAGTCTTTAATCATCGAAAAAATCGACATCCGACTCACTACTATTCTAAAAATTAAATCAGACTTAATCTTTATTTGATGCTTTAACGACAAGTAGTCAAATTTTTGGTGCCATTGCCCAAGATTGTAGCACAATTGCTTCAATTAATTAAAATTTAATTAATTAATTTAAAAATAATAAAGAAATTAAAAAAATAAAAAAAATAAAAAAAATTATTACTTTTTAATTTTACCTAGTTATTACTATCTTTCCATAACTGATTTTGCTCTCTGTAGTTTAGATTAATTTATTATATTTTAAGATTTAATCACTTGAATTTACTTTTTTTTGCAAAACCACACAATCAAAAATTTTAAAAAAATATCTATAAAAAGACAAAATCATAAATCCTTAAAAAAATCACCGACATCTCATAATACTTAATTAATTTAAAGTAACCATAAATATTAAATAAAATTAATTTTTAATATATTTGGACATCTTGCTTGATTTGTATTGCATATTCATATATACTCTAAAGTTAAAATTAATCCATTAAACAAGATAAGATAGGAATTTGATTATCCTTTCGTAGTCCATAAATCACCATCCTTCATATTGCAATAACCCAAATCCTAATTTTTAAAATCAATTAGATGTTGGCCCTTAAGGATAATCAAGCTCATTAGGATAAGAAAATCCTAGAGTTAGACTGGATTTGAATTGATTAATTATTTGGTGTCTAAGGCAACTGGTTCAAAAATTATGTTTTTTAATTGGTTCTATTGTCTGACCTGACGAACTCGGTTGGTGTCTAAGAAAACCAATGAGCAGAAAATCTTCCACATCTTATACTTATTTGGCTGAATCAATTAGTCAATTTTGAGCTTGAAGTGCTCAAAGGTGATCTTGGAATAGTTAGGAGCTATCTAAATCTAGGTTAACCCTAAGATGGAGAGTCCATGCTTGCTTAACTTGATTGCAATTAACATCAAATTCAAATCTAATTAAAGCACTCTTCTCTCTTTCATCTCTAGATTTAGGACTTCTTAAGACTTATCATTAGAACCCTCTTCTTTCTTTTCTCTCATCTCTCTAAAAACTTTAAAAAATAATAATAATAATTAAATAAAAAATAAAATAAAATAAATAAAAATAAAATAAATTACAAAATAGCAAGTTGGAAAAAAATCTGATCGATTAGTAAGAATATATCCAAATTCTACCCTAATCCAAGAAATTTCTAAGTCTATAATGAGTGAGATACATGAAGAACCTCAAACCCTAATGGACAGTTACTACCCAGTGGGGTCAGTCCAACCATCCTATATTTGACTACCCCAGACTATTGCTACCACCTTTGAGCTAAAACCTCAAGTCATTAATATGCTTCCCAAATTCACTGGAGTTGAAGATGCATATATTTTTATTAGAGAATTTGAAAAAGTATATGATATCATGAGGATACACCAACTCTCTGAAGATGCTATTAAAATTAGATGGATTAATTTTGCCCTCAAGAAAAATGCTAAAAAATGGTTGTATAGTCTATCCAACAACTCGATTACAACATAGGATGGCTTTATAAAAGTATTCTTGAGGAAGTTCTTCCCACATCATAAAACAACCAAGTTAAGAAACAAAATTAATCAATTTTATCAATTAGGGGGAGAGTCTTTCTGGAATTGTTTAGACCGACTTAAGAACCTCTTGAGTCAATGCCTACACCATGGAATAGAAACTTGGAGGTTGTGTCAAATAATTTATGAAGGTCTAGAGCCAAATTTAAGAACCATGCTAGAGTCGATGTGCCAAGGCCAATTCATGTATAAGGAAGCCAATAAGGACTGACAATTTTTTGAAGACCTAATAGAAAAGAGTCTATAGTGGGAAGCAATTAGAAAACCTATGCCAGCAAGAGGTGGTATACACCAAGTCCCAACAACCCTAGCTGTGGAAGCCAAAATAGCTTTACAATGAAGATTAGAGGTCTTAGAATTATAGATACTAACCAATGTAAAGTAAGTATCTGCACCCATGTGCAACAACTGTAATGTACCAGACCATGTCATAAAGGAATGTCCCTTCCTGATGAACCAGACTGATAATGATTACACACAGGTGAATGGAGCCTATCAAAAACCTACCAGTGATCCACATGCATCAACCTATAATCTAGGGTGGAGAAACCATCCAAGCTTTTCTTGGTCACAAAACATTAATTCGGGTAACTCTAATCAACAATTCAATTTTTCTTGGCCCCAAGGATCAAATTCAAATAGATCTACTATCAATCAATTATATTCAAGATCAAATCAACCATTGAACAATTCAACTGACCAAAGGCTTAATTCTTTAGAAAAAAAACTTTAAAGCCACGATGAAATCACTAAATGATCTTATTAACCAATTTATAAATTCGAATTCTCAAACTATAAATTTAAACTCCCAAGCCATTGCCCATCTAGAAATATAATTAGGATAGTTAGCCACAGCTTTTAGTGAGAGAGAAAAGGATAGATTGCCAAGTCAACCTGAGGCTAACCCTAGAATCCAAAACAATCAAAAATCCCAGCAAGGAGCCCAGATTAACCAATTAAATGCTATCTACATACTAAGATATGAAAAATAATTAGACAATCAAGTGGGTACATCTGAAGCACCAGAAGAAGAAATAGAAGACCCACCATCTGAACCAATACCTAAATAGGGTCAGTTTGAAGAACCTAAAGAAACAAAACCGGATCCATCAACAGAGCCCACACCCAGATTAGTTGGACCAATACCTAAGATTATAGCATCCTTTTCTAATAGATTAAAGTCCAACTAAAACTTAGCCCAACTAGATAAAATTTTAGAGGTCCTTAAGCAAGTAAAAGTAAATATTTTTTTACTAGATATGATCTAATAAGTTCCATCATATGCTAAATTTTTTAAAGACTTATGTACCAGGAAAAAGACGATCAACATACCTAAGAGAGCCTTCCTAGCAGCTAATGTGAGTTAATACCTGTCAAACCATATGCTAGCGAAATACAAAGATTCAGAGTCTCCCACTATTTCTTGCATCATAGGAAAAATCTTCATTAATAAGGCTCTATTATACTTAGGGGCGAGTGTTAATATACTATCTTATTCAATTTATTGAAAGCTAGAATTGGGAGAATTAAAGCCTACAGGAATGACTTTACAATTAGCAGATCAATCTTTAAAAGTACTAAGGAGAATACAAAAGGATATATTAATTAAGGTTGGTGATTTTATCTACCCAGTGGACTTTGTGATTTTAGAAACTAAACCTATAATAAATCCAATTGGCCATATCCTAGTTATACTAGGTAGACCATTTCTAGCCACAGCCAATGCCCAAATTAACTATTGAAATGGATTAATGAAACTCTTTTTTGATAATATGACCATAGATCTAAATATTTTTAATCTATTTGAAACAAATCTAGTGACCTCAACTTGATACAAGATAATGTTTATGAACCCATTGACCTAAGCAATGAAAAATCTGATATAGAAATATGGGCAAATCATAACTATGAAAAATTTGATGAGGTTAATGATTTAGCCATAATCAATACGGAACTTAGATGAAAGCTTCCAGTTGAACCATTATCTAGACCATTAGTGAAAAAAATATCCAAGATAAAATTAAAAACACTCCCCAAACATCTGAAATTTGCATACCTAGGTCCATAAGAAATCTTGCCAGTAATTATTTCAGTAGACCTAGATCCTATACAAGAGAGAGAATTATTGATTGTCATGAAGAAATATAAAGAAGCATTAGGATGAACCATGGTTGATTTAAAGAGAATTGGTTCCTCGATTGTTCAACGTAGAATTCATCTATTAGAGGATGCTAAGCCAAAATGAGATTTTCAAAGGAGAATAAATCCAGCCATGAAAGAGGTTATGAAGAAAAAAATAATAAAAGTCCTTGACAATGGAAAAATATATCTAATCTCAGATAGTTCATGGGTAAGCCCAGTACAAGTGATACCCAAGAAGTCAGGAGTTACTATAATCCAGAATGATAATAATGATTTGATCCCAACAAAAATTCAAACTGGATGGAGGGTCTGCATTGACTATAGAATATTAAATACAACCATCCGAAAGGACCATTTTCCTCTACCCTTCATAGACCAAATGTTAGAATGACTAGTAGGGTATGACTTTTTTTATTTTCTGGATGGATATTTGGGATATAACCAGATTTTTATAGCTCCTGAAGATCAAGAAAAGACTATCTTTACCCATCCATATGGAACCTTTGCCTACTGATGCATGCTCTTTGGGCTATGTAATGCACCAACTACTTTTTAAAGGTGCATGACTAGCATTTTCTCAGACATGGTAAAAAATTTCTTAAAATTTTTATGGATTATTTTTTGATTTTTGGATCTACCTTCTCTGAATGTCTACATCATCTTAAATTAGTTTTAGAAAGATGTAAGAAGAAGCATCTAGTGTTAAATTAGAAAAAATGCCAATTTATGGTTAAGAAAGGCATAGTCTTTGGTCATGTAATTTCAAAATTAGGTATAGAAGTAGATAAAGCCAAGATAGATTTAATTGAAAACCTTCCACCACCTAGATCAGTAAAAAAAATTGCTCTTTTCATAGACACGCTCATTTCTATAGGTGATTTATCAAGAATTTCAGCAAATTGGCTTAACCATTAACTAACCTATTAGCCAAAGATATCAAATTTGATTTCATACCTAAATATCTTGAGTCCTTTGAAAGTTTAAAGAAGGAATTAACCTCGGTTCTAATTATTCATCCACCTATATGGACTTAACCTTTTGAGCTCATGTGTGATGCATTTGATCATGCCATAGGAGCTATCTTAGGTCAGCAGATAGATAAGCTACCTCAAGTGATCTATTATGCTAGTACGACCTTAAATGAAGCACAACTTAATTACTCAACTACTAAAAAAAAAATTTTAGCTATGGTATTTGCTTTAGAAAAATTTAAATCCTACTTAGTGGATCCTCATGTAATTATCTATATTGATCACTCAGCTATTAGGCACCTTCTCTCAAAGAAAGATGCTAAGGCATGCTTAATTAGATGGATCCTACTTTTGCAAGAATTTGATCTAGAGATCAAAGATAAAAAAGGCACTAAAAATATAGTGGCAGATCATTTATCTCATTTAGTAATTGCACCAATTGAGGACATACCTATTAATGAGTCCTATCTTGATGAACAATTATTGTCAGTAACCTCAGAACCTTAGTATGCTGACATAGTAAACTACCTAGCCACCGACCAAATTATTATGCACTCGACTGAAGGAAAAACACTATTTTCCACCGCAGGATCGTGCAGATCTGAGGAAGATTTTTCTAAAAATTTCTAAATAATCTAATCAAATCAAAAAGTTCTCAGATTTAATCATGGTGATTTGATATTAAAAATTAAAAATTAAAAATAAATTAGATTTAATTTAAAGTATCTGATTGGATAATCTAATTATCCTGTAATGATCCTATTGATTCCTAAGGTTCTGGAAGGAGCCACGCATGCGTCTGGCCTCTACCAATATCCACTCAGGCAAGATCTGAATATTTTCTCCTCACGAACCTTTTCTCTAAAAATTAGATCTGGATCTGATCCAAAGAACCTTCAAAACTATTTTTGAAGGCAGCCCATCCATCACACGAACACCATCGCGTAGATCCTGAATATTGTGCCAAAAATCTTGAAGCTTCTTCTCAGATTTATGCCTAACCTTTTAAGCTTGTAAAAGAGAAGAAGAGAGAGGATAGAAGGGGTGTGGGATATCAGGGATGGTAGACATTGGACATGGAAAATTATTTCTTGCATTTAATGCACTTTGATGTGAGAAAGGCTTTTATGTATAACGCCTACTTAGAGTCCTTTTTGACCAAAATAACTTGTTTTTTTTATCATTAGGATTCTAAAACCTATTCTCCATGAAAATCCATCAGATCTTATCTATTTTTTTTACCAAAAATAATTCAAAAAGGTGTCAGTATGAGTAGATAACAAGAGTCCACTGCACCTAGGACTCTTCCCTCAAGAGTTTGATCTAAATCAAACTCTATCATAACTTAGTTTAGACACCTCTAAAAATCATAAAATTTGGTACACCTAATGCATAACTCATACTCTATCACATATCTAAAAATTAAATAAAAATGATTTCTAAAGAATTTTTTAAAAGCATCTGATCAGGTGATCCTCAATTCTCTTAAACAGGTCAACTTTTGACCCTAGTCCAATTTGACTATGAATGAATTTAATTTCTATAATTAATCTGACCTAAACTTGTTCAAGTCAGATGAAAATAAATTCATTCTAAACACAAGAATAAGTCAAATTAAATTTGACCCAGTTGCAATGAATTAGAAAGATTTTAGAAGGAGAATGTCAGGCTCAATCATGTTCTAGCATGATTACCTTGAACCTGATTGGATCTAATCCAAATCAATCAAACTGGCTTAGCTTAATTGATGACATCCAGATCCAAACCTTTATTTGTGTGATCCAGTTAGGTTCAATTCTGTATGGTAATGAGGCATGTCACGATCTTCATCATCGACATCATCGAAACACCTTTTGATGAACCAAAACTTTTTTGATTCATACAATTAGAATAATTGATCATCAAAATCATCCTAATTGCTCCCAAAATCCATCAATGACACCTAGCAGTATATGGTAGCAATCCATCAGAACTAAAAGTAAACCTCTTGGTATAGTTACCTATGTGATTGGGTTCTTCTATCTTGAGCCCCGACAGGATTAGGGTTAAGGTGAACTCGTCAAACCTAATGTCCATCATATGAATTAATCATTCGATTTGAGTCTGATGTGAAATCCTAATAGAAACTCTTTCTATCATCTTTATTCGATCATGGCCATGGGCTTATGGACTCAATCTCATGGTTATCATAGGGCTACTCCTCATCTATCAAGGTAGATAAATTTTCTATTAGTGTAATCCAATTCCTTCAATGAACATGCTATAGCCAACACACACCTTAGGATTTCGAATGACTAGCAGACGGAGTTATAGTATAGTCAAACTATAACATTCTCAAGGTGAACTATCGATGCACCTTAAATCGAAGAACCAGACACAACACTATAACATCGAGTCAGTCATCGACAAAAAGATAGACTTTCTTATGACTACTTGAGGTGGTCACGCTCAGTGCCCTCATTCTCTAATGAGTACCTATACTCTCGCTCTAGTATCTCCACACCATAGACTCAAGACATGTCTATCCTGAGAAAACGAACATACACCTATCTTTCAGATCGATTACCTTCCTCATTTTGATCCTACGGTCTGAAGCAATATATGAGTTAATTATGAAAATTCATGTCTTAAATTTTTAATTCTTAAAAATATGAATTATCATTACCATTAACTCAAAGGATGTATCATAGATACTCTTAAATACACACTATGATAGAAAATAATTTATTTATTAATTTATAATTAAAATTATAAAATTATCCTTAGAAGTGTATTATAAGTGACGGTCAATCTAGCTTCTAGGGCATACATGTAACAAACTTCCACTTGACCTAAAGCCAATTGGCTACAAATCTAAGTCCAATCTTCTCAAGGTGGGCTTCAATCTTCTATTGGCTCAATGGCTTTGTTAGTGGGTCAATCTTATTATCTGTAGTGTCGACTCTCTTGACCTCGACGTATCTCTTCTCGAGATAATCGCGGATGAGGTGGATCGCCGTTCGTTGTGCTTAGATTTCTGATGAGACCTCGGCTCCTTAGCTAGGGCTATAGCACCATTATTATCATAGTATGGAGGGATGGCATCAGATGGCATCACTCCAAGCTCTATGGCAAACTTCTTATACCAGAATGCCTCCTTTGCAGCTTTCGACGTAGCGATATACTTTGCTTCCATGGTGGAATCTGCTATCATAGTCTACTTGAAACTCTTCCAGCTGACAGCACCACCATTGCACACAAGCAGACTTCCAAATGTCGACATTCGATCATCTATATCGGACATAAAATTTGAGTCTATATACCTCTGGACCTAGAGTTCTCCATTACTAAAGACTAGAAACATATCCTTAGTCCTTCTCAAGTACTTAAGGATACATTTCATAGAAGTCCAGTGCTCTTCATCTGGATTCAACTAATACCTACTCATGATACTCATAGCATGGGCAATATCAGGTCGTGTACATAGCATGGCATACATGAGGCTTTCTATTGCTGAAGCATAAGAAATCTTGCTCATGCATTCAATCTCCTCAGGTGTGTTGGGACACATCTTCTTGGAAAGATGAATGCCATATCTGAACGGCACCAATCCCCTCTTGGAGTTTACCATGCTCTTTAGCACCTTCTCTATGTACATCTTCTGTGAGAGACCCAGCATCCTATTCGGTCTATCTCTATAGATCTTAATTTCTAGAATAAAGGATGCCTCTCCTAGGTCTTTCATGGAGAATTCTTTAGACAACCATATTTTGACTGTAGTCAATATGAAAATAGCATTCTCAATTAGGAGAATGTTATCCACGTATAAGTATGAGAAAGACAACAGCTCTCCTACTGATCTTTTTGAAAATATAGGGCTTCTCTTCATTCTTGATAAATCCAAATGATTTAATCACATCATTGAAACGAGCATTCTAGCTCAGAGATACTTGCTTAAGTCCATATATGGACCTTTGCAGCTTGCAGATCTTGCGATCAGTATCACTGGATGTGAAATCCAGTGGCTGTTCCATATAGATATCTTCCTTAAGATATCCATTTAAGAATGCCATTTTTACGTCCATCTGCCAAATTTTATAATTGAAATAGGCTGCAACAACAAGCAATGTGCAGATGAATTTGAGCATGGCTACTGGCGAAAAAGTATCCTGATAATCAATGCCTTCGCAATGACTATACCCTTTTGCCATGAGCCTTGCTTTGAATATCTCTACATTTCCGTCGACACCTATCTTTCTCTTGAAGATCCATTTACACCTAATAGGTACTATACCTTCAGGTGGATCTACCAAGGTCCAGACTTGGTTTGAGTGCATTGAGTCAATCTCTGACTTCATTACCTCTAACCATTTCTTGGAGTCGATATCTGATATCGCCTCATCATAGATTTTGCGATCATCACCATGAACCCTTTCTCCTGTGAAGAACATTTCCTCTACTTCCTCTGAAATAGTATCTAAGTATCTTTCAGGAGGATAGAAAATCTTTTTTGATCTACGAGGTGGACCTGGACTAGCTCAATCTAATTGGGTTCCATAGGTTTCTTGGCTTATGGCTCTTGGGAGACTTTTTCCTCGAGCCTAATCTATCTTTCGATGCTATTATCTTGAATAAACTATTTTTCAAGAAAGATGGTGTGTCGACTCATAATCATATTATGATCTTCTGGGAGATAGAAAAAATATTCTAATGACTTTTCAGGATATCTAATAAATAAAGCTCTAAAGGATCTAGACTCTAATTTATCCACCTGTTGTCCCTTGACATGGGCCGAACAACCCCAAATTTTGAGATGACTCAGACTTAGTTTCTTACCATGCTATATCTCATACGGTGTGGTAGGAATGATTTTAGATGGAAGCCTATTCAATAGATATATAGAGGTCAATAGACTATGTCCCTAAAGAAACTCAGGAAGGTCCATGAAGCTCATCATGGATCGAACCATATCTAATGAGATCCAATTTCTCCATTCTAAAATCTCGTTGAGTTGAGGCATTCCAGGTAGAGTCCATTATGAGACTATGCCATTGTCCTTAAGATAGTCTGAAAATTTTTGACTAAGGTATTTGCTTCCTCGATCTGATCGAAGAATCTTAATGGATTTTTCTATTTATTTTTCTACTTCAAATCTGAATTTCTTGAACTTTTCAAAAGCTTCAAACTTGTGTTGCATAAAATACACATACCCATACTGAGATAAATCATCATTTAAGGTGATGAAGTAGATGTAATTGCCCCTGGCTAGCATATCAGATGGGTCGCATACATCAGTATATGCTAGGGCAAGCAGGTCTGTGGCCCTTTTCTCATGTCTCACAAAAGGAAGCTTGGTCATTTGGTCATGAAGGCAAGATTCACAAATTGGATATGACTTACAAGTCAACGGACTTAATAGCTCGAATTTCTCCAATTTGTTAACTCTGTCTTCAACTATATGACCTAGCCTAAGGTGCCAAACATACCTATCATTTATACTATCACTAGGTTACTTTGATCCTATGCCATTCACATTTCGCTCGATATTAAAAGTAGAAACATCAATATGTAACTGATGGAGATCATTTATAAGAAAACCACTTATAATTTTATTTCTTTCATAAAGAATATTATAATGGTCCTTAAGAAAACTAATTACATAGCCTTCCAGTGCTAAATATGAAATAGAAATCAAGTTCCTGCTTGCTGTAGGCACATAAAACAGTCCCTAAGTACTAAGTCTAATCCTAATAGTAATTGTAGAGGGTAGGTTCCCACGGTCATAGCAGTAACTCTTGCTCCATTCTCAATGCATAGGATCATTTCACCATCCCTTAATCTCTTGCTATCCTTAAGACCCTATATAGAAGTGCATAAGTGAGCACTAAAACCAAAGTCAAGCATCCAACTGGATGTAGAAGAAACCATAATATTAGATTCTATAACGAGCATACCTTCAGAAGGACCTACCTCCTTGTTTTTCAGGCTGGCCAGGTAAAGGGGATAGTTCTGCTTCTAATAGCCATCAATGTTGCAATAAAAATATTTTTCTTTGTCAACAGTCTTCTTCTTCGGCTCTGCCTTCTTCTTCTTCTCACCATTCATCTTCTGCTTTTTTGTGGACCTCTTCTTCTTTCTAAAAGACTTTTTCTTAGAAGAAGTCTGCTCCACAGTAATTACTGAGCCTTAAGGACTTTTCATAGAAAGCTCATAGTAACCAGCATATTCATGAGCTCAGTCAAGGTATTCTAAAGTTTATGCATATGGTAGTTCATAATGAACTATCCATACGCATCAGTCAAGGACTGTAGAATTATGTCAGTCTGCAGATCCTGATCTAATTTGACACCAAGCTTCTCAAGCTCTTCTATGTCCTTGATAATCATAAGATAATGATCTTGGACTGACTGCCCATCATGCATTTGAGCCTTAAAAAGTCTTTTAGTAACTTGATATTTGGCTGCGCAACTCTATCCACCAAACAACTCTTACAGGTGAGCCAACATTTGGCGGCTAGTCTTAATATCTTCATGTTGGTGCTGCAGCTCATCAGACATTGAGTCCAACATGTAATACCTGACTTTATTATTTTCATCCATCCACTTCTCAAGAGATGCTCTCTGATCAGCGGATGGATGGACTAATAAGATGGGAGAATCTTATTCCAACACATGAGTCAATTTCTCAGAATCCAAAATAATTTTAAAGTTTTGAAGCCAATCCTTGTAATTAGGTCCGATCAGTCTATGAGTGTCCAGGATACGGGCTAGTAGGTTGGACACAAATATTTTTCTATAGAGAGTAAAAGATTCTAGTTAGATTTTATAATTAAACTTAAATAATTTATTTAAAAATTTTATTTTTAAATAAATTAGGCTCTCACTATTTACTCGGATCCCTACATTGTCTTCATAGAGATGCAAAAATCTTCACGATTATAGATTTCTAGTGGATGGTGCGGTCCCACCAACTGACTCACCATCTCACCTAATAGTTATTGGTGATGGCTCAACTGATGAGTGGACAACTTTTGTCCAATGATTGTCTAATCATGGTGCATCCAAACATGATCTCTAATTCATGAATCTCATCGTGTTCGAAATATTGATCCATTCCTCAGTTAAGTCTGACCCATTATTTATATAGATTGGATTTTTGATTGGATCCCTTACCGTATCCAAAATATTGAGCCTAACCCATCCTCCAACCCATAGCATCCAATGCCTAATAGACATGGTTGCATCTTTCCGATTCAACTAAATCACTATATCCAGTCGAGAATAATTAACCCTAAGAAGGGCCCGCACATCTACCATGATGGAAGACCTTAGATTTAATATTTTTTTAGGAAGATTTAATTTAGGTCTCTTTAAACTTGACTTGACTTAGTCATAACAATTATGACTAACCTAGTGGCATGGGTTGGCTTGAATTATTAGCCACCTCAAAATAGAACTAGATCGATACAAATGGCCAGGTAAGTGAGATCGGTGGAAGGGATATGCCATTAACTTGATAAGAATGCATTTAGGTTGAGTAGCTCTTAATTAAAAACCAGTCGGTCATATCTATCAAACTTACCTTAGACACCAAATTATCAAATCAGAACCAATTGGATTAGCCTACAATCTAGGCTCGAACCACGGAGCCAAATTAGGTCTTGATTTGATCGAGTCATATCTCAATATGATTCGATCTTGATCCAGACTTAATCCTATTAGGCTAGTCAAATCTAAGCTTTCTTTGATCCCACCTAATCAACTCTTGATTTGGTTTGATCAACTGCTAGACCTAATTAAGCTACCCAAGTTCAAATCCAATTTTAGGAATATATTTTAGATCTAAAAATTTATAATTTTAGATCTAATTAATTTCATAATCTTAATTCTTAATTAAGTTTTGGGTTCATTGATAAAACATGTAATAGAAATTCTAGTGTTTCAGAATTTAGGATTTTGTAGAAAAATAAATTCTAATTTTTGATTAAGGACGAACGTGCATCACCCTTACACGCTATAAGAACACCCCATTGAATGGGAGGAGAGGGCCTTTAAACCCTACTTTATTCTTATGATCGAACGGCCATGAAAAATTTCTTAACTAGAAATATAATTTTTTACTATAAAACTAGTTAGATCATATATCATATATAAAATGATCTAACTAATATATGTCTGGCATACATCTCATGTATCATCAATATGCATACTTTCAGATATGAAACATCATATATTAAATTTAAAAAATAAAATTTTAAATTTGATCATATCAAAATTAAAACTATTCTAGACATTTTATAGGACTATTCTATGACTAGTCTAAGCATGCATCTTTCATATCTTATATGAATAAATTAAAAATTAAAAATTTTATTTTCTACTTTTAGATCTGATTACAATAATTATAACATCAGATAAATAAAAATTAAATAGACTAAAATCATGTTTAATTAAATTAAATACATAATCATACAAGACTACACATAGAACTATACATATTAGATTTAAATTATTTAATTTTTAATTTCTTGATTTTAGATCTAATTACATCTGATGTGATATCTAAAATTTTTTAATATCAGATCATAAATAAAAAAAAAATTAGATCTAAGGTAGGTCTGAAGAACTGCAAACACAACTCTGATACCAGTTGAAGGAAAAATACTATTTTCCACTGCAGGATCGTACAGATCTGATCATATATGAGAAGAATTTTTTTAAAAATTTTTAAATGATTCAATCAGATCTAAAAGTTCTTAGATCTAATCATAGTAATCTGATATTAAAAATTAAAAATTAAAATTAAATTAAATTAAATTTAAAGTACCTGATTGGGTAATCTAATTATCCTGCAATGATCCTATTGATTCCTGAGGTTCTAGAAGGAGCCACGCACGTGCCTAGTCTCTACCAATATCCACTCGAGTAGAATATGAATGTCTTCTTCTCATAATTTTTTTTTTCAATAATTAGATCTAGATCTGATCCAAAGGACCTTCAAAATTATTTTTGAAGGCAGCCCATTCGTCACACGAACACCATCACGTAGATCCTGAATATTGTGCCAAAAACCTTGGACCTTCTTCTTATATTTGTGCCTAACATTTTAGGCTTGTAGAAGAGAATAAGAGAGAGGATAAAGGGGGTGTGGGATATCAGGGATGGCTAACTTTGGGTGTGAAAAATTATTTCTTGCATTGAATGCACTTTGATGTGAGAAAGGCTTTTATGTCCAATGCCTACTTAGAGTCCCTTTTGATCAAAATAACTTATTTATTTTATCATTAGGACTTTAGAGATTATTCTCCATGAAAAACCATCAGATCTCATCTATTTTTTTTACCAAAAATGATTCAAAAAGGTATCAGCATGAGTAGATAAGGAAGAGTCCACTGCACCTAGGACTCTTCCCTTAAGAGTTTGATCCAAATCAAACTTTATCATAACTTAGTCTAGACACCTCTAAAAATCATAAAATTTGGTACACCCAATGCATAACTCATGTTCTATCACATATCCAAAAATTATATTAAAATGACTTTTAAAGAATTTTATAGAAGTATCTGATAAGGTGATTCTTAATTCTCTCAAATAGGTCAACTTTTGACCCTAGTCAAATTTAACAATGAATGGATTTAATTTCTATAATTAATCTAATCTAGACTTATTTTAGTTAGATGAAAATAAATCTATTATAAATATAAGAATGATTTAAATTAAATTTGACTTGATTACGATAAATCAAAAAGATTTTAGAAGGAGAAAGTCAGGCTCAATTATGTGCTAGCATAATTACCTTGAACCTGATTGGATCTAATCCAAATCAATCAAACTGGTTTAGCTCAATTGATGACATCTAGATCCAAATCCTTATTTGTGTAATCTAGTTAGGTTTAATTCTATATAGTAATGAGACATGTCATGATCTCCATCATCGACATCATCAAAATACCTTTCGATGGACTAGAACTTTTCTGATTCATACAATTAGAATGATTGATCATCAAAATCATCCTAATTACTTTATACCTAGCAGTATATGGTGGCAATCCATCGAAACTAAAAGTGAATCTCTCAATATAATTACCTATGTGATTGGGTTCATCTATCTTGAGCCCCGACAAGATTAGGATTAAGGTGAACTCGTCAAACCTAATGTCCATCATATGATTTAATCATTCAATTTGAGTACAATATGAAACTGTAATAGAAACTCTTTCTATCATCTTCATTCTGCCATGGCCATGGGCTTATGAACTCAATCTCATGATTATCATAGGGCTACTCCTCATCTACCGAGGTAGATAGATCCCCTATTGATGCAATCCAATTTCTATAATGAACATACTATAGCCAACATACACCTCAGAATTTCAAATGGCTAGGAGATTGAGTTATGGTGTAGTCAAACTATAACACCCTCAAGGTGAACTACTGATACACCTTAGATCAAAGAATCAGGCATGCCACTGCAGCATCGAGTTAGTTATCGATAAGAAGGTTGACTTTCTTATGACTACTCAAGGTGGTCATGGTCAGTGCCCTCATTCTCTAACAAGTATCCATACTCTTGCTTCAGTGTCTCCACACCATTGACTCAAGACACGTCTATCCTATGAAAGTGATCGTACACCAACCTTTCAGGTTAATCACTATCCTCGCGATAATTCTACCATCGAGAGTAGTTTATGTGTTAATTATGAAAATTCATGTCTTAAATTTTCAACTCTTGAAAATATGAATTATCATTTCCATTAACTCAAAGAATGTATCACTAATACTTTTAAATACACACTACAATAGAAAATAATCTATTTATTAATTTGTATTCAAAATTATAAAATTATCCTTAGAAGTGTATTATAAGTTACAGTCAATCTAGCTTCTAGGGCACACATCTAACATGGACCACTCAAGACAAGAATAAATTTTTCTCTAAAGTAAAGTATTTTATTTGGGATGATCCATATTTATTCAAATAATGTTCTGACTAAATCATAAGAAGATGTATTCCAGATAAAGAAGTTAGGAGCATTTTATCCTTTTGCCATGACCAAGCTTGTGGTGGTCATTTTGGAGCTAAAAAGACTGCATCTAAAGTGCTCCAATACAGATTCTATTGGCCCAACCTATTTAGAGACACCCATGAATATTGTAAAAGTTGTGTTAGGTGTCAACAAATAGGTCGGATCACAAAGAAAGATATGATGCTTACGAATCCAATTTTAATTATAGAAATTTTTGATGTATGGGGAATAGACTTCATGGGACCATTTCCAAAATCTTTTGGGAATGAATATATCTTTGTAGCCATTGATTATGTATCCAAGTGGGTAGAGGCAATACCATGCAAGACCAATGATAGTAGGATTGTTATCAAATTTTTTTATAAAAATATCCTATCCTGATTTGGTACTCTAAGATTTATTATCAGTGATCACGAAACACACTTTTGTAATCAATCCTTTGAATCACTGATGAAGAAATATAATATTACCTATAAACTGGCCACACCCTATCATCCACAAACAAGTGGACAAGTTCAAGTTTCTAATCGCCAATTCAAGCTAATCTTAGGGAAGATAGTAACCACCAATAGAAAAGATTGGCCTTTAAAACTAATAGATATACTCTGGGCATATCGCACAGCTTTTAAGATCAACTTAGGAATGTCTCCATATAGGCTTGTATTTGGTAAAGCATGTCACTTGCCAGTAAATTAGAACATAGGGCAATGTGGGCCATTAAACAACTAAATATGAATTTGGATGCAGTTGGAGATTTAATAAAATTATAAATTAATGAACTTGAGAAAATTAGGAATGAAGCCTATGAAAATTTCAAAATTTATAAAGAAAGAACTAAAACTTTTCACGACCAAGCAATTAATATAAAATCTTTTACACCTAGACAAAAAGTTTTTTTATACAATTCTAAGCTACACCTATTTTTGGGTAAATTAAGATCTCGATGGACTAGACCGTATATTGTTAAAGAAGTCTTCTCACACGGGGCCATAGGAATTGAAAATCCAAGTAATGGTGTTACTTTTAAAATTAATGGACAACGACTGAAACCATTCTTGAAACTACCTACTGGATCTAATGAAGAAACTATGGTTCTTTACGAACTGATCTACTTGGATTAATTTTTGGATAAGTCTGGCTGAAGATGTTAAACTTAGCGCTTATTGGAAGATAATCTAGATTTTTGTATTTAATATTTTTTTTATTTTTAGTTTACCTCTTTTAGAAATAAGTTGGGGGGAGAACTACCAACCCATGCAAGATGAAAAATAAAGAAAAGCCCAAATCAAGCCAAGAACATATTAAATTAGGTGAACTCTTTCCTTATTATCTTCTTGTCATTTATCATACTCTATTTTTCTTTCCTCCATTAAGGACAATAAAAATTAAGTTAGGAAGAAAAGATAAATAAAAAAGAATAAATCCTTAAGTATGATAATAATTAATCTTATGTACCTAATTTTATGCTTATTTAAAATTTTTTATGTATTTTAATCGATGATTGATAAATGGTTTAGAGAATTTTTGAAATACTGAGGATCAAATTATTAAGAAAATCCAATAAATGCTTAGGTTTAGAACATAATAAATTTTTGAGTGCTTCTAAAGTCATCTCTAGTCTATATTCAATAAAAAATCTACTTTATATGGATACAAGTAAAAAAAATAAAAGAAAAAGAATAAAGGGCAAGTTCTAAACATTGATCTTCCATCAAGTAACCGAGTCCCCTTGCCTAAGTAAGCAATATTATTCATATCAAAAAATGAGTAATATGAAGAAGCTTGTTATACAGTTAATTTTAATCTGTAGCCTATTTGACTCAAGTTATTAAGCCTAAGGGGTGTTCTACACCAATGTCCTAAAATCAACTAGTTTGAGAGTCATTGGTCCAAAGCTCGCTACAAGGGTCAAATAGAAAGCTTACATGGTTAAAACATTGCACTAGCTGTAAAAATAAAAAAAAAAAAAAAAAAAAAAAAAAAAAAACTTTAGTCCATACTAAAGATAGAGGATTTAAAGAATAAAGATAGAGAATTGATCAAAAAAAAGTTCTAAAATTTTATGTTCTTCACTTAACCATTATTTAGGATGAAATTAATAATCCAATGATGTATTTCTTAAATCTCTAATCAGGTATCAACTAACTTTAAAATAACTTGAAGAAACTTTCACATCTTATTGAGTCGGTATATATCTCTAATTTTTTTTTTTTACTTCAAGATGAGTAAAACACAAGTTGGAGGGAGTGATAATTATCATAAAATAATAAATAAAAGTATTAAATAATATATTAATTAATATTTATTTAAAAAGTTAATATTTTTATTAGTATTTTATAGAAAAAATCCCACCAATGTGAAGAGCTCGACTTATGGGTTCTAACGTAATAAATTTTGCTCAAATTGAAGCTAAAATAAAAAAGTTATGAAGCCTACAAGTTTAAAATAAAAGAAAAAAAGAAGGCTAGTGCATGGTGGACCGACTAGCCGGTCCATGGAATAGGCACGGACCGCCCAGCTTAGTAGGCGCAGCCAATCGACGCATGCCATGTAGAGGAGCTAGACAGCTAAGAGGTCTACGGCATTTTTATCATGGCATATCGGGGCATTTCAGTCATTTTATCTAGCATGTCGGCTTCCAATTGGCTGTGGTCTTCAATGCTTCTAGTCCATGGCAGTCGATGGCTACAATATTGCACGATCGGATGGTGGACATTGATGCTGGTAGAGATCCAATGGTAGATATTCATTCAAATCTAATTAAGGATTCTAGAGGTGATTTTGTGCAATCTAATGATAGAAATTCATCCAGGTAGTGATCCAATGGTTGTGAATTAATCTAGATGGTTAATCGAGAGTTTGGTGACTAATCTTGATGATTTTTTAGCTAGTTTTGGACCATTTGGTCAAGATCCGATGGCCAAAATTAATTAGGGTGCTAGAAATAAATTTAGACTTGGATTTTAACTCTGAAAATACCTCTAAAGATCCTATTTCCTCCTCTAGTTAAACACTCTTACTCCCATAATCTGAGATGAAGTCTTCTACACCAAAAATAGAGAAAAAAATAGAGTTTTTTCTCTCTTTTTCTCTTTTCTCATCCTTTCTTCCTTCTTTCTTCTTCCAACCTTCAATCAAAGGAGCTCTGAAGATGTTGGGAGCAAGTAGATCGTCAACCATGCATGGCTAAGGAGCTAGATTATGGAAGAGTAGATGAAATCTTCTGATATAGGTTGTAATTTTTTTTTCTTAATCTTTTGAAATTACTTTTTAATGCAAATATATTCTTTTGCTTAGCTTTTAATGAAATTTATCTTTTTATGCATGAGATCCTAATTATTTGACATGCTTATTAATTGATTAAAGATCTAAATAAATTATATTCATTAGGATAGTTATGAATATTAGATACAGTTTATACTTAATTTAATAATTCATTTCAAAAAATAATCATTAAAAACCATGTTATTAATTTTTAAAAATTAAAGTATTGAATAGTTTATGATTTCATAGAGATGGATCATTATCATGAGATATAATTCATACTCTAAGAAAATAAATTATAATCATAACTAAATTTTTAAAATTAATAAATTTTTATATTAAAAAGAATTACTACAACCAAGTTGAAGATGTATTCAAAATTCTAGAATAATTCTCATTAATTCTTAAAATTCTAATTAATTAAGAATTTATTTTTTTATTTTTTTTTTAATTTGCTAACCTCTTAATTTTCTCTCTTTAATCTACATATTTAAATTTCTATTTTAAAATTAAATTAAAAATTTTTTAATTAAAATTGGATGTAACTTAGTCTTCAATTTTTGAGAAAATCGACATCCGACTCACCACTATCCTAAAAATTAAAATCAGGCTTAATCTTTATTTGTTGCTTTAATAATAAGCAGTCATTGACCCAAGCTACACCTATTCCCACAACTGCAGTCACCCTAAGCTCGACCTCATGCAGTGATGCAACTACCCCTACGCTTCCTAAGCAAGAGGAGTGGCAAAGAAAAAGAAGGCCACCACCAAAAGAGTTAGGAGAACCAGAGGATCTGGTGGCGAGAACTCCAATCGAGAGCATAGCTCCCTAGACGACTGGAAGATCATCCAGCCTTTAATGGAAGGGTGCATCCTTCCACATATTTTTGAAAAGATGGTTTGCTCGGATGATGAGGATAGGATTAGAGAATCTTTTGCAGCCTTCCATGAGGTAATTAACTTCTTCCTTGTGCCAAGTTGAACACCAATAAATCTTGAATCTATAACTTATATCTTGTTATTTGTAGCTAGGGCATTATCTATATGCCCATGCAGATGCAACGAATCTTCACAAAACTAAGGCTTCGAAAGCTATCCAAGAGGCTTAGGTGAAGTTCGAGCATTTGAGGGAAGCTCACTCAAGCGAAGTTAGGCGTCTTCAGGAAGAACTTTAGAAGAAGGAGCAAAATTGGCAAAATTTAAAGATGCCTTAACTTTAGAAAAGAACAAGCAGAAAAAGGTTGAGGAGGAGGTCGGTGCAGAGTGGGAGTGAGCCATCGAGGCCTTCAAGTCCTCTAAGTCAATAGAGGACATCAAAATAGCCTTCGCCTAGAAGGCCTTCCTCAAAGGATTCAAGGTTTGCCAGGGGAGGATGGCTGAAATATTTTTTGAGCTTGATCTCAGTTTCTTGATGGGGGAGTCCTCTAACGATGAAGCCGGGCCTTCAAATATCACCATTGATTTATCTTCCATTGAGCTTCCTACCATGACTTCTGAGCCTACCTGAGAGCTTGAGACTATTGAAGCTTCGTCGAGCTCATCCACTATTCCTCCTCCAGAGGTTGGAGGTTTTTTATAATTATACTCCACTTTTTTTTTCTTTTTACTTGTTCCTGTATTTAGAATATTTTTAGTTATGAAAATAAACTTCTTTTTTTTTTGCCATACCGTTGTGTCATGGTGTTTTGTGTATTAATGCAGTCTCCCATTGATGTGGAACCTTTGCCTCAAGGAATCCCCTTGAAGGTCTTTAATAGAAAGTTAAAGAAAGAAGTTCATCAATTGAGTAAGAAACTAAAGAAAACTAAGGATGAGCTTCAAAAGTCAAAAAAAAACTATGCTGAGGCCGCCATTGAAATTAATCACCTCCACCAAGCATGCAAGAAGGATTTTAAGGAATACACTGAAAAGAAGAATCATTTGAAAGAGGGGCTTGAAGAGATTAAGAAATGTGCTAGTGAGAAGTCCTGGGTATTGACCGCGAAGATTAGCTCTCTCGAAGTCGAACTTAATGCAACCAAAGAGAAGATTTAACTGTTAGATGGGAGCTCGGCATGGTCCTCCAATCAAAAAGAGTATGACTAGGATTGGTCCAAAATGTTTTCTAAGCTACAAGACCAGCTACATAAGGTTGAGGTTTTCTACAAGACTTACGAGCTAGGTTGGAGCGACCAAAATGCCAAGCTTCAACAAATAGTCTGGATGGCCAATTAGGAGATCGCCAGACTTCAAAAATAGTTGGCAAATAGGGCTGAAGCAAGTTTAGGCTGAGATTCTAAAGAAAATAACTCTTTAAGGAGGACCTTGGGGAACATCTCTGAGCTCTATGCAAAGGAGAAGGCCGAGTTGTAGTAGTTGAAGATTCAGATGGTCTATCAATAAAATGCTGTGAAAGACGTGGAGGTTGAGTTAGCCATTTTGAGGAAGAGGCTAAGGAAAGCAAAAGAAGACTTTCAAAGATCTCAAAAGTTACTAAATAAAAGTTTAGCAGCAAGACAAGAGCTCGAAGATAAGGTGCAAGATTTAAAGCACTTCCTTGTGATTGCTGAGGGTGGAAGTTCGAAGTTTGAATCTGAATAGAACTTCATCTTCTTCCTTTTTCTCTTCTCTCTTCTTTTTGTAATCAGACTTGAGGACCTATGTAATGAACTCTAATTTTAATGCAGTTATATTTCTTTCATTTGCCTTTCTATGCCCCACTTTGGTTTGATGCTTGCTAATTCTCTTTATTTTCTTGTCGCACCTGATGTTGACATCGTCCCGAGATAATAATTTCAGTTTTGCATCTTGGGTATTTATCCTCCTTATTTATGGACAAAAATTTTTGAACTTGATTTGAAGCGTCCATGAGCTATAAGTCTTTATAGCCATAGTTTTCCTCCTGTTTGAGAACCAAAGGTCTATAGTTGAAATTAACCCCCTATCTTAAATAACCGAAGGTCATCAATAAAAGTTAACCTCCTGTCTTAAATAACCGAAGGCCTTCATCTCGCTGTGGCGAGGTTAACCTCCTGTCTTAAATAACCGGAGGCCTTCATTCTTCCTGCGATGAGGTTAACCTCCTATCTTAAATAATTGAAGCACAGCGAGGTTAACCTCCTATCTTAAATAATAGAAGGCCTTCATCCTCGCTACGATGAGGTTAACCTCCTAGCTTAAATAATCCGAGGCCTTCACCCTCGCTGCGACAAGGTTAACCTCCTGTCTTAAATAACCAAAGACCTTCATCCTCGTTATGACGAGATTAACCTCCTATCTTAAATAATCGGAGGCCTTCTACTTCATTTGAAAATGAAGTTCGATTGGCTAATTTCCTATCATTGCATAGCTTTGCAACAAAGACAAGAATGTTAAAGTAAAAAAAATTTATTAAAATGAGATTATTGATAGTATATTTGTAAGTTTTCTAAATTTTATGGTTGTGAAAGCGTAGCCCCTCCGAGTTTCTTTAGATAGTATGTTCCTGGTTGGATGATTTTCACGACCTCATAGAGGCCTTCCCATTTCAAAGAAAGCTTTTCTTGATTTTGTGGTTGTAAGATATCTATCCTTCATAGCACCAGCCTCCAACTTTGAAAATTTTACTTCTGACTCTGTAATTATAGTAGTGAGCCACCTTATGTTTATAAGCTGCCATTCAAATTTGGGCCTTTTCTCGCTTTTCTTCTAGCATGTCAAGGTTTGCTCTGAGGTCCTATGAGTTATGCTATTCATTGAAGCCTTCAACTCATGCCGAAGGAAGTTCGAGCTTGACCAGTATTACTACTTCAATTCCAAAGGCTAGGGCTAAAGAAGTTTCTCTAGTTGGCAGTCTTTGAGTGGTTTTGTAAGCTCAAAGAATATGATAGAGTTCATCCACCCATGTTCCTTTTGCCCTTTCAAGTCTAGTTTTGATCCCTTGCTGTAGTGTCCTATTTGTTTCCTCGACTCCGCCATTTGCCTATGGGTGGGCTACTAATGTTAAATGATGGAAGATGTTCAGACCTTCACAAAACTTAGCAAATTTTGCTCCCGCAAACTAACATCCATTATCTATGATGAGAGTTTGAGATAGGCCAAATCTATACACTATTGACTTCTAGATAAAGTTCTGTACTTTAGCTTCAGTGATTTTTGCTAGGGGTTCGACCTCAACCCACTTAGTGAAGTAATTCACAGCCACTAAAAAAATTTTTATTGTCCAGATGCCATGGAAAAGGATCCAAGTATATCCATCCCCTATTATGCAAATGGTCATGGAGCATTTGTGTAGCTAGTTGTCTCTGAATATTTGTATTTCTCTAACAATGATCATATTTTCTCACATAATCAGTAGCATCTTATTGCATAGTCGATCAGTAGTATCCTTGATGAAGCAGTTTATAAGACAATGATCTAGCCCTAAGGTGGTTTCTACATATACCTTCTTGAACTTCTTTTAATGCATAATCGACTTCAGAAGGTTGAAGGCATCTAAGAAGTGGCGAGAAGTATGACCTCTTATACAGCTTGTTTTCATATAGAACATAATGAGATACTTGATTTCTCAACTTTTGAGCTTCCTTAGAATCCCGTGGGAGTGTGCCCTCTTTAAGATATAAAACAAGTGGGTTGATCCAGCTAGGCTCAGGGTCGTCATAGTTTGGGATTCTTCCAAGCTTGGGTATTGCAGAACTTCGAAGAAGACTTCTTTTAGCAATTCACTTGGAGCTAGAGTAGCTAATTTGAAGAGAAGGTTGGCCCTAATATTTTCTGCTCTAGGGATTCATTGAATGTCAAAGCTACTAAAGACCGAAGTTAAGCTCCTTACTTTTTTCAAGTACCTATTCATACTTTCCTCTCGAGCTTCATTAACTTGCCCCACCACCAGCTGAGAATCGCTGTAGACTTTCACATGATTTACTTCTAATTCTTTAGCTATACCTAACCCAGCAATCAGAGCTTCATATTCAGCTCCATTATTTATTACAGGAAACTCAAAGTGTAGCACGTATTCAACAATAACTCCTTCTAGATTGATTAGAATCAGGCTTGCACCTGCTCCTAAAGCATTAGATAAACCATCTATATATAGAGCCTAGAAGTTTTCAGGAAGGTCTACGCTTTCTTTAATGAGGTTCATTTGAGAATTGAAAGTACAAACTTCTTACTATTGAGGTTCGATGGGATTCAGAATGGTGCACCTTACCATGAAGTCAGCCAATATCTAAGCTTTAACGGATGGCCATGGTTGAAAATTGATGTCAAACTCGGTGAGCTTAATTTTTTTTTAGCTATTCTTCCAAAGGTATCAGGTTGATGAAGAACTACTTTAATAGGCTGGTCAATGAGAAGCATGATTGTATGCCCCTAGAAATAAGGACTGCAATCAACAAGGTATAAGTTAGTTTTTCTAATTTTGTATACCTTATTTCAGCATCCCTCAAAACTTAGCTTATGTAGTAGATAGGCTTTTGGATTTTCACCTCCTCTCTGATTAGGATAGCTCCAATTGCCACAAGTGACACCACTAGATACAGAAAAGTTCTTCATCAGGTTTAGATTCGGTAAGGAGAGGAGGTGAGCCGAGATAGTTCTTTAATTTTTTAAAATCCTGTTGACATTCAGGAGTCCAACAAAAGTTTTTTGGCTGCTCGAGCACTTGAAAGAAGGGCATGCAATGCTTAACCGACCTCAAAATGAACCAGTTCAGAGTTGCAACCTTCCCTATCAAGTGTTGAACTTCTTTTATTGTTTTTGGTATAGTCATTTCTTGAATAGCTCTGATTTTCTCAGGATTTGCTTCAATACTATGCCTTAACACCATAAATTTTAAGAACTTTTTTGAGATTACTCCGAAGGCACATTTGGTTTGATTCATCCTCATCTTGTACTTTCAAAGTGTGTTGAAGGTCTCTTCAAGGTCAACGATATGATTATTAATGATCAGCTTTTGACTAATATATAGCCCACATAGACCTCTATATTGCGGCCAATCTGCTTTTTGAAGATATTGCTCATCAGGTGCTAATAGGTAGCACATGCATTCTTGAGTCCAAAGGATATAACCTTATAATAATAAGGACCACAGTCAGTAATAAAAGTAGTTTTTTTCTCATCTTCTGGTGCCATCCAGATTTGATTGTAATTGGAGAAAGCATCTACGAAAGTGAGGAGTTCATGGCTCGAGGTTGCATCTAGTAGTTGATTAATTCTAGATAGAGGATAACTATCCTTTAGGCAAGCTTTGCTCAAATATATGAAATCTATGCACATCCCCCACTTGCCATTTGCTTTCTTGACGAGGATAATATTTGCAATCCAATCCGTATAGGACATTTTTTGGATGAAATTGGCTTTAAGAAACTTGTTGACTAAATCCACGATGGCCTTTTGCCACTCTGGTGCAAAGCTATGCTTCTTTTGCTTTATTAGTTGATGCTTTAGATCCATAGCTAGATGATGTTCTATTACTTCTGCATCAATCTCAAGCATATCTATAGGCACCCAAGCAAAGACATCAATATTATTTCGTAAGAAGGTAACGAGCTGCTTCCTGACTTTTTCTTCCAGGTTTTGAATCGATTTGAACAATATGATCTTCATTTCCATCATTCAAAGAAAATACAACAAGGTTATTGATTGGTTCCCCCCGCTCTTCAGTCAGGTCATCACCAGTATCTAGTCCATCTACTGGAGAAGGTTCTGCTTGCTTTCCTCCTTGCAATGCGATGGTGTAATAGTGTCATGCCAATGCTTGATCTCCTCTAACTTCTCCAACTCAATGATTTGTTGGAAACTTCATCTTCAAGTAATAGGTCGAAACCACAGCCTGAAATGCATTTAAATTAGGTTGGCCAAGAATCACATTATAAGTTGATGGAGCCTTCACTACTAGAAAATCAACTTAGGCCTTTGATTGCTTTGGATAGCAACCTATCAAAATAAATAAGGTGATTATTCCTTCAATCGGCATTGCATCGCCGGTAAATCCTACTAATGGGGAGCTTATTGGTCTAATACGACAGTTAGGTATAGATATTTTAGAGAATATATCATAAAATAAAATATCAACAGAGCTTTCATTATCAATCAAAATAAGACGTACATCATAGTCTGCAATATTTAAAGTAACTATAACCACGTCATTGAATGAAAATTAAATCTCTTAATAATCTTCTTCCATGAAAGTGATGGGCTCCTCAATCCTCTACCTTTTTGCTGGCTCTATAGATCTACTAGCTTCTTCTTGCTGATGTCCCCTAATAATAGTATTGATGATTCCAAGTGGGAGCTGATCTCCCTGTGGCTCATCTCTTTGAGGTGGTTCAGGCTACGATAGGGCTCTTGGCCGATCTTCTCTTCTTTCCGACTGACGATGGAGGAATCGATCTAGGTGGCCCCTTTGAATTAGCTCCTCGATCTCATGTTGGAGCTACATGCATTCTTCAGTATTGTAACCATGGTCATGATGGTAGAGATAATACTTGTTGGCATTGCACTTGGCTAGGTGAGTCTTTATTCTCTCTGGCCTCGACAGCTGCTTGACTGCTTGTCGTTAAAGCAACAAATAAAAATTAATCCTGATTTTAATATTTAGGATAGTGGAGAGTCAGGTGTCGATTTTCATGATGATTGAAGGATAGGTTATGTTTAATTTTAATTAAAAATAAAATTTTTAATTTAATTTTACAGTAGAAATTTAAATAAGTAGATTAAAGAGAGTAATTTGAGAGTTTAGCAAAAATAAAAAGTAAGCAAATACTAAATTAATTAGGATTTCTGAATTAATGAGAATTATTCTAAAATTTTGAATCCATCTTTTGCATGATTGTGGTAATTCTTTTTAATGCAAAAATTTATTAGTTTTAAGAATTTAGTTATGATTATAATTTATTTTCTTAGAGTATGAATTATATCTCTTGATAATGATCCATCTCTATGAAATCATAAACTATTCAATACTTTAATTCTTAAAAATTAAGTATATAATTTTTAATAATTATTCTCTAAAATAAATTATTAAATTAAGTACAAACTATATCTACTGATCACAACCCATCTTAATGAATATAATTTATTTAAATATCTAATCAATAAATAGTATGTCAAGTAATCAGGATCTCATATATAAAAAGATAAATTTTATTAAAAACTGAGCAAGAAAAAATATTTGTATAAAAAACAATTATAAAAAATTAAAAAAAATTACAATCCATGTCAATGGATTTCATCTACTCTTCCAGAATCTAGTTCCTTAGCCATGCATGGTTGATGATCTGCTCGCTCCCGGTATCTTTAGAATTCTTTTGATTGAAGGTTGGAAGAAGAAAGAAGAAAGAAAGGAGGAGAAGAGAGAGAAAAGAGAGAAGCTTTGTTTCTTTCTCTGTTTTTAGCATAGAAGAATTGGTCTCAGCTTGTGGGAGTAAGAGTGTTTAAATAGAGGAGGAAATATGATCTATAGAGCTATTTTTGGAGTCAAAATCTAAGTTTGGATCGATTTCAAACACCCTGGAAAGTTTTGGCCATTAATCTATGATCAAACGGTCTAAAACCCATCAAAAACCATCAAGATTAGCTGCTTAAACCCCTGATCAAGCCTCTAGATTAATTTACAACCATTGGATCTTTATCTGGTTGAATTTCCACCATCGGATCATGCATGCCTATAGCTGTAGACTGCCATGTGTCACGCACTGATTCACCATGCCTGTTGAGCTGGGCGGTTCGCATCTATTCCATGGACTGGCTGGTCAGTCCACCATGCACCAGCTTTATTTTTTCTTTTATTTTAAACTTCTAGATTTCATAACTTTTTTGTTTTAGCTCTAATTTGAGTAAAATTTATTATGTTAGAACCTATAAATCGAGCTCTTTGCATTAGTAGATTTATTTTCTACAAAATACAAATAAAAATATTAATTTCTTTTAAATAAATATTAAATATTATATTATTTAATATTTTTATTTATTAATTTATGATAATTATCACACCTTCTAACTTGAGTTTTACTCATTCTCGAGTAAAAAGATAAAAATTAGAAGTATGTACTGACTCGATAAGATGTAAAAGTTTCTTTAGGTCACCTTAAAGTCAGTTGATACCTGGTGAGAGATTTAAAAAATACATCATCGGATTATTAATCTATCCTAAATAGTAGTTAAGTGAAGAACATAAAATTTTAGAGTTTTTTTTTGATCAATTTCCCACCTTTATTCATTAAATCCTCTATCTTTAGTATAGACTAGAGTTTTTTTTTTTTTTTTTATACAGCTAGTGCAATGTTTTAACCTCTTAAGTTTTCTATCTAATCCTTATAGCGAGCTTTGGATCAATAACTTTTAGACCAATTAACTTTAGGATACTAGGTATAAAAAACTCCTCGGGCTTACTGACTCGAGTCAAATAGGCTATTGGTTAAAACTAACTATATAATAAGCTTCTTTATATTGTCTACTTTTTGACACGAATAATATTGCTTACTTAGATAATGGAACTCGATTACTCGATGAAAGATCAATGTTTAGAACTTGCTCTTTATTTTTCTTTCCTCCTATTTCTTCAATAATTTAATTTTTTTTTAATTTTTTTTTTACTTATACACATATAAGGTAGATTCTTCATTGAATATAGGCTGGAAGAGGATTTTAGAATTACTTAAAAATTTATTCTATTCTAGACCTAATCAATTATTAGATTTTCTTAATAATTTGGTCCTTAGTATTTCAAAAATTCTCTAGACCATTAATTAAGCATCAATTAAAATGCTTGAAAATTTTTAAATCAGTATGAAATCAAATAAATAAGACTAATTATTACTATACTTGATGACTTACAAATTTTTTTTATTTATTTATCCTTCTCCTCCAACTTAATTTTTATTATCCTCAATGGAGAAAAGAATAATAGAGTATGATAAATAAAAAGAAGATAACAAGAAAAGAGTTCATCTGATTTAGTATATCCTTGGCTCAGTATGGGTTTTAATTATTCTTTGTTCAGCATGGGTTTGTAGTTCTCCTCCCAACTTATTCTTGAAAGAAAGATAAAATAAAAATAAAATGAAAATATTAAATGCAAAAGCCTGGGTTGCCTCCCAGTAAGCAATAAGTTTAACATCTTCAGCCAAACTTGTCAAAAATTAATCTGAGTAAATTGGTTCGTAAAGAACTATAGCTTCTTCATTAGATTCAGTGGGTAGTTCCAAGAATGGTTTTAGTTGTTGTCCATTAACTTTAAAAGCAAAACCATTACTTGGGTTTTTAATCTTTATGATCTTATGTGAGAAGACTACTTTAACTATATACGGTCCAGTCCATCGAGAACTTAATTTACCCAAAAATAGGTGTAGCCTAGAATTATATAAATCTAATAATTACTTGGTCATGAAAAGCTTTAGTTCTTTCTTTATAAATTTTGGCATTTTCATAGGCTTCATTCTTAATTTTCTCAAGTTCATTAATTTGTAATTTTCTTAGATCACCGACTTCATCCAAGTTCATTTTCAATTGTTTAATGGCCAACACTACCTTATGTTCCAATTCTATCGGCAAGTGACATGCTTTACCAAATACAAGCCTATATGAAAATATTCTTAAGTTGGTCTTAAAAGCTGTGCGATATGTCCAGAGTGCATCTATTAGTTTTAAAGATCGATCTTTTCTATTGGTGCTTACTATCTTTTCTAAAATCAGCTTGATTTGATGATTAGAAACTTCAACTTGCCCACTTGTTTATGGATAATAGGATGTGGCTAGTTTATGGATAATGTTATACTTCTTCATCAATGATGCGAAAGATCGATTGTAAAAGTATGTTCCACAATCATTGATAGTAGCTCTAGGAGTACCAAATCGAGATAGGATATTTTCTTTAAGAAATTTGATAACAATCCTACTATCATTGATCTTGCATGGTACTGCCTCTACCCACTTGGACACATAATAAATGGCTACTAATATGTATTCATTTTCAAAAGATTTTGGAAATGATCCCATGAAGTCTATTCTCCATACATCAAAAATTTCTACAATTAAAATTGGGCTCATAGGCATCATATCTTTCTTAGTGATCCGACCTATTTGTTGGCACCTAATACAATTTTTACAGTATTCATGGGCATCTCTAAATAGGTTAGGATAAGAGAATCCACATTGGAGCACTTTAGCTGCAGTCTATTTAGCTTCAAAATGACCACCACAAGCTTGGTCATGGTAAAAGGATACAATGCTCCTAACTTCATTCTCAGGGACACATCTTGTTATTATTTGGTTAGGATATTATTTGAATAAATATGGATCATCCCAAATAAAATATTTTACTGGAGAGAAAATTTTATTTTTGTCCTGAGTGGTCCAGTACATAGAAATTTGGTCGGTGGCTAAGAAATTTATTATGTCGACATACCATGTTTCTGATGTTACTGATAATAATTGTTCATCAGAGAAGGACTCATTAACTAGTATGTCCTTAGTTGGTGCGATTGCTAAATGAGATAAATGATCTGCCACTACATTTTCTATATATTTCTTATCCTTGATCTCCCGGTCAAATTCTTGCAAAAGTAGGATTCATCTAATTAGGCGTGCCTTTGCATCTTTCTTTGAGAGAAGGTGCCTAATAGTTGAGTGATCAGTATAGAAAATTACATAAGAACCCACTAAATAGGACCTAAATTTCTCTAAAGCAAATACCATAGCTACAAATTCATTTTCAATAGTTGAGTGATTAAGGTGTGCTTCATTTAAGATCCTACTAGCATAATAGATCACTCATGGTAGCTAATCTATCTTTTGACCTAAGAGAGCTTCTTTGTCATGATCAGATGATTGTGAAGGAAATAGATCTAAGATTCTAGGGTTAGCTTTTGAAACTTTTTCAAAATTATAGTAGAAGAGATGAATTAATCACATTAATTTATGAATAAAATAATATAAAACCTTAGATCTAGGATTTTATTATATGATTAAAGTATGCTATTAAATTAGAAATTAAAAGATAAAAAAATAACATGCTGATCATATCAACATTAAAACATGCTAGATCTAATCTATAAATCAGAAAGGTGATTAGATCTTTCTTACCTTTGCAAGTTAGAGTTTCTAAGTCACTGATCCAGGGCTGAGGTTGATGCTATGAGCTGCACATACATTTGGCCTTTACAGGATGTCCACATGAGTCCTTCATCACTGATCAGAAATCTAATGGTTGAAAATTAGCACAATATGCTAGTGCTGTGCTGATCTTTCTTCAATAATTGATTTGGATCCTTCTTCTTCAAAATATGGACTCTCTAATTTTCAAAAGTTGAGGAAGAATACTTATGAAGCTAAAACACCTCTCAAATACTCACAAAAAATGGAGGAAGAGATCAAAAGAACACCCTAGAAGAAGAACCTTTCTTCTTCTTTGTTCTCTCACCTAGACACCTAGATTGGTGTCTTTACAATTTCCATGCCCTAAGCCTTTCTCTCCCAGGTTTTCCCATGCCCCAAAAGCCTTCTCTCAGGTCTAGAATCTCTAAAAAAATTAGGGCCACAGATCCTTTAAATAGAGAGTTGGACAAAGTCCTTGTCTAGGTCAAATATCTAGTCAAGACTTGTCCAAATAAGGCAACTTATGGGGCGCCCATCTCTTGGGCGCCCCCTCCTTTTTTTCTACCATGGACCTCACCTTTTGTGTGCACAAAATGTCCCTTAAAAGCCATAAAAATTCTAAGAAAAATAGGAGTGGGTTGGTGGCACAAAAGGAAGAGAGTTTTAGTTATTTAAAATTCTATCTGATAGAATTTGAATCAAAACAAACTCCCTTGTTTGACTTGGTCCACAACTAATTGCCATTGTAAGAAAGAAGGGGAGCAAGGGGGGTGCATGAGAAGGCCTAGGAGTGGAGAATCCTAAGAATTACGGTGGGGGGCATTGGGACAAAGGTGGTGCAAGGATAGGGAATCCTAGTCATACTAGGATTCCTATTTTGACTTGGTCCAACATGGTCTTTGGACCAAAATAAATCAAAATAAATTTAACCCAATCAGAATAGATCTTAGTCAAACCAATATCCTAATTAAAATAGATTTAATTAGATTTAATTTTGATTTAATTTCTAATTAAATTAAAGATTGGGTTAACATAAGTCCTAATTGAACTAGGACTAGTTCTTCTTTGCAATTGGCTCATCCAATTAACCAATTGGACTTGATCCAATCAAGCACAAATGAATTTTAATTAAATTATATTTAATTAGAGTTAATCTCAATCTTCTAGATTAATTAAATTATGCCAATTAGTAATTATATTGCTAACTGATCCTCCTGCAATACTTGTACTAGGTTAAACATCAATCGTATTGATTGTTTGACCTAAGAACGATTCTTAATCATCGATCAACCATCCAATCAGATCAAGAATTCTTATGTGTGTGACCTAATAGATTTGAAATTAAGCCAATAGCATAGAAATAAATTTCTATACCAATCAGAGTGACCATGAAGCAATGGTACCCGATGGTTGGAGTACTTGACCATGCCTAGAAACCTTCCATTGTTGAATTAGAAATTTAGTTAGTTTGGTACCAAAGCATTGTGAGTTATTTGCAAGCCACTATGATGATCTCAGATCTAAAGAATATTTATACCTATATCCCATCAAAATAATTCTCGACAGCAGAATGCTTTGGAGTTGGTCACATTTCATGATGATGTATCCTTTCATCTCACTTGTATGCCATACTAGTGTCTTTGCACTCATTGGTTAAGAGGACAACCAATCTATATAGCATATAATGACTTATGCTCGATGAACACTATCATTCTAATTAACAACATATCATTTGATTGTAAATAGTTTAAGAACTAATCGATAAATCCTCTTTTTATCGAAACTAAATAGTCATAAGGACTTTATCACAACAATGGAGTTTATTAGAAGATGTAGACTTTATGATGAAAATATCAAAATATTTTATTTATTCATTAATAAATTAATTATAATTATAAAGTAGCTCAACCATCAATAGGCTGATGATTGATTTTGGGATACATTTTTCAACAACTCTCACTTATCCTAAACCCACTTGGCACAGTATCTAATACCCATCTTCAACTTATGGTTGTCAAACTCCTTTATCGTCAGGACTTTAGTGAAGGGATTAGCCATGTTCTCCTTTCTATCGATCTTCTGAAGTTTGATGTCACCTTGATCCATGATCTCCCAGACTAGATGATAGTGGTGCAGTATGTGCTTCATCCACTGGTGTGCTTTTGGTTCCTTCGTCTGAGCAATGACACTAGTGCTATCACAGTAGAGCAAGACTGCACCATCAAAGGAGGGTGCTACTCCAAGCTCGGTGATAAATTTTCTTAATGACACAGCTTCTTTTATGATATCTGATGCTGTAATGAACTCTACTTCATAAATAGAGTCTACCACAGTATGCTGCTTGAAACTCTTCCAATAGATGGCTCCACTATTTAGGATAAAGATATAATTTAATATGCTTCTACTATCATCATGGTCAGATTGAAAGCTGGAGTCAGTAAACCCTACAAGTTTTAGATCTAACTCACCATAAACCATCCATTGGTCCTTAATATTTCTCAAATACTTAAGGATGCTTTCACCACTTTCTAGTGATTCTCTCCTAGATCAGATTGGTATCTACTCACTACTCCTAGTGAGTATGCCACATTTGATCTCGTACATGTCATGGTGTACATGATAGATCCCACTGCTAAAGCATATAGCACTCTACTCATACGCTCTCTCTCTTCAGAAGTTGTCGGACAATTCTTCTTAGAGAGAGAAATTTCATGGCCTATCGAAAGATAGTCCTTCTTGAAATTCTCTATGCGGAACTTCTTCAGCATAGTTTAACCCAAGCATCCTCTTAGATCTATTCCTATAGATCTTTATTTTCAGAATGTAGGATGCTTCACCCAAGTCCTTCATGGAGAACTGAGATGACAACCAAACTTTTATTTCTTACAATGTGGGGATGTCATTTCCGATTAATAGAATGTCATCCACATACAGGACAAGAAATACTACTGCTAGACTATTTATTCATTTATAAATGCAGGGCTCTTCTTCATTCTTAACGAAGCCATATATTTTGATCATCTTATCAAAATACATGTTCCAACTTTGAGATGCTTGCTTTAATTCATAAATGGATCTCTGAAGCTTGCACACCTTGGACTCATCTATTGATGTGAACCCTTCAGGTTGTGTCATATACACCTCTTTGATCAACTCTCCATTTAGAAAAGCTATCTTCACATTCATCTACCAGATCTCATAATCCAGATGGACAGCTATCACAAGTATTATTCGAATGGATTTGAGCATTGCCATAGGGGAAAACATCTCATCATAGTCAATACAATAACATTGATGATACCCCTTAGTAATCAAATGGGCTTTATAGGTCTCCACCTTCCCGTTTGTGCCCTTCTTTCTCTTGAAGACCCATTTACACCCAATGGATTTAACTTCTTTAAGTGGGTCAACCAATGTCAACACATTATTAACCTTCATGTACTCTATTTTAGATTTCATGACCTCAAGCCATTTCTCGAAATTAGATCTCTGCATTGCATCCAAATAGGTGATCGAATCCTCATCATTCTCATCGAGTTCAATAGGATCACCATCCTAGACCAAGAAATCATAGTATCTATCTAATTGACACGGTACACTACCGGATTGCCTTAATGATGCAGGTATATTGGGCTCTAGATTTGATCTACTCAAATTTGATTCAGGTCAGCAACTGGTGTCAGAATTTCTACTCGTTGAACTTCATCAAGTTTAATCTTAGAGACAATAGTTTCTTCACCAAGAAATTTTTTTTCCAAAAAGATTGTCTTAAGACTAATGAATACTTTTTGTTCATCATCATGGTAGAAAATATATCCTTTAGTTTCTTTGGGATATCCTATGAATATGCACTTGTCAGATCTAGGTCCAAGTTTATCTATGATTAACCATTTCACATAAGTCGGGCACCCACAAATCCTAAGATATGAAAGTGCTAGCTTACGCCCTATCCATATCTCCTATGGAGTTTTAACTATAGACTTACTTAAAATTCTATTTAGAAGATAGCAAGCCGATTTGAGTGCACATCCCTAGGAGGATATCAGCAAGCTGGCAAAATCGATCATGGATCGGACCATGTCTAACAGAGTCCGATTCTTTCTTTCAGACACATCATTATGCTATGGTGTTCCTAGAGGAGTCCATTGGAGGAGAATCCTATTCTCTTCTAGATATGTGAGAAACTCACTAGAAAGGTATTCCCCTCCTCAGTCAGATCGAAGAGTTTTAATACTCTTTTCAGTTTGTTTTTCTACTTCACTTTGGAAACATTTGAACATTTTATATGAATCCAACTTGGGTTTCACCAGATAGACATATCCATACCTGGATGGATCATTTGTGAAAGTGATAAAGTAGAGATATCCATCTTTAGCACTAGTGCTCATAGGTCCACATACATCAATATGTTTATTGTAGGAATTAGATTGCGCCAATAGGGGATCTATCTACCTAGATAGATAAGGAGTAGTCCCATGATGATCATGAGATTGAGTCCATAAGCCCATGGCCATGGCAGTATGAAGATGATAGAAAGATTTTTTATTAAAATTTTACATCAGACTTGAATCAAATGATTAACTCATATGATAGATATTTGGTTTGACAAGTTCACCTTAAACCTAATCCTGTCAGGGCTTAAGATAGAAGAAACCAATTACATAGGTAGCTACTGTTAGATGTATGCCCTAGAAACTAGATTGGCTGACACTTATAATACACTTCTAAGGATAATTTTATAATTTTGACTATAAATTAATAAATAAATTATTTTCATTCATAGTGTATATTTAAAGTATCTGTGATACATCCTTTGAGTTAATGATAATAACAATTCATATTTTCAAGACATGAAAATTTAAGATATGAATTTTCATAATTAACTCATAAATTGCTTTCGATCGTAAGATCATCATGAGGATGGTGATTGATCTAGAAGGTTGGTGTACGATCGCTTTCTTAGGATAGATGTATCTTGAGTTTAAGGTGTAGAGACATCGAAGCAAAAGTACAGGTACTCGTTAGAGAATGAGGGCACTGAGCATGACCACCTCGAGCAGTCATAAGAAAGTCTACCTTCTCGTCGATGATTGGCTCGATGCTATGGTAGTGTATCTAATTCTTTTACCTAAGGTGCATCGATAGTTCACCTTGAGGGTATTATAGTTTGACTACACCATAACTCGATCTCCTAGCTATTCAAAATCTTGAGGTGTATGTTAGCTATAACATGTTCATTGTAGGAATTAGATTGCACCAATAGGAGATCTATCTACCTTGGTGGATGAGGAGTAGCCCTATGATAATGGATGAGGAGTAGTCCTATGATAATCATGAGATTGAGTCCTTAATTCATATGGACTAGAATCGAATTATTAATTCATATGACGGATATTCGATTTGACGAGTTCACCTTAACCCTAATCCAGTTGGGGCTCAAGATAGAAAAACCCAATCACACAGGTAGCTGCACCGAGAGGTTTACTTTCAATTCTGATGGGTTGCCACCATATACTGTTAGGTGTCATTGGTAGATTTTGGGAGCAATTAGAATAATTTAGATGATTGATCATTCTAATTATATGAATCAGAAAAGTTCTGATCCATCAAAAGATGTTTTGATGATGTCAATGATAGAGATTATGATATATCTCATTACCATACGAAATTGAACCTAACTGGATCACACAAATAAGGATTTGAGTTTGGATGTCATCAATTGGACTAACCCAGTTCAATTGATTTTGATTAGATCCTATTAGGTTCAAGAAAATCATGCTAGCATACGATTAAGCCTAACATTCTTCTTTTGTAATCATTTTGGTTTATCTCGATTGAGCCAAATTTATTTGGACTCACTCAAGAACCTTATCTTAGTCTGACTAGAGCTTGTCCAAATTAAAAAAGGATTGTCTTAATTTATTAGATGGATTTAAGATAGCACCTGCTAATTTCTATCACCTACTAATTTCTATTTTTGGACATAGGTCAATAATTGACCCTGGACACTTGGACATAGGGCCATGTATTATGCGCCTATAGGAGAGCGCCTAGGGCTCTTGTCTTCCTGCTAAAAGAGGCAAGAGAGAGGACACACACCATAGTAGGTGTGCACCCCATGTGGATAAGGGATGGAGTCCCATACAGATAGGACTCCAAGATATTTTGATATGATCAAACATTAGGGGCACCAAGGACTTTTGGGTTTATCCAGTGTTGGTGCCACCTATGTGGATTTTTTAGGGACTCTCATTTGATTAGATCTAATGACATCATCCCATCAATCAGATTTAGATTTGACTGAATGAAGACCTCTGATTGGCTAGGATGATGTGGCACTGCATGGCGCAGCAGGATCTATTTAACCCTTGTCTGTGCCTAGAGTTAGAGTACTTTTTCTTTTCACCATGCTGCAAGACTGCCCTCCTCTATTCAATGCCACCCTTTGATGCTCTCTCTCTCCTCTCCATGCCTAAAGGAGTTGGGCATGGGTTCAAGTGCAATCCAAGGAAGAAAGACATCCTGATCAAGAAGACGACAACACTGCTGAAAGAGACGATCGCTGCTTCTTCAAAGTAGTTTTGAAGAACTTCAAAATCAGATCCAGATTTGATTTTTGAAGGGGTGATTCAGAAGGAGAAGGCCTCTAGATCTTGTCTGAGTGGACACCGATAAAGGCAAGGCATGTGAAGGAACCAGATCTAGGGTTTCATAGGTAGATCTTGAAACCTTTTCAAGATCTTGCAATGAAAGACTTAAATAAATCTAAAATTTATTTAAATAATCATGTAAATACCTAGATCTCAGATCTATTACATGATTAAGGCATGATATTAAATCAAAAATTAAAATCAAATAAGAAAGAAAAAGGTTGATCAAATCAACCTAGATCTACACTACATCAAATGCAGGTATGAAGTTTATAGATCAGATCTATTATTTGAGCAAGTTTAGATGTTCTAACTTACTGATCCAGGCTTGAGGATGAAGTCACGAGCCGCACATGCATCCAACCTCTAGGAGTCATCCATACGAGCCTACGATCTCTGATCTAATGTTCGATGTAGGAAATCAGCACAATGTGAGGATTTGTGGTGCTTCCAAGCCTTGAAAGGCCACGGAAGGAGTCAAGGGGTTGGCTCTGGAGATTCTAGGGGCTTGGTTGGTACTTTGGAGATCTAAAACATAAGGTGAAGCAAGGAACCAAAGCTGAAAATGTAAGATTGTAGAAAAGATATTTTCTGTAGGTTAGCCAGCTCCGTCCAAAACTGGGTCGACTAAGTCTCGGTGCACAGACAAAATAAAGAGCTACATGTTCGAGACTACTGGCATAGCATAGAACTGGGCTAGCTTAGTTTCAGACTGAGACAACCCAGTGGAACTTAGTCGGCTCAATCTCAAACAGAGAGTTGCGCGTTTGAAACTGCTGGCATGGTACAGAATTGGGTCAGCTCAATTTTAGACTGAGCCAATCTAGTGGAACTTAGCCAGCTCAGTGCTAAGATTGAGTCAGCTCAGTGTGCAGGCAGAGTTACATGACGGTCTGTTTTAGGCTAGGGTCTGGGATGATCCTAGGGGTCCTAAAGCCTAGTTTGAGAGGTCTTAAGGTGGCTAAATCATGTATGGATCGAGTCTAGATCCAAAGGATAAGAGCATGGGAGACATGGATGCACATGGGCTCGATGAGCGCTTTCATATATTGGATTAGCCAGGAGAGCTTTTGCTCTGACCTAATGGCTATGTATAAATACATAGGTTGTATTAGGGTTTCATAATGCTGTGGAATACAAACATTTGATTCATTAACTCTCTTTTTCTCTTCTCTCTAGAGTTGCCACCTTAGGGTTCTTGAAGTAGCCCTAGAGAAGGGGGCATCTCCCTTAAGCCGAAGGAGGGGGAGGCGCCCCATCACAGATCCAGATGGAGGATCAGTGGTTTGCTACCCATAGAGAACGTCACAAGTTCCTTCAGGTCCATGCTAAAAATTAGGAGCTTCCGCAACATGGTATCGGGGCATGTGATGCCAAGGATGATTGGCATTCCAGCGATATCATGGAACATCAATTAGTATCAGGAAGAGGTGATGCTAGTTGGTGTGCTTACACACAGCGTGCTAGTACTATATTGATCCTTCTTCGATGGTCGATCCGATACTCCCTCCTTCAAAATTTGGACTCTTCAAGATATGAGAAGGAAGATAAGAGTTTGCTGATCTGAGACTCTCTCAAAAAAACTCAAAAGAATGGAGGAGAGATTGAAAATAAAAAAGCCCTAGAAGAAGACCCTCTTCTTCTTTTCTTTTCTCTTACCTAGACACCTAGTTTGGTGCCAATGGAACCCCCACACCCAAGGATCCTCTTTCTCTAATTTTTGCACACCCCAAACCTCTCCCAAAGCTCTATATTTTATAAAAAAATTAGAATAAAATTCATCCAATAAATAGAGAAAAAGAAGAGTCCAAGTTAGGTCAAATTTCTAGACTACGAATATCCAAACATGGGAAGTTGTTGGGGAGCCCAACTCTTGGGCACCTCCTCCACAATTTTTGGTGTGGACCAGCAAGGGAGGGTGCACAAAAAAAGAGATTATTTTCATAGAATAAGAGAAGAATTAATTAAAAGTGGAGGTGGCACTCAAGGAAAGATGTTTTGGTCAACAAGGATTCTATCTCATAGAATCCTAAGCAAAATCAATTCCTCCTTTGACTTGGTCGTCCACCTAGCTTTCAAATATGACTTGGAGGAAGAGAGGGGGCATGAAAATCAGAAAGAAAGAGATCTCCCATGAAAAATACCTAGAAAATAGGTATGGGGGGCATTGGGACCAAGATGGCGCATGGAGATAGGGAGTCCTAGTCACACTAGGACTCCTATTTTGACTTGGTCAAACAAGATCTTTTAATCAAATAAATCAAGATTAAACCAATCCAATTAAATAAGATCCTAATTCATTTAAAGACTTAATTAAATTAGATTAAATTATATTTAATTTTTATTTATTTTTTAATTAAATTAGAAAATTATGTTAATCCGAGTCCTAGTTAGACTAGGACTAGTTCTTCCTTACACTTGGCTTATCCAATAAATCAATTGCACTTGATCTAATCAAGCCCAAACCAAATCTAATTAAATCATATTTAATTAGACTTAATCTCAACCTATTGGCTTAATTAAATTAAGCCAATTAGCTATCCAATTGCTAATCGATCCTCCTGCAATACTTGCACTAGGTTAAACACCAATCATATTGATTATTTAATCCTAGAATGATTCTTAATCATTGATCAACCATCCGATCAGATCATAAGCTCTAATGTGTGTGACTTCATAGATTCGAACCTAAGCTAATAGCATAGAAATAAATTTTTATACCAATCGAAGTGACTATCTAACAATGATATCCGACGGTCGGATTGGTCGAAGGTGTAGAATACCATCCTTAGAACCCATGCAGATATAGTTTCCATATAATTCATCCCCTTGACCACAATGCTCGTAGGACACATCAGAGTTCAACTGTTAACTCTGATCAGGTTGTCCACATTGTATTTCAAAATACCAAATCCATCTGATGGATTGCCTAGGCAAAGGTTTTGCTATATTAAAATATAGTGATACATTCTTCTCCAACTCTTAGAGTGGTCAATTCCATCTTGATCACACTCTGACTTTGCAAGTACTTGACTATGCCCAAAAGCCTTCCATTGCTGAATTAGAAATTTAGTTAGTCCGATACCAAAGCATAGTGAGTTCCTTATAAGTCACTGAAGTGATCTCAGGTCTAAGGGATACTTATACCTATATCCCATCAGAGACATTTTTGACAGCAGCATGCTTTGGAGTTGATCACGTTCAATGACGATGTACCAATATATCTCATCTGTATGCCATACCAGTGTCTCCACATACCTTGGTTAAGAGGATAACCAACCTATATGGCATATAGCGACCTATGCTCGATAGATGCTATCCTCCTAATTAACAGCTTATCATTTGGTCGTGAACAAATTTAAGGACTAATCGAAAAATTCTCTCTTCATCAAAACTAAATAGTCCTAAGAACTTCATCACAACAATGGAGTTCATTAGAAGAAGTAAACTTATGATGAAAAAGGATGCCAAAATATTTTTTATTAATTAATAAATTAATTATAATATCTCAACCTTCAACAGGCTGATGATTGGCTTTAGAACATAATTTCCAACAACTCCCACTTGTCCTAAAGCCACTCGACATAGTTTCTAATATCCATCTTTGACTTATGGTTGTCGAACTTCTTAATTTCTAGGACTTTAGTGAAGGGATCGGCTAGGATCTCCTTTCCATCGATCTTCTGAAAGTCGATGTCACCACGATCTATGATCTCACGGACCAAATGGAAGCAGCGCAGAATGTGCTTTGCTCACTGGTGTGCCTTCGATTTCTTTGCTTGAGCTATGGCGCCAGTGTTGTCACAGTAGAGCAAGACTGGACCATCAATGAAGGGTGCTACTCCAAGCTCGATGATGAACATTCTTAGCCATACAGCTTTCTTTGCTGCATCTGATGCTGACATGTACTCTGCTATGCAAACAGAGTCAGCCACTATATGCTGTTTGAAACTTTTTCAGCAGATGGCTCCATCATTTAGAGTAAAGATACATCCTGACACACTTTTATAGTCATCATTATCAGATTAAAAGCTGAAGTCTGTAAATCCCACAAGCTTCAAATCTAACTCACCATAAACCAACCATTGGTCCTTAGTATTTTTTAAATACTTAAGGATGGTTTTAACCACCTTTCAATAATTTTTTCCAAGGTTAGACTGGTATCTACTCACTATTCCTAGTGAGTATGCCACGTCTGGTCTTGTACATGTCATTGCATACATAATAGATCCCACTGTTGAAACATATGGAATTCTACTCATACGCTCTCTCTCTTCAGGAGTTATCGGATAATCCTTCTTAGAGAGAGGAATTTCTTGGCCTATCGAAAGATAGTCCTTTTTTGAATTCTCCATTCTGAACCTCTTCAGCACAGTTTCTATGTACGTGGATTGGGACATACCAAGCATAGATCTTCATCCCTAGGATGTAGGATGCTTCACCCAAGTCTTTCATAGAGAACTGTGATGACAACCAGACTTTTATTCCTTATAATGCGGGGATGTCATTCTCAATTAAGAGAATATCGTCTACATACAAAATAAGAAATAGCACTGCTGGACCATTTGCCCATTTGTAAATGCAGGGTTCTTCTTCATTCATAACGAAGCCATACGTTTTGATCACTTTATCAAAATGTATGTTCCAACTCCAAGATGCCTGCTTCAATCCATAAATGGATCTCTGAAGCTTGCAAACCATGGACTCATCTGTGGATGTGAATCCTTCAGGTTGTATCATATACACCTCTTCAGTCAGCTCTTCATTTAAGAAAGCTGTTTTCACATCCATCTGCCAAATCTCATAGTCCAAATGGGCAGCAATGGCAAGCATGATCCGAATGGACTTAAGCATTATCATAGGGGAGAATGTCTCATCATAGTCAATACCATAACGTTGATGATACCCCTTGGCAACCAGATGGGCTTATAGGTCTCCATCTTTTCGTCTGCACCCCTCTTTCTTTTGAGGACCCATTTACACCCAATGGATTTAACTCCTTCAAGTGGATCAACTAATGTCCATACATCATTAACCTTCATGAAATTCATTTCGGATCTCATGGCTTCTAGCCATTTCCCAAAGTTGGATCTCTACATCGCATCCACATAAGTGATCGAATTCTTATCGTTCATATCGAGTTCGATGGGATTACCATCCTAGAACAAGAATCCATAGTATCTATCCAGATGGCGGGATACCCTACTGGACTGACTTAATGGTGTGGGTTCACTAGGCTTCAGATTTAATCTGATCAAATCCGACTTAGGTTTAACATTCTGTGTCAGACTTTCTACCTATTGAACTTCATCAATTTTAACCTTAGATGCAATAGTTCCTTCATCAAGGAACTTCTTTTCCAAAAAGATTATCCTATGGCTGACGAACATCTTTTGTTCATCAGCATGGTTGAAATAGTATCCTTTGATCTCTTTTGGGTATCCTATGAATGTACACTTGCAAACCTAGGTCCAAGTTTGTCTGTAACTAACCATTTGACATAAGCCAGGCACCCACAAATCCTAAGGTGTGAAAGTGCTGGCTTACGCCCTATCCATATCTCATACGGAATTTTAACTACAGACTTATTTGGAACCCTATTTAATAGATAACAAGCCGATTCGAGTGCATATCCCCAGAAGGATATCGGCAAGCTAGCAAATTCCATCATGAATCGGATCATGTCTAACATAGTCCAATTTCTTCTTTTAGACACACCATTGTGCTATGGTGTTAAAGAAAGAGTCCATTGGAAGAGAATTTCATTCTCTCCTAGATATGTGAGAAACTCACTCGAAAGATATTCTCCTCCTTGGTCAGATCGAAGGGTGTTAATACTCTTTTTAGTTTATTTTTCTACTTCACTTCAAAATTGTTTGAACATTTCAAAAGAATCCGACTTATGTTTCATCAGATAGACATATCTATATCTAGATAGATCATCTATGAAAGTGATGAAGTAGACATATCCACCTCTGACACTTATGCTAATTGATCCACATACATTAGTATGTACTAGACCTAAGAGCTCATTGACTCTCTCACCATTTTCAGTAAAAGGTGAGTTGGTCATTTTTCCAAGAAGTCAGGACTCATAGGTTGAAAGTGATTCACAATCATTAACTTCGAGGATTTCCTCCTAAGTCAACATGTTTATCATGTTCTTATTTATATGACCTAGCCTACAGTGCCATAAGTAGATATCTGATATACTATCTAATCTACGATGCTTGCCAGTAGAATAGACTACATTAACAGGTTGTGATAACATATATACACCATTGTTCAGTTATCTACAGAAAGCAGTAACACCATTTACAATGACATTACAAACTCATTTTTTTATTGAAATTTCATAATTGTCCATGGTCAAAAGGCCTACAGAAATGATATTTAAAAAAAAACTAGGATAGAAATGACAAACACTAAGAACAATGGTATGAGATTCAAATACAAGTTTCAAAATTTCTAAAGCTAGAACTGGAACTGGTCTTCCATCTTCAACGTTCAGGAATCTCTCGCCTTGCTTGAATCTTCTACTGACCTACAACCCTTGCAATGAATTATAAATATGATAAGGGCTACCAGTATCCAATACCCAGTCAGTAATATCATAAATACAAAAATTGCAAGGAGTTATCATATAAATACCTTATCCTATAATAGCTTGCTTCTTACTCTGCCTGTTCGGATCCAGGGAGGCAATGTAGTTAGGATAGTTCCTCTTCCAGTGCCCCCGCTTCATGCAAAGGAAGCATTCGGCTTGACTCTTATCGAGCTTGGTCTTTAGGGTCTGAGTCTGCACAGGTGTCCTAGCATGAACATACACCTTCTTGGCTTTCTTCTTCTTGTTCTTCTTTCCTTTTCCAAAGGATCGAGAACGAGAAGACGAACCTTCCACTAAGTTCACCGACTCCTTATGGAGTTGGTGATCCTTCTCAAAGTTCTAAAGTAACCCCAGTAACCCATGGTAATCCACTTCAAGATTTGACATTCTATAATGTGTAAGGAATGAGAGATAAGACTTGGGTAGCAGGTTCAGTATTGCATCTTTTCTAAGTTGTTTGTGCAAGGGAGAGCCGAGCTTGCTTAAGAGCTTTATCAGCTCGATCATGTACAATACATGATCAGTGATAGAGGCACCATCCTACATTCTGACATTGAAGATGGCATAACTAGTCTTGTGCCTCTCAACGTCATTGGGTGTGCTAAAAGAATCCTCCAACACTTGGAGCATTTTGTTTGACTGAGCTATCTCAAACTTGCCACTAAACTTGTCGCTCATCGCAGCCAACATAATGCAGCGTACCATGGTTCGATCACTGAGCCACTTCTGATAAGTATCTAACTATTTCACATGTGTTGGCAGCTAGCTCCTTAGGTGCAGGATCCATTAGCACATATAGGATCCGTTCATGCTCCAGGATAATTTTCAACTTTCGGTACCAGCTACCAAAGTTGGATCCCACTAACATATAATTATCCAATAATCATCAGAGCGATAGAAAAGTGGCTAGATCTGCACAAAGAAAAATCAAAACCTAATTAGTAATTAATTCATTAAACCTAAAGATTTGGATATTAATCAAAAGGTTTCTCTCACTATTTTATTCGAATTGGTAGCCTCTACCTCCAATCCAAAAAATTATTCAAATTTCTTAGTGGGTACTAGAATCCACATAGATTATACACAAGCTCGACTTTGGTTAGCCCACGCATGTATATCTAAGGATAGGTTCATAATCAATTATTTTTCTAAATAATTTTCAGTAATTAAATCTTGCCCCAGACTCTGATCATTTGGCTTTGGCCTTCTCAGAAAAGGGTTCAGTTAGGTCCAACCATTAACATGACCATACTTGGCCCATCCAACTAATGAATGATCAGGCCTAACTTTGGTTGGCCCACCTGACCACTATTTAGAATGATGTATCTAAGAGATCATATAATGAATGATAATTTCATCAACCGATAAGCACCAGGCCTTTGGGCCTCCAATGATTATCCAATTGATGGACCTATTATCATCCACTTTAATGGAAGGCTATGATCTAGTTATCATATAACTATTTCATTTTAGGGACCTAATAATTTTAGAGAATTTATTTATAGAAGTGAGTATATTAGATTAACCAGCTTGTCATGATCCTTCCACTAACTTCACCAAGTCAGCTTAAGGGAGATCATTAATAGGCCGGTCTAGAAGCACCTAAATCAGTCAAACTAATTTACCTAGCTGACATGGGTTAGCTCGAATAGTCAAGCGATCTGATCAAAACATAATCTCACCAAGAGGTCAGGTATGTTCGATCAGTGGAAGGGTCTACCAGGCTTGCCTTAGACACCATCAGAAATGGCTAGGTAAGCGGGCTACCAATTAAAAACCACTGGTCTGATTTATCTTAGACACTAACTGATTTAATTAGTTTTAATTAGATCAATCTAATAGTTTGTGCTAGATTGCGTTGCCAAGAATCAAGTCCATCTTGGGTCTTGTTAAAGACATGGACTTGACCAACTACAACTATTGTAATTGATCTAGAGAATCCTTGACCTAATCTAAGATAACAATTGATTAGATTTAGTCAATTCTCTAATTAAGTCCATTCTTTAATCTAACCCTAGGTCTAACCCAATTAATGGACCTAATCCCCACTAATCCATTTAACCCAATATGTTATGATTTGTGTCTTAGGATCTTCAATTCAGAATCCTAGATCCTAATCAATCAACTTCTTGATTCTCAATTAAGTTTTGGGTTGAGGGTTGAGGTTCGGCTTTTCGAAAATGATTTTAATGCTTGTAAAATATTTTTACAATATGGTTCTATCAACCAAATTGCATGTTTGATTCATAATCAATATACAAGTAAAATAAACATAAAACTACTTTAGATCTAATCTAAATAGGTTCAAATAATTGAAATAGTTTCAATAATGATCAATCATAAATCTTCCTAAATCAAATCTAACATATTTATGATGATTGAAATTAGATTAAAATACTTTTAATCAGATCATAAAATCTCTTAGATCTAATCTAAAATTTTATGATTAATATTTTAGATCAGCACATACTAGGACAATCTATTCATTATAAGGGGTAAACCTTACAGCAAGACAACCTTATGGCAGTCCATGCAATCTAAAATATTTTATTTTATTTTATTTTTAATTTTAAACTTAATAATTAAATTATAAATTAGATTTAATCTAAGAAATAATTTAGACATGCATAAAAAATTATATAATAAGAACCTAGGCTCTGATACCAATTGAAGGAACCAGATCTAGGGTTTCACAGGTAGATCTTGAAACTTTTTCAAGATCTTATAGCGGAAGACTTAAATAAATCTAAAATTTATTTAAATAATTATGTAAACACCTAGATCTCAGATCTATTGCATGATTAAGGCATGATATTAAATCAAAAATTAAAATCAACTAAGAAAGAAAAAGGTTGATCAAATCAACCTAGATCTACACTACATCAAATGTAGGTATGAAGTTTATAGATCAGATCTATTACCTGAGCAAGTTTAGATGTTCTAACTTGCTGATCTAGGCTTGAGGATGAGGTCACAAGCTGCACACACATTCGGCCTCTAGGAGTCATCCACACGAGCCTACGATCTCTAATCTAATGTTCTATGTAGGAAATTAGCACAGCACGCTAGTACTGTGTTGATCCTTCTTCGATGGTCGATCTGATGCTCCCTACTTTAAAATTTGAATTTTTCAAAATATGAGAAGGAATATGAGAGTTTACTGATCTAAGACTCTCTCAAAAAAACTCAAAAGAAAGGAGGAGAGATTGAAAATAAAACAGCCATAGAAGAAGACCCTCTTCTTCTTCTCTTTTCACTCACCTAAACACCAAGTTTGGTGCCTATGGAACCTCCATGCCGAAGGACCCTCTTTCTCTGATTTTTTCACACCCCAAACCTCTTCCAAAGCTCTATATTGTACAAAAGAATTAGAATAAAATTCATCCAATAAATAGGAAAAAAGAAGAGTCCAAGTTAGGTCAAATTCTTAGACTAAGAATATCCAAACATGGGAAGTTGTTGGGGCACCCAACTCTTGGGCACCTCCTCCATAATTTTTGGCATGGAACAGCAAGGGAGGTAACATAAAAAAGAAGATTATTTTTATAAAATAATAGAAAAATTAATTAAAAGAGGGGGCGGCACTCATGGGAAGATGTTTTGGTCAACAAGGATTCTATCTCATAGAATCCTAAGCAAAACTAATTCCTCCTCTGACTTGGTCTTCCACCTAACTTACAAATATGACTTGGAGGGAGAGAGAGGGCATGAAAATCAGGAAGAAAGAGATTTTCTATAAAAAATACCTAAAAAATAGATATGGGGAGCGTTGGGACCAAGGTGGCGCAAGGAGATAGGGAGTCCTAGTCACACTAGGACTCCCATTTTGACTTGGTCAAACAAGATCTTTTAACCAAATAAAATCAATATTAAACTAACCCAACTAAATAAGACCCTATTCCATTTAAGAACTTAATTAAATTAGATTAAATTAAATTTAGTTCTAATTTATTTTTTAATTAAATTAGAAAATTAGGTTAATCCGAGTCCTTGTTAGACTAGGACTAGTTCTTCTTTACACTTGGCTTATCCAATAAACCAATTAGACTTGATTCAATCAAACCCAAATCAAATCTAATTAAATTATATTTAATTAGACTTAATCTTAGCCTATTGTCTTAATCAAATTAAGTCAATTAGCAATTCAATTGCTAATCGATCCTCCTACAATACTTGCACTAAGTTAAACACCAATCGTAATAATTGTTTAATCCTAGAACGATTCTTAATCGTTGATCAACCATCTGATCAGATCATAAGCTCTAATGTGTGTGACCTCATAGATCCGAACCTAAGCTACTAGTATAGGAATAAATTTTTATATCAATCAAAGTGACCATCTAGCAATGATACCCGACGGTCGGATAGGTCGAAGGTATAAAACATCATCCTTAGAACCCATACAGATATAGTTGTTAGATATATGTGCCCTAGAAGCTAGAATTGGCTGACACTTGTAATACACTTCTAGGGGCAAAATTTTAATTTTGACTATTATCAATAAAATGGGTTATTTTCTATCACATATGTGTATTTAGTGTCTGTGATACATCCTTTGAGTTAATGGTAATGATAATTCATATTTTCAAGAGTTGAAAATTTAAGACATGAATAATCATTATTAACTCATAAAATGCTCTCGACCATAGGATTATCTCAAGGATGGTGATTGATCCAGAAGGTTGGTGTACAATCGCTTCTCTTTAGTAGATGAGTCTTGAGTCTATGGTGTGGAGACACCGGAGCGAGAGTACAGATACTCGTTAGAGAATGAGGGCACTGAGCGTGACCACCTCGAGTAGTCATTAGGAAGTCTACCTTCTCATCAATGACTGACTCGATGCTGCAGTGGTGTGTCTGATTCTTTGACCTGAGGTGCATCGGCAGTTCACCTTGAGGGTGTTATAGTTTGACTACACCATAACTCGATCTCCTAGCCATACAGAACCCTGAGGTGTATGTTGGCTATAGCATGTTCATTGTAGGAACTGGATTGCATCAAGATGGAATCTATCTACCTCGGTGGTAGAGGAGCAGCCCTATGATGATCATGAGAATCAAGTCCAAAAGCCCATGGCCATGGTAGAGTGAAATAATAGAAAGAGTTTCTATTTAGGTTTTCACATCGGACTTGAATCGAATGATTACATCATATGACAGAAACTAGGGTTTGACGAGTTCACCTTAACCCTAATCTGATCGGAGCTCAAGATAGAAGAACTTAATCACACAGGTAGCTGCACCAAGAGGTTCGCATTCAGCTCTGATGGGTTGCCACCATATACTGCTAGGTGTCACTGGTGGATTTTGGGAGCAATTAGAATGATTTAGATGATCGATCATTCTAGCTATTCGAATCAGAAGAGTTCTGATCCATCGAAAGGAGTTTCGATGATGTCGATGATAGAGATCATGACATATCCCATTACCATACAGAACTGAACCTAACTGGGTCACACAAATAAGGGTTTGAATCTGGTGATCATCAATTGAACTGATCCAGTTCAATTGATCTGAATGAGATTCAATTAGGTTCAAGAAAATCGTGCTAGCACTCGATTGAACCTAACGTTCTTCTTTTACTATCATAAATAGTTGTCCTGACTGAGCCAAAGGAGTTTGTGCTCGATCAGAGGCCTTCACTTGGTCTGACTGGAGCCTGTCCAGATCAGAAAAGGGTTGTCTTATTTTGTAAGATAATACCTGCCATTTTTGGTCACCTGCCATTTCTCATCCTTTGACTTTGGTCAAAAGTTGACCTTTGACTGGTCAAATGTTGACCATTGACACTTTGACTTCTATCCATGTGTCACACACCTATTGGAGAGCTGGTGGGGGCTTGTCCTCCTACCAGAACCTGGCAAGGAGGAGGGTGCACGCCACCCTTGGCATGTGCCCAAGCTGGAGGCGCCCAGGAGTCCCTATTGGATAGGGACTCCATCTCCTTTTTGGATTTCGATTAGACTTCTCTAAAGAATCAAGTTTGACTTGTCTTAGGTGCCATCTAAGGATTAATCCAGGGGACTCTATTTTCACCAATCAAATTTAGATCTAATTTCAGAAAGGGTTGTGATTGGTTGGGAAGAAGAGGAGTTGGATCATGCATAGTCTATAAATATGACCCTGCGCCTAACTCAAGCAGTATCTGAAAATCCCACGCCCCAAGGCTTCCTCCCTCCTCCTCCTCCATGCCAAGTCCATCTTCTCCCTCTCCTCTCCACACCCAAAGATGTTTGGGATCCAAGTTGGTGCAATCCAGATGAGAGAAAGACGACAGAAAACTAGAAGGCTGCACTACTGCAAAGGATAACTGCTAATTTTCGAAAGATATTTTGAAGATCCTCCAGATTAGATCCAGATCTAATTTTTGGAGATGTGATAGAGAAGAAGAGGATCTCCAGATCTAGCCTGAGTGGATACCCATAGAGGCCAGGCACTTACGTGGCTAGATCCAGAACTTTTCACTGCTTATAGGATCATCAATGGGTAATAGGATTACCTACATCAAGGTAAATTAAATTTGATTTAATTTATCTAGATCTTATTTTTATTATTAGAATAATAAGAATAAAATCTAAAATATTTTAGATCTAATTTAGATCAAAGAAAAAAATTTTTGAAATATATCTTTTGATCCGATCAGATCTGAACGAACCTGGTCCGAAAAATCTAGATTTTTCCTTCAACTGGTATCAGAGCCAAGGTTCTAAAGTATTTAGATCTAATTTTAAATTTATTCTAATAAAAAAGTATGTGATTTTAGATGTCACATGAGATGTGATCAGCTCTAAAATTAGAAAAAATTAAAATTAAATGATTTGGATCTAAGATTAGAAAATATGCATGACTAGTTCTAAAATAGAATAGTTCTATAGAATAGTCTTGCATGTTTTCAATTTAATCTGATTAAATCATATTTTAGATCTATTTATTTACTATTTTTTGATATTATAATTATTATAATAACATCTAAAAAATAGTAAATAAAAATTATTTAATTTTAAACATCATATGAGATATGATTGATGCATGTCTAGACTAGTTGTAGAATAGTTCTACATAGTTGTCTAGATTAGAATTTATTTTGATAAGATCAATTTAAATCTAATTTTTTAGATTATTATGAGATAATTTAGATCTGAAAACATGCATGATTCGATACATGAGATGTATGCAAAATATGCCATGATTAGATCTAATTTGTATATGAGATATATGATATAGATCTAAAATTATTTTGTAGTATTACATGTTCCTGATTAAGGCGTTCCTCTTGGCCGTCCGGATCATAAGAACGAAGAAGGATTTAAAGGCCCTCTCCTTTCCATTCGATGGGGTGTTCTTATGATGTGTAGGGGTGCTGCGCATTCGTCCTTAATCAAAACCCAAAACTTACTTTCTGCAAAACCCTAGATCCTGAAACCCTAGGATTTATTGTGCATATTTTATTTATGAACCCTACTTAATTAAGAATTAAGATTATGAAATATTAATTAGGTCTAAAATTGAGAATTTTAGATCTAAGACATATTCATAATACTGGGTTCGGGCTTGGGTAGCTCAATTAGGTCTAAGTGGTTGATCAAATCGAATCAAGAGTTGGTTAGATGGGATCAACAATGCTTAAATTGACCAGCCTAATAGGATTAAGTCTGGGTCAAGATCGAGTCACGATCAAGCAAGACCTAATTAGGCTCAGAGGTTAGAGTCTGGATTGTAGGCTAACCCAATTGGTTCTGACTCAATAATTTGGTGTCTAAGGTAAGTTTGGCACATACGACCGACTGGTTTTTAATTGGAAGCTACTCGACCTGAATGCATTCTTGTACGAGTTAATGGCATATCCCTTCCACCGGTCTCACTTACCTGGCCATATCTATTGACTCAGTTCTGATTTGAGGTGGTCAATAATTCGAGCTAACCCATGCCACTAGGTTAGTCATAATTGTTATGACTATGACAAGTCTAGTTTAATGAGACCTGAATCAATTCTTCCTAAGAAAAGATTAAGTCTGAGGTCTTCCACCATTGTAGATGTGCGGCCCTTCCCGGGGTTGATTGTTCTCGGCTGGATACAGTGGCTCAGTTGCATCGGAAAGATGCAACCATGTCTATTAGGCATTGGATGCTATGGGCTGGAGGATGAGTTGGGCTCAATATTCTTGGATACGGTGAGAGACTCAATTAGGAATCCAGTCTATGCAAATGGTGGGTCTGACTTAACTAAGGAGTGGATCAATATTTTGGATACGGTGAGATTCATGAATTAGAGACCAAGTTTGGGTGCACCATGATTAGAGAATCATTGAACAAGAGTTGTTCACTCATTGGCTAACCCATCACCAATAACTGTTTAGGTCTAAGAATCTCATTTTGGAGTTATCGCTAAGTGACCTCGTCCATCTTGATGGTGCTCTTTTCCACTAGAAGAGTAGTTATCAAGGACTCATATGAAGTGGGGAAGCGATGCTAGAAAGACCAACGCCCTGATCTTCTCCTCAAACTTTTTTGCCAATGCTGAGGAGGTCAATGAGGATCTTTGAAAGTTAGATAGATGCTCCCGCACGCTCTAGCCTTCGTCCATCTATAGCTGGTAGAACTGCCTCCAAGAAAATAGCATGTTGGTGAGTGACTTTGCCACGTATAACTCCTCGAGCTTCAACCATAGTGCCGTCAAAAAAGTCTCACCAAGTACATGACTAGGTACAATCAGATTGTGCTCACTATCTGCATCTAGATCTGCTTCCAATCCTTCACCTCCATGGTAGCTGGCATCTCATCGTACAATAAAGCATCAATCAACCCATGTTGGATGAGAACATCCTTTACCCTTGCTTGCCATAAGAAGAAATTATCCTTCCCATCGAACCTATTGATCTTCATCTTGATTGCGCTTGTCTTTTCCATATTCTTCAATCTCTATCACCACTATTGCAATATTTACTCTAGTACCATCTAGCTCTGATACCAATCTGTTGGGGTATCATCTTGCTCTGATACTACTTATGAGAATCTAGTACTGGGATATTATGGTAGGAAGAAAAAAAAAAATAAAATAAGAATATAACCAAGTATATAGATTAGCCCAAAGGCTCACCTCCATGAGGTATGCAAAACTTCACTATAAAAAAGAAAGAGATACAAGAAGAGATTATCCACTCTTAACTCACGTATATAATCCTCTTAACAAGAAGTTATCCTTACCAAACTCTCTCTTAGAGACCCCTTGAAATGCCCTCAATTTGCGGCTTAGCTATCTGCCCAAAGCCCTTGCTCCTACTATCCCCTGATGCCATCTCTCTACTCTCAATCATATCTCAGATTCTCTCACACCTCTACCAAGTCACACTCTATTCATGGACTACTCCAGTCCTTTAAAGGCCTCTATCTACATCCTGATAGGATTCCCAGCCCGTTTCAAAGTAAAATAACATCCCCTAGCTATTAGATAGTGACCGCAGCGCTCCATGATCATTGGATCATGCAAAAGCGTTAAAAACCCCAGTAGGCCATGAAAAAGGATCCGGTCTATGCTTTCCAGCACGTAGACCACAAAAAAACCCTAAACACACTATCGCAAGGTTGCTTGGGCCCAGGCCACGATCGCGTGCATAGCCGCTTGGGCCCTGTCTACGCCCGCCCACCCGCACGCACGCCCGTGAAGTTGGGCCATGCCTGTAGGATCATGCACTCGACCGAGCCTGCATGCTCATATGTTGGGCCATGCAGGGCCAAGCCCACACCCATGCGGCCGGCCTGCACTGAGCTCGGTCGTGTGCTGGCCATGGGCCCCAATCCAGCTTCCTATCCAATGCTCCTTCATGCATATCTTCACCATCTGATCTTTGATTGGGGTGTTCATGGGCTTATTAGACTCTGCTCGTCATCCTGGACCTTACTGTGGGCTAAATATGGAAGAATTCAAGAAGTTTTTCTCAACAACTTTATGGTTCAAGCTTGAATTTGATGTTGATGATAGAGATCGCAATATGTCTCATTACCATATGGAACTGAATCTAACTGGATAATACAAATAAGAGTTTGGATCTAGATGTGATCAATCAAGCTAACCCAATTTGATTAATTTAGATTAGATCTAATTAGGTTTAAGAAAATCATGCTAGCACATGATTGAGCCTAACTTTTTCCTTCTATAGTCTTTCTGGTTCATCTCAACTGTGCCAAATTCGTTTGGGCTCACCAGAAAATTCTATATGGGTTTGTCCTTGTCTGACTGGAGCTTGTCTAGGTTAGAAAAGAATGGTCTTAATCCATCATACGAAAATTAGATAACACCTGCTAATTCCTATCGACACCTGCCATTTCCTATTACTATCAGGACGTAAGATATCCCAATGCAGGAAAGAAGGGATATGGGTGTGTACCCCCTTTAGAGATCTCCTAGGGGTGCATGCCCTCTTAGTCTTCATGTATAAATATGTGCATGCACACATGGGGAAAAGAGGAAGAGTCCCATACAGATGGGACTCTACGGTTACTTGATGGCTTCAAACTCTTGGGCGCCAACTGAATTATGCTTATCCAATGTTGGTGCAACCTATGAGGAATTTGAGGGGTCTCTAACCTGATTGGATCAAGTGACATCATTCCACCAATTAGATTAAGATCTTATTGAATCGAGTAATGCAATTAGTCAAAGTGATATAGTACTGCATGATGCAGTAGGCTCTATTTAAATCCCTATCTGTGCTTGGGTTTTTGTTGTTGCACCCATCCACCATGCCCCAAGGCTACTCATCCTCTTTTCCATACCTCTCTCTCCCCTCTCCACACCCAAGAGGTTAGGTGAATCCAGCAAGGAAGATACAAGTGTTGGCACAAAGATCAGAAAGACAGTCAACATGTTCGTGAGACAAGCACGCTGCCTTCATTGATTGTTTTGAAGGCTCTACGAATCAAATCCAAATCTAATTTTTGAAAATCAGATCTAGAAGGAGATTGCATCTAGATCCTGCCTGAGCAGACTCTGATAGAGGCCAAGCACGTGCGTGGCTTGATGCAGGACCTCAGGAGCATCAAGATCATCAACAAGGTAACTAGTTTATCCTAATCAGGTACAAGAGTTGTTCCTTAATTTTATTTTATTTTTATTTTTAATATCAGATACATAGGATCAGATCTGAGAACCTTCAGATCTAATTGGATCAAGTTAGATTCTTTTAAAAAATATAGTTCAGATCTGATTGGATCTAAATGATCCAGTGGTGGAAAATGCTGATTTTTCTTCAGTCTACAGTACCATAAGTAAATATCAAACATACTATCTATTCTAGGATGCTTGCCAGTGAAGTAGACTATGCTAACAAGTTGTGATAGCATATATGTACCATTATTCAAATATCCAGAAAGTATATAGTAATACCATTCATAGTAGACTATACTAACTGGTCGCCTACTGGCTGTGGGCCCCACTCTAGCTTTCTATCCAATGCTTCTTCATGCATATCTTTGCCATCTGGTCTCTGATTGGGATGTTCTTGAGCTCGTTGGACTCCGCTTGTCATCCTAGACCTCGCTATGGACTTAATATGGGAGAATTCAAGATATTTTTTTCAACAATCTCCATTTTGACTCGATATTTGATCTCCATCTATTCGAGAGTTCGTCTAGCGCCCTCATGCCCTAGGGCAATCGCTTACCGATCATGGATGGACAAACGTAGGAGTCAAGCTAGGCCACTCGATCCCACCTCCATCGACTACTATGATCCTCCTGACCTGAGATCTGCTCGGGCTAGCCTCCTACGGCATGCAATGTCTCATGTCGTCCTTCTGAGTCTCTCATCCCATGTTCGATCCATCTCCACCTGGAGCTTCACCTCGCACTAGGCTCCCTGTCATGAGGTATTATCCTCCATACTTTCTCATCTTAGCACCACCCCACTGTCGTGCATGATCTCTAGGATTTTTCCATCAGCTTTCCATCTAAAGCAAGTCGAATCCAGTCTGCTCAATGAGATTAGATTCTTCTTAAAATTGGATATGCATCAGACCTCATCCAACTTCTTCACTATTCCAACATGGAGCTTCATGCTGACCGTCCCACTGCTCTTGAACTCATAGCTAGATCCATCTGGTAGGAACATAGCGCCCTCACTAGTCTTTTGAAAGTCAAACATTTTCTCTCTACAACATACATGATAGAAATAAGTAGAATTCATAATCTACTGGGAGGAAGAAGTAGATACTCATTAGTAATTAAAACGACATCATCACTACCTTTTGTATCGCTATGGGCCACCACCACAGTAGCCCTTGTTCGATCCTTGAGTTATGGGCAATCCCTAACCTGATGCCCTAACTTGATGCACCTGTAGCATCTGATCTTACTTTGGTCCCTCTTCTTTGACCTAGATCATCCTCCTCACGATCCTCTACCACTCCGTCTACTACCTCCTACTCCTCTAGAAATGGTCAAAATAGAGCTGCCAACATCTGATCTCGAAGCTAGGTTCTCCCTTCTAAGAATCTCATTTTGGAGTATCGCTACAGTGACCTCGTCCATCTTGATGGTGCTCTTTTCCACTAGAAGAGTAGTTATCAAGGACTCATATGAAGTGGGGAGCGATGCTAGAAAGACCAACGCCCTGATCTTCTCCTCAACTTTTTTGCCAATGCTGAGGAGGTCAATGAGGATCTTTTGAAAGTTAGATAGATGCTCCCGCACGCTCTAGCCTTCGTCCATCTATAGCTGGTAGAACTGCCTCCAAAGAAATAGCATGTTGGTGAGTGACTTTGCCACGTATAACTCCTCGAGCTTCAACCATAGTGCCGTCAAAAAAGTCTCACCAAGTACATGACTAGGTACAATCAGATTGTGCTCACTATCTGCATCTAGATCTGCTTCCAATCCTTCACCTCCATGGTAGCTGGCATCTCATCGTACAATAAAGCATCAATCAACCCATGTTGGATGAGAACATCCTTTACCCTTGCTTGCCATAAGAAGAAATTATCCTTCCCATCGAACCTATTGATCTTCATCTTGATGCTTGTCTTTTCCATATTCTTCAATCTCTATCACCACTATTCAATATTTACTCTAGTACTCTAGCTCTGATACCAATCTTTGGGTATCATCTTGCTCTGATACTACTTATGAGAATCTATACTGGGATATTATGGTAGAAGAAAAAAAAAATAAAATAAGAATATAACCAAGTATATAGATTAGCCCAAAGGCTCACTCATGAGGTATGCAAAACTTCATTAAAAAAGAAGAATACAAGAAGAGATTATCCATGACTAGTTCTAAAATAGAATAGTTCTATAGAATAGTCTTGCAATTTTGATTAAGATTAAATCCTTTATTTACTATTTTTTGATATTATAATGTTATATCTCAAAAATGCTCCTATATTTTGATCATATCTATATTGAATCAGACTATTGTACAGTTCTACAAGTCTAGATTAGATTTATTTTGTAGATATTTAATCTAATTTTTTAAATTATGAGATAATTTAGATCTGATAGTATGCAAAATATGATACATGAGATGTATGCAAAATAGATCTATCTATTTGTATATGAGATATATGATATAGATCTAAAATTATTGTTTTATAGTATTGACATGTTCCTGATTAAGGCATTCCTCTTGGCCGTCCAGTCATAAGAACGAAGAAGGGTTTAAAGGCCCTCTCTTCCATTCGATGGGGTGTTCTTATGATGTGTAGGGGTGCTGCATGTTCGTCCTTAATCAGAAACCCAAAACTTACTTTCTGCAAAACCCTAGATCCTGAAACCTAGGATTTATTGTGCATATTTTGTTTATGAACCCTACTTAATTAAGAATTAAGATTATGGAAATATTAATTAGGTCTAAAATTGAGAATTTTAGATCTAAGACATATTCATAATACTGGGTTCGGGCTTGGGTAGCTCAATTAGGTCTAAGCGGTTGATCAAACCGAATCAAGAGTTGGTTAGATGGGATCAACAATGCTTAAATTGACCAGCCTAATAGGATTAAGTCTGGGTCAAGATCGAGTCACGATCAAGTAAGACCAAATTAGGCTCAGAGGTTAGAGTCTGGATTGTAGGCTAACCCAATTGGTTCTGGACTCAATAATTTGGTGTCTAAGGTAAGTTTGGCACATACGACCGACTGGTTTTTAATTGGAAGCTACTCGACCTGAATGCATTCTTGTATGAGTTAATGGCATATTCCTTCCACCGGTCTCACTTACCTGGCCATATCTGTTGACACAGTTCTGATCTGAGGTGGTCAATAATCCGAGCTAACCCATGCCACTAGGTTAGTCATAATTGTTATGACTATGACAAGTCTAGTTTAATGAGACCTGAATCAATTCTCCCTAAGAAAAGATTAAGTCTGAGGTCTTCCACCATTGTAGATGTGCGGGCCCTTCCCGGGGTTGATTGTTCTCGGCTGGATACAGTGGCTCAGTTGCACCGGGAAGATGCAACCATGTCTATTAGGCATTGGATGCTATGGGCTGGAGGATGAGTTGGGCTCAATATTTCGGATACGGTGAGAGACTCAATTAGGAATCCAGTCTATGCAAATGGTGGGTCTGACTTAACTAAGGAGTGGATCAATATTCTGGATACGGTGAGATTCATGAATTAGAGACCAAGTTTGGGTGCACCATGATTAGAGAATCATTGAACAAGAGTTGTTCACTCATTGGCTAACCCATCACCAATAACTGTTAGGTGAGGTGATGAGTCAGTTGGTGAGACCGCACCACCCACTAGAAATCATTAATCGTGGAGATTTTTGCATCTCTACAGAGGGAGTGTAGGGATCCGAGAAAATAGTGGGAGCTAATTTGTTTAAAAATAAAATCCTAAATAAATTGGTCAAGTCAAAATTACAGTATCTAACTAGAATCTTTGACTCTCTACAGGAAAATGTCTGCGTCCAACCCATTGGCACGTATCCTGGACACACATAGACTGACCGGACCCAATTATAAAGATTGGCTCAGGAACTACAAAATTATTTTGGGTTTCGAGAAGTTAACCCATGTTTTGGATCAGGACCCTCCCACCTTACCAGTCCGTCCATCCACTGAACAGAGAGCGTCTCTGGAAAAAATGGATAGACGAAGATAATAAGGCCAGATATTACATGTTGGGCTCGATGTCTGATGAGCTCCAGCGCCAACATGAAGATATCGGGACTGCTCGCCAAATGTTGGCTCACCTACAGGAGATGTTTGGTGAACAGAGTCGCGCAGCCAAATATCAAGTCACGAAATGACTTTTTAAGGCTAAGATGCGTGATGGGCAGTCAGTCCAAGATCACTGTCTGACAATGATCAAGGACATGGAAGAGCTTGAGAAGCTCGGTGTGAAGTTGGACTTGGATCTGCAGAATGATATTATTCTGCAATCCTTGACTGATGCATATGGGCAATTCATCATGAATTACCACATGCATAAACTTCAAAATTCCTTGGCCGAGTTAATGAATATGCTGGTTACCGCTGAGCTTTCTATGAAAGGTTCTAAAGGCTCAGTTCTTGCTATGGAACGGACTTCTTCCAAAAGAAAGTCTTATGGAAAGAAAAAGAAGTTTGTGAAAAAGCAGAAGGTGAAAAGAGCAGAAGAATGGAAGGAGGAAAGAAGAAGAAGGCAGAGCCGAAGAAAAAGGCCGATGTCAAAGGAAAGTGTTTCCATTGCAACAGCGACGGCCATTGGAAGCGGAACTGCCCTACTTACCTGGCCACCCTGAAGAACAAGAAGGAAGGTCCTTCTGGAGGTATGCTCGTTATTGAGTCTAACCTTACGGTTTCTTCTGCATCCAGTTGGGTGCTTGACTCTGGTTCTAGTGCTCATCTGTGCACTTCCATGCAGGGTCTTGAGGATAGCAGGAGGCTGAGGGATGGAGACATGATCCTACGCATTGGTAATGGAGCAAGAGTTGCTGCAGTAGCCGTGGGAACATACCCTCTTCGATTACCATCTGGTTTAGACTTAGTTTTGAAAGACTGTTATTATGTGCCTGCAGCTAGCAGGAATTTGATTTCTGTTTCATGCTTAGCACAAGAAGGTTATGTGATTCACCTTCTTTAAGGACCATTGTAACATTCTTTATGAAAGAAATAAAATTGCAAATGGTTTCCTTATTAATGGTCTTTATCAGCTACATATTGATGTACCTGTTCTAACTATCGAGCAAAACGTGAATGCCAAACGACCTAGGGATAGTCCAAACGATAGATATCTATGGCACCTGAGATTAGGTCATATAGCAGAAGATAGGATCAACAAATTGGAGAAAAATGGGCTATTGAGTCCATTGACTTTCGAGTCATATCCAACTTGTGAATCTTGTCTTCAAGGCAAAATGACTAAACTCCCTTTTGTTGGACATGGGGAGAGGGCCACAGATCTCCTTGCCCTAGTACATACTGATGTGTGCGGCCCATTTGATGTGCCGGCTAGAGGCAATTTTGTCTACTTCATTACCTTTACCGATGATCTGTCTAGGTATGGGTATGTGTATCTTATGAGACACAAGTCTGAAGCTTTTGAAAAGTTCAAAGAATTCAGACATGAAGTAGAAAAACAAATTAAATAAACTGGAAAATCCATTAAGGTTCTTCGATCAGATCGAGGAGGTGAATACCTAGTCAAGATTCTGGATATCTCAAAGAATTGGCATAGTCTCTAATGACTCCAGACAGCTAACAAGATTTTAGAATGAAGAAATTGAATCTATTGGATGGTCATCCATTGAGCTTCAGACTTCTAATTTTAGGGACACTCTAAACTGCAATATTATTAAATAGGTTTCTCTAAACTTGTTCCTACCACACCATATAGATATGAATAAGAATCAAGTCTAAGTCACCTCAGATTGGAATTGTCTGGCCCATGTCAAGAGACACAAGTGGACAAGTTAGAGTTAGTCCTCAGAGTGATTATAGGATATCCTAAAGGACGTCATTAGATACTTTCTTAATTTCCCAGAAGATCACCAATTGATTTGAGCCGACATGCCATCCTTTCCTTAAAAAAATAGTGTATCAGACCATGGGCCCATTGGAAGTAGATAATGGCAGCTTGATGAAGTTCTCTTAATCCGACTCGTTAACATGCACTAGTATAGATAAACTCACCTCTTAAATCGAGAGAAGTTTTCAACTTACTCAATCACAGTTCTTCGTCTTATAGAGAAAGCACCCCTTCTGAACATGCTCCCCTCATCTATGCTGGCGTTAGCTATTCTGTCCAGATCACCCGCGGCGCTTGCTAATAAGACCTTATTCTCACCTCCCCTGCCATGCCTAGAATCTCTCTGACTCTCAATCATTAATCTTCAAGACTCCTCTGTCACTATCATTTCAGATGCAATACTACAAGATTCCTACATTACACTTTCGATATATTCATGTTGAATACTCCTCTGCACGTTCCTATAAGTAGGCCTCGCTGATCCCTCCTAACAATCCTGATATATAGCGAAGGCGATTCCCAGCCCGTTTCAAAGTAAAATAACGATTCCTCCTAACTATGTAAGTTAATAGTGACCTCCCGAGAACCAATCAAGTGAGCGCTCCAATGCATGATTCAAGTTAGAAAATTTGACATTCACATCAAAGCGTCTTAAAGATACATGAAACATTAGTAGAAACCCCACCCCCAGTAGGCACAGATGAAAAAGATTTAGACCCTATTGATGTAATGGATCTTCCCAAAGAGAAAGCAAAATTCGGGGGGTACTTATGCTTTACTCAGACGGGTAGAAATCACGATAAAGAAAAACTTCCATAAACGCACTATTCGCGAAAGCCGTTCTGTGGGCCACCCAGGGCCTCGTACATCGCGTCACATCCAGACGCGTGCTAGGCCCTTGTAACTCCGGCTCACTCTCCACCCTCCGGCTGCCTATGTAAAATCCCAATCGCACAAACTTGCGCTTGTTTGCAACCTATATCGCCCATTATAAGAATGATAGTTTGGCAACATGCCTGTGAGGCCGGTTATCAAAAATGCACTCGACACGTAGGCCCCGCACTGCTACATTAATTTCGTTTGAGGGAGCCTCCATATATGAATAGCCAAGCATAGTCCGAATAGTTCCCCACACCCAATGGTCGAGGTACTGCCGTTGCACCTGCACGTGGTAGTTGCAAAGCTGCATCGATACGGTGTAGCTGTGCCACATGATCATTATGGCGCCACTTAAACTCCAGCTAACACGTAGTCCATATGCCCCTTTAACGATGCCATGGAATACTTCACCATCTGATCTCTTCACTTGGCGTTTTGCTTCATATTGAATTTATTGACTAACTCAAGTTCTCTCCCGTCATCTCCGAACACATACTTGTGGGCTAAATATGGAATTCAAGAAAGATTCCGTTTAGAGGACTCAACAAACCCTTAATGCGTGTTCAAGTCTTTCAGTTGGAATTATCAGAAGCGTAACTCGAATTCCCCGCGTTTGTGGTCTTGATAATTTGGTTGTCTAAGATAAGTTAGCAATATGATTGACTAATTTTACATTGAGAGCTACTTCAACCTGAATGCATTCTTCTGTAAGTTAAATCGGCATTATCCCTTCCACTATCTCACTTACCTAGCCATTTGGGCTCGGACCCAGTTCTGATTTGAGGTGGCTAACAAGTTTGACCAAACCCATGTACTAGGATAGTCATTAATTATAATGACTAAGTCAATGAAGTCTAATGCAGATCCTTCTAAATTCATAATTCTTGTCCTAACAAGAGAATATTAAGTCAGTAGATACTGTGATGTCTACCATATTGTTGACTCCTCGTCCTGTGTCGGTCGCGAATTAATCTCGAGACTGATTTCACCTTCTTGTTGTACCAGGTAAGCGCATGTAGTCTGCAAATTCAAAAAGAAAATGTCTAGGACCATGTTTCTCATATAAGGCAAATTGAATCGCTTCCATGGGATGAAGAACTTCGATAGGAAGGGGTTGGTCTCAATATTTTGGATATCAGTGAGAGATCTAATCAAGAATTCAAAACTGTCCACTTGCCAATCGTTGTGGATTCTGATTTAACTAAGAAGGACAGTAATTATTTCCTAATGATATGGAACATAGTTGAGCTGACTCCATGAATTATGAAATACTAGTTTAGGCACCGATAGGTGCTAGGAATCTGTCTCTACCCAGATGATTAATAGCAAATCATGTGGTGAGAAATAGATGTGTCCTGAGACTTCATCAAGATTGACTTCAAGAGTCATTATGAAGTACTATATTATAGGAAAACTCTAAGAGGGATTAATACCCCTTCACGGTTTCATTTCCAAAAAGAGAATGTGCCCAAGCAACCCCCCTGAGAAGTGGTGCCTGAGCTAGCTAGTGGATCGCCACCATCCACTAAGATAATCGCGCATAATCATAATATTTTTCTGCATCTTCAGTCAATGAGACTTCAGTATAGGATCCAAGAAAAGAATGGAAAAGCCCATAATTTTCTTAAAATAAGAGTTTCAATAAATTTATCAAGTCAAATTCACCTCAAAAAATCTAACTTAAATACAACGAATTTCCTAATATTGCCCCATGCTATGGTGTTCCCAGATATCAGTCCAAATCTAGGTAAACTGGATTTGTGAAAATGTAATCCATAAGTAACTTGAGAAATAGAATTCTAGACTTCTCTATAGTTAAAAAAGGTTTGTCTTCCATCTGATCCAATAGCTACGGAATATCCTAAGAAATATAGGCTGCTATAGACCTCGCATAGCGCAAGACCTAGTTACAAGGCTGGTAGACATCCAGAGCTTACAAATTAGTGCTTATCTATAATATCTAGGTTGTCTAAAAGGTAAATCTACTCAATGCTATTTCTGACATAGACCGCGCCACCTAACTAGACTCATCCATGCTGGTGTCTAAGAACAAAGACGTCTCTGAAAAAATAAATATTATTCAATAAGAGTTGATAATAAAGTAAGATATTATGCATGTTGGGCTTCGATAGTGGGTGCTGATGTGTTAGCTTCAGCACGTATTCATCTCATAACGAACCATCAGAGGGAACTGTGTTTCGAACTTATAATTGGTGGCGTGCGAATCCTTTACAGAGCTTGTTTGGTGAAAAGAGCAAGTTCCTGTTGTGCGAACTCAAATATAATTCACTAGAAAGGTTACTTTTGTTAATTGGATCTACAATGTCAATTATGTAACAGTTCGATCTCAGAAAGAATTTTATCAGTCAAACCAATTGATATCAAGATTTCGAAGAGCTGTATGAGTAATAAGGATTCGATTAATCATATGTCAAGATTAAGATAGGGACTTGCACATCATTCATGTGATCTGTAGTCCCCGTTGAACTGCACTCAGCATAAGAAACTGGACAATTCATCATGAACCTTTCCACTAGGAGCAATATAGCGTAGTAATGTTAGATTTATCTAAATTCTGGGAGATAGTATGCTGTTGTTTAAGTTCTACTACATGTCAGGCCTTTCTCTTCTTTTAATTTTGGAGGTAAGTTCTCATAGAAGGGCGTCAATTCTTGCTATCGCAGAAGGGTAGGAGCTTCCGGTGCAGAAGGAAACCAGATGACCGAAATTTCTGTACAAATGAAGTACAGAGTGTTGATGAGAAAGGAAGCCAGAGAGAAGTGGGAGGAAGAAGAACGGAAGAGGCGTGACCCATTGCCAAGGCTAGAAGAAGCCATTAGCCGGATAGAAAGTGATAGTGACTTCATCTTGCAAGCTACAGATCAATGAACTAATACGGGCTGCAGTTGGAACGCTGAGACGTTTGTCTGGTATTTTGATAGACCTTCAGCCTGCCTATCCGCTAATAGCTATAGCCAATTGCATGTGGAGAATAAAAAGGAAGATAGGTTTCTTAACTGGAAGTATGCTCTGAATATTTTAGAATCTAATCATACAGTTGTTCTTCGACAATTCTAGTTGGTTCTTTACCCAGCCCCTCTAACCCTGTTAACCCGGTCACTTTATGCCACCCTTTCCAATTGTGCAGCGCACTCCTTGAGAGGATTTAGATGCTGGTGATGTGCTTAAGTTTCTCAAGTGATGTGTAGATGATGCGATATGCATAGAATGGAGCAAGAGTGTCTGTATTGTGGCTATGTGACTACCACGCGTACGCTCTCGTTGAACATTATACACATGATCTACACTTTACAATACTCTCAGAACATATTTTTATATGCCATATGCAGCAGAAGATTTCTGTTCTGTTTAGCATAGAGACTACTGTAAATTAGTTTCTTAAGATCGCATTATAATATTCATTTCTCTTCTTTTTGATTATTGAATAAAATTATAAGTGTTTCGCTATTAATGGTCATTCTACCTGTTACATATATGTTTCTTTTTAATATCGAGCAAAATCGTAATGCCATGATGATCCAAGAGCAACCTAGTGGTATTAAAGTTGAATACTTGATCATCCCCAGAAAGTGCTCCATTATGGCACCTAGCGCGGTATGAAGGTCATGATAATAATAGCAAGAATAAGAAGAGTTTCTATACTATTAACAATGTTACCAAGAACATAATTCGACTAATTGAGTTCATTGACTTATCTAGTCAGTATACATCTCAATTTGATGCCCAAAGAGTACACTATATGCGTGGTCTATGTTCGATAAGAATGAGCTCCAACAAACTCCCCACATCCCTTGACTTCTAATAGGACATGGGGAGGAAGGGCTCTCTGACCAAAACCTTACTTTCTTGTACACATAGATGTGTTTGAATCCATTTGATATGACGACCAAAAGAAAATTATATCTATTCATCACCTTTATTGATTGATTTATCTCTGTACGGTATTATATTATTTGATGTGGACTATAAGTAATTGAAGCCTTAATGAAAGGTGATTCAAGAAAAATTGTAGAGGCATGAATTTAAAAAATAACCACTAAGAAATTCGCCTCCATTAAAAGCTCTTCTTCGAATCAGGATTTAGATGTAAGCGTAGCCAATACCTATGTAGCTTGTCTAGAGAAGTGTTTCTCGAGACTAGTCTCAGAGAGTGGATATTGCATAGTCTCAGTAATGTGAGGCGTCCACCAGCATTGAAATGAATTTAAGTAGAAACGGCTCACACTTCAATAGAAAACGGTAGTTCGATAGATATAAGAGAAAATTGATACCTTCCTTCACATTGGATCTGGTAAAGGCGTGTATCCTTGAATATAGCTTGCATGGTACCCTCTTTCCTGAAAATGTTATCATTCTATGGGAGAAATCAAATATACTCTAATATTGACTGCAATTCTATCTATTAATAGCATCTGTTATCTAACCGTTCCAACTTACCGGCCACACCATAATGAAAAGACATAATGAGCGATAATAAGCAGGATCAAGTTAGAATTCCTACCTCAGATTTGGACATGTCTGGCCACTCGAAGAGACAACAATTCGTACAATTGTTAAGAAGTTCTTTGGAGATCCTCGTTTATGAGCCATCGAATTTACTTGAGGATATCCATAAAGAGTCGATTCAAGTTTAAGATTTCAAGATATCCTTCTATTCTCGCATACGAAGTACGCATAATTGATTAAGCCTAACGTTTCTGTCTTTCTATCACAAAAATTAGTTGTCCGTGATGAAGTGCCAGAAGCGAAAATTGCCATTTTTCGTTAGAGAAACTCCACATAAAATTTTCTTCAGAGGAATGCCATAATGGGTCTTGAAGCCTATGAGAGATCAGTCAGCTCGAAGAGGATGAGTCCCAAACGGTTGCAATAGGTGTTTCCTTCGTAAACCATAATGAAAACAGTCACACTAATGCTAATATAACGTATGGAACCAAATCGAGACTAAGCCTGTCTTCAGTACCATTATTGAGCTATACCTCATTCTTAGTATCCCATAAAGAAGTTTTCTCTATCCTTCCTGGACAGTTACTTAGGGTACGTATTTCATCAGATAGTATATAGAAATATGTTGACTACACTGAGAAACATGCCCCGCTTCATTGGACTGATGATTCCTCATAGAATCCTAATGATGACAGTGATCTATCAGATATTCTCGATAATGAGATATATATGGTTAGAGCGAGTAAGAAGTCAGCTGATTAACTTCAATTGGTGGCTCGAAGACTAAGCCTCGTTCTCGCTCTTGCTCAGACTCCCTATCCAAAAGGCCTATAACGTATCCATTGTGGTGTACACATAGGGATGCGTTCAAGAGAAAGTTAAAGGTGACCTCGACTAAAAAGGTGGTATACAGTCAAGGCAGTTAAACTCTGTACGCGACGAGCACAGGAGTTATAGAGTCAGCGAATGGAATCGCCCTAAAAGTTCTGTACTGTTATGCAGAACACCATTCTAAGTACGGAAGTAGCCTACTCCCAACCACCATCGTGATCCATTTGATCATTGCCATATGTTGTCAGTGACGGTTCTACTACACGTGAATTCATGATTCATGAAAAGTTACTGGGACATTGTTTTAGGCGCCAGCTATGTGAAGGAAGATAACCCCCAAAGGGAATTCGTGCCTTTCCATAATTCGTTAATTATAATGAGAATATATTTGAAGGATACGAAAGGTGTTTTCGTAATATGGATAGCGTTAAGGCCATGTAAAGTTAGTGGATCAATACATAGACGTGATTTAATGATCACAAGAGTTTGCAAGCTGTCAAGATCAATTAAAGGATTGACCCTTACAGCAAGCAGCTCCAAACCCTAAATTCCTATAGCAAGTTGGAGATGCTACGAATATTAATAAGAGTGTGATTCAAATGCTCACTTTGATTTGATGCAAAAATGTAGGGAGCCATTTCATCGTCGTGCTTCATACACAGATCAGTCCGAATAGTTCTTCTCCTCATCTGAGATTCTCATTCCTATCATGCTTTCCCATCAAAATACGTATTGACAGTTTGATGATCGAGTAACTCCTAATTTGATAATTTAAGATGATTATATCCATGTTAACCACGGTCAAAATATGGTTATCAAAGGAGTTCTCTATGAAAGATCTTGGAGAAGCATCATTTATATTGAAAATTAAGGTCTATAGAGATAAACCGAATAGAATGCTTGGACTTTCATAGAAGATGTACATAGAGGAGGTGCTAAAGAGGTTTAGCATAGAAAACTCCAAAAGGGGTCTAGTACCTTTTAGACATGGTATTCATCTCTCTAAGAAGATGTGCCCTACCACACTTGAGGAGATTGAATGCATGATCAAGATCCCTTATGCTTTGATAATATGGAGTCTCATGTATGTCATGCTATGTACATGATCTGATATTACCCATGCTATGAGTGTTACAAGCATGAATCAGTCGAATACAGGAGAAGAGCACTAGACTTCTATGAAGTGTATCTTTAAGTACTTGAAAAGGACTAAGGATATGTTTCTAGTCTTTGGTAATGGAGAACTCCAAATTCAGGGGTATATAGATTCAGACTTTATGTTCAATATAGATGATTGAAAGTCGACATTTGAAAGTCTGTTTGTATGTAATAGTGGTGCTGTTAGCTGGAAGAGTTCCAAGTAGATGGTGATAGCAGACTCCACCATGAAAGTAGAATACATTACTGCATCAGAGGCTATGAAGGAGGCATTCTAGTATAAGAAGTTTGCCATAGAGCTCAAAGCGATGCCATCGAATGTCGTCCCTCTATACTACGATAACAATGATGCCGTAGCCCTAGCTAAGGAGTCGAGGCCTCACCAAAAATCCAAGCACATCGAGCGGCGATTCCATCTAATCCATGATTACCTCGAGAAGGGATATGTCAAGGTCAAGAGTGTTGACACCATTGACAATGTGGCTTATCCACTAACGAAGCCATTCAGCCAGCAGAAGATCAAAGCCCACTTAAGGAAGATGGGACTTAGGTTTGTAGCTAATTGGCTTTAGATCAAGTGGGAGTTTGTTAGATGTATGCCCTAGAAGCCAGATTGGTTGATATATTATAATTTTGACTATAAATTAATAAAAAGATTATTTTCTATCATAGTGTGTATTTAAAGCATTTATGATACATCCTTTAAGTTAATGGTAATGATAATTTATATTTTCAAAAGTTAAAAATTTAAGACATGAATTTTCATAATTAACTCATAAACTACTCCTGATCGTAAGATCATCATGAGGATAGTGATTGATCCAGAAGGTTGGTATACGATCACTTTCTTAGGATAGATAAGTCTTGAATCTATGGTATGGAGACACCAGAGTGAGAGTACAGGTTCTCATTAGAGAACGAGGGCACTGAGCATGACCATCTTGAGCAGTTATAAGAGAATTTATCTTCTTGTTGATGACTGGCTCGATGCTGCAGTGGTATGTCTGGTTCTTTGATCTGAGATGCATCGACAGATCATCTTGAGAGTGTTATAATTTGACTACACCATAACTCGATCTCATAGCCATTCAAAATCCTGAGGTGTATGTTGGCTATTGTTAGATGTGTGTCCTAGAAGCCAGATTGGGTTACACTTATAATATACTTCTAAGGATAATTTTATAATTTTAACTATAAATTAATAAAAAGATTATTTTTCTATCATGGTTTATATTTGAAGTATCTGTGATACATTCTTTGAGTTAATGATAATAATAATTTATATTTTCAAGAGTTAAAAATTTAAGACATGAATTCTCATAATTAACTCATAAATTGCTCCTGACCATAGGATCATCATGAGGATGGTAATTGATTCGAAAGGTTAGTATACGATCACTTTCTTAGGATAGATGAGTATTGAGTCTATGGTGTGGAGACACTAGAATGAGACTACAAACACTCGTTAGAGAATAAGGGCACTGAGCATGACCACCTTGAGCAGTCATAAGGGAGTCTACCTTCTCATCGATGACTAGCTCGATGCTGTAGTGGTGTATCTGGTTCTTTGATCTAAGGTGCATCGATAGTTCATCTTGAGGGTGTTATAGTTTGACTACACTATAACTCGGTCTTCTAGCCATTTGGAACCCTGAGATATATATTGGCTATAGCATCTTCATCATAGGAATTGGATTGCACCAATAAGGAATCTATCTACCTTGGTAGATGAGGAGTAGCCTTATAATGATCATGAGATTAACTCCATAAGCCTGTGGCCATGGTAGTGTGAAGATGATAGGAAGAATTTCTATTAGGATTTTACATCGAACTCAAATTGAATGATTAATTCATATGACGGATATTGGGTTTGACGAGTTCACCTTAACCCTAATCCTATCGGAGCTCAAGATAGAAGAATCCAATCATACAAGTAGCTGCACCAAGAAGTTCACTTTTGATTCTAATGGATTGCCACCTTATACTGCTAGGTATCACTAGTGAATTTTGGGAGCAATTAGAATGATCCTAATGATCGATCATTCTAATTGTACAAATCGAAAAAGTTTTGGTCCATCAAAAAATATTTCGATGATATCGATGATAGAGATCGTAACATATCTCATTACTATATAGAACTAAACCTGACTGGATCATACAAATAGAAGTTTGGATTTGGATGTCATCAACTGGGCTAACCTAGTTCGATTGATTTGGATAAGATCTAATTAGGTTCAAGGAAGTCGTGCTAGTACACGATTGAGCCTAACTTTCTTCTTCTATAATCTTTTTGTTTCATCTTGGCTAAGCAAAATTGATTTGAGCTCACTAGGAAACCCTATATGGGTTTGTCTTTGACTGACTGGAGCTTGTCCAAGTCTAAAAAAGATTATCTTAATCCATCGGATGGAAATAAGACAAGACCTGCTAAATCCTATCGCCACCTACCATTTTCTATCACTACCAAGATATAAGATGTCTCAATGCAGGAAAGAAAGAGGCAGGGGCATGCACCCCCTTTGGACATCTCCTTGGGGTGCATGCTCCCTTGATTTCCATGGACAAAAGTGTGCGCATGCCAAAAGAGATGGAGTCCCATACAGATGGGACTCTAGGGTTGCTTAATATTTTTAAACTCTTGGGTGTCAAAGTGTTTGGGCTTATCCATCTTTGGCGCCATCTATGGGGAGATTGAGTGGACTCTAACCTGATTGGATTAGGTGACATCACTCCATCAATCAGATTAAGATCTGATTGAATCATGCAATTTGATTGGCTCAAGTGATGTGGCACTGCATGGTGCAGTAGTGTCTATTTAAACCCTATCTATGCTTAGGGTTTTATGCTTTTGCCCATCCACCACACCGCAAGGCTGTCCTCCTCTCTACCATGCCTCCCTCTAATCCTCTCTCTCCCCTCTCCATGCCCAAGGTGTTGGGTAGATCCAACAAAGGAAATCAAGGAGACTTGGTGCATACACAAGGAAGAAGATAGCCCTCGCTTGAGAAATGATTGTGTTGCCTTCAATGACTTCTTTGACGATTCTTCAGATCAGATCCAGATGATCTTTGGAGTCATGATTTGAAAGGAGAAGTCCTTCAGTGTCAGCTCAGGTGGATACCAGTAGAGGTCAGGTGCTTGCATGGCTAAGATCCAGAACCTCAAAAACTTCTAGATCATCGACAGGGTAATTAGATTACCAAACAAGGTATGTAAATTAAATCTAATTTAATTTTTATTTTAGTTTTAATATCAGATCTATAGGATCATATCCGAGATATCTTAGATTTGATTAGATTAAGTAGAAAATCTTTTTGAAATAATCCTACAAATCTGATTAGATCTGAACGATCCTATGGCGGGAAAAGCAGTTTTTCCTTCAATTGATATTAGAGCTGCATTTGTAGCTCTTCAGATCTATTTTAAATCTAATATTTTTTATATTTTATGATCTGATATTGAAAGGATTTCAAATATCACATCAGATATGATTAGATCTAAAATTAAAAAAAATAAAAATATTTTAGATTCATATCAATGTTGTATGAGATACAAGTATAGACTAGACGTAGAATTATTCTATGTGTAGCCTAGTCTAATTTTATTTTTTTAATATAATTAAAAAAAAATTTAGATCCTTATGCTTCTATTTTTTGATGTTGTAAATGTTATAATCAGATCTAAAAATAAAAAATAAAATTATTTAATTTTTCATATGAGATATGATTGATGCATGTCTAGACTAGTTGTAGAATAGTTCTATATAGTTATCTAGATTAGAGTTTATTTTGATAGATCAATTTAAAATCTAATTTTTTAGATTATTATGAGATAATTTAGATCTGAAAATGCATGATTTAATGATTGATACATGAGATGTATGCAAAATATGCCATGATTAGATCTAATTTGTATATGAGATATATGATATAGATCTAAAATTGTTTTGTAGTGTATTACATGTTCCTGGATTAAGGCATTCCTCTTGGCCATCCGGTCATAAGAAATGAAAAAGGGTTTAAAGGCCCTCTCCTTTCCATTCGATGGGGTGTTCTTATGATGTGTAGGGGTGCTGTGTACGTTCGTCCTTAATCAGAAATCCAAAACTTACTTTCTGCAAAACCCTAGATCCTGAAATCCTAGGATTTATTGTGCATATTTTATTTATGAACCCTACTTAATTAAGAATTAAGATTATGGAATATTAATTAGGTCTAAAATTGAGAATTTTAGATCTAAGACATATTCATAATACTGGGTTCGGGCTTGGGTAGCTCAATTAGGTCTAAGCGGTTGATCAAACCGAATCAAGAGTTGGTTAGATGGGATCAACAATGCTTAAATTGACCAGCCTAATAGGATTAAGTCTGGGTCAAGATCGAGTCACGATCAAGCAAGACCTAATTAGGCTCAGAGGTTAGAGTCTGGATTGTAGGCTAACCCAATTGGTTCTGGCTCAATAATTTGGTGTCTAAGGTAAGTTTGGCACATACGACCGACTGGTTTTTAATTGGAAGCTACTCGACCTGAATGCATTCTTGTACGAGTTAATGGCATATCCCTTCCACCGGTCTCACTTACCTGGCCATATCTATTGACTCAGTTCTGATCTGAGGTGGTCAATAATCCGAGCTAACCCATGCCACTAGGTTAGTCATAATTGTTATGACTATGACAAGTCTAGTTTAATGAGACCTGAATCAATTCTCCCTAAGAAAAGATTAAGTCTGAGGTCTTCCACCATTGTAGATGTGCGGGCCCTTCCTAGGGTTGATTGTTCTTGACTGGATATAGTGGCTCAGTTGCACTAGAAAGATGCAACCATGTCTATTAGGCATTGGATGCTATGGGCTGGAGGATGAGTTGGGCTCAATATTTTGGATACGGTGAGAGACTCAATTAGGAATCCAATTCATGCAAATGGTGGGTCTGACTTAACTAAGGAGTGGATCAATATTTTGGATACGGTGAGATTCATGAATTAGAGACCAAGTTTGGGTGCACCATGATTAGAGAATCATTGAACAAGAGTTGTTCACTCATTGGCTAACCCATCACCAATAACTGTTAGGTGAGGTGATGAGTCAGTTGGTGAGACCGCACCACCCACTAGAAATTCATTAATCGGAGATTTTTGCATCTCTACAAAAAGGGAGTGTAGGGATCCTGAAAAATAGTGGAGCTAATTTGTTTAAAAATAAAATTTCCTAAATAAATTGGATCAAGTCATAATTACAAAGTATCTAACTAGAATCTTTGACTCTCTACAGAAAAATGTCTGCATCCAACCCATTAGCACGTATCCTGGACACACATAGACTGACTGGACCCAATTATAAAGGATTGGCTCAAAACTACAAAATTATTTTGGATTTTGAGAAGTTAACCCATGTATTGGATCAGGACCCTCCCACCTTACCAGCCCATCCATTCGCTGAATAGAGAGCATCTCTAGAAAAATGGATAGACGAAGATAATAAGGCCAGATATTACATGTTGGGCTCGATGTCTGATGAGCTCCAGCACCAACATGAAGGATATCAAGACTGCTCGCCAAATGTTGGCTCACCTACAAGAGATGTTTGGTGAACAGAGTCGCGCAGCCAAATATCAAGTCATGAAATGACTTTTTAAGGCTAAGATGCGTGATGGGCAGTCAGTCCAAGATCACTGTCTGATGATGATCAAGGACATGGAAGAGCTTGAGAAGCTCGAGTGTGAAGTTAGACTTAGGGATCTTGCAGAATTGATATTATTCTTGCAATCCTTGACTGATGCATATGGGCAATTCATCATGAATTACCACATGCATAAACTTCAAAATTCCTTGGCCGAATTAATGAACATGCTGGTTACCTGCTGAGCTTTCTATGAAAGGTTCTAAAGGCTCAGTTCTTGCTATGGAATGGACTTCTTTCAAAAGAAAGTCTTTTGGAAAGAAAAAGAAGTCATGAAGAAGAAAGATGGAAGGAAGAAGAAAAGGTAGAGCGAAGAAGAAGGCCACGGACAAAGAAAAATATTTTTATTGCAACACCGATGGCCATTGGAAGTGGAACTGCCCTACTTACCTAGCCACCCTGAAGAAACAAGAAGGAGGTAAGGTCCTTCTGGAGGTATGCTCGTTATTGAATCTAACCTTATAATTTCTTCTGCATCCAGTTGGGTGCTTGACTCTGGTTCTAGTGCTCATCTGTGCACTTCCTATGCAGGATCTTGAGGATAGCAGGAGGCTGAGGGATGGAGACATGATCCTATGCATTAAAAATGGAGCAAGAGTTGCTGCAGTGGCCATGGAAACATACCCTCTTCGATTACCATCTGGATTTAGACTTAGTTTTGAAAGACTATTTTTATGTGCCTGCAGCTAGCAGGAATTTGATTTCTGTTTCATGCTTAGCACAAGAAGGCTATGTGATTAGTTTTCTTAAGGACCATTGTAACATTCTTTATGAAAGAAATAAAATTGCAAATGGTTTTCTTATTAATGGTCTTTATCAGTTACATATTGATGTTTCTATTTCTAACTATCGAGCAAAACGTGAATGCCATAGGATCAAAGTGACCTAGGGATAGTCCAAATGATAGGTATCTATGGCACCTGAGATTAGGTCATATAGCAGAAGATAGGATTAACAAATTGAAGAAAAATGGGCTATTGAGTCCGTTGACTTTCGAGTCATATCCAACTTGTGAATCTTGTCTTCAAGGCAAAATGACTAAACTCCCTTTTGTAGGACATGGGGAAAGGGCCACAGATCTCCTTGCCCTAGTACATACTGATGTGTGCGGCCCATTTGATGTGCCGGCTAGAGGCAATTTTGTCTACTTCATTACCTTTATCGATGATCTATCTAGGTATGGGTATGTGTATCTTATGAGACATAAGTCTGAAGCTTTTGAAAAGTTCAAAGAATTCAGACATGAAGTAGAAAAATAAACTAAAAAACCCATTAAGGTTCTTCGATCAGATCGAGGAGGTGAATACCTTAGCCGAAGAATTCCTAGACTATCTCAAAGAATAATGGCATAGTCTCTCAATGGACTCCACCAGGAACACCTCAACTCAATGGGGTTTTCAGAATGGAAGAAATCGGACTCTATTGGATATGGTTCCGATCCATGATGAGCTTCACAGACCTTCCTGATTTTCTTTGGGACATATTCTTATAACTTCAATTTATCTACTGAATAGGGTTTCTCTAAAACCATGTTCCTACCACACCGTATGAGATATGGCATGGTAAGAAACCAAGTCTGAGTCATCTCAGAATTTGGGGTTGTCCGGCTCATGTCAAAAGACAACAAGCGGACAAGTTAGAGTTTAGGTCCTTTAGAGCTCGATTCATAGGATATCCTAAAGAGTCATTAGGATACTATTTCTATCATTCCAGAAGACCATAATGTGATTGTGAGTCGACATGCCATCTTTCTTGAAAAATAGTTTATTCAAGATAGTGGCATTGGAAGAGCAGATTAAGCTTGATGAGAAAGTCTCACAAGTAGCAACGAGCTAAGGACCAATTGGAACCAAATCAGGTTGAGCCAATAAGAACACTACCTCCTCCACCTCGTAGATCGGAAAGAGTTTTCCGTCCCCCTGAAAGATACTTAGGTATTATTTCAGAGAAAGTAGAGAAAATGTTCCTCATAGGTAATGGTGCTCATGGTGATGATCCCAAAACCTACAATGAGGCGATATCAGATATCGACTCCGAGAAATGGTTAGAGGCAATGCAGTCAGAAATTGACTCGATGCACTCAAACCAAGTCTGGACCTTGGTAGATCCACCAGAAGGTATAGTACCTATTGGGTGTAAATGGATCTTCAAGAGAAAGATTGGTGCAGATGGAAATGTGGAGACATTCAAGGCTAGACTAGTAATGCAAAAGGTTATAGTCAAGCGTGAAGGCATTGACTATCAGGATACCTTTTCCCAGTAGCTATGCTAAAATCCATCCGCACATTGCTTATTGTTACAGCCTATTTCGATTATGAAATATGGCAAATGGACGTGAAAATGGCATTCTTAAATGGATATCTTGAGGAAGATATCTATATGGAACAGCCGCTAGGTTTCACATCCAGTGATACTGATCACAAGGTTTGCAAGCTGCAAAGGTCCATATATGGACTTAAGCAAGCATCTCGGAGCTGGAACACTCATTTCAATGATGTGATCAAAATTGTTTGGTTTCATCAAAAATGAAGGAAGTCATACGTGTCTTCAAAAAGGATTCAGTGGGAGCGCTGTTGTCTTCCTCGTATTGTACGTGGATGACATCCTCCTTATTGGGAAATGATATTTCCATGTTGACCATCAGTCAAAATATGGTTGTCTAAAGAAATTCTCCATGAAAGACCTAGGAGAAGCATCCTTTATTCTGAGAATTAAGGTCTATAGAGATAGACCGAATAGGATGCTGGGACTTTCATAGAAGATGTACAGAGAGAAGGTGCTAAAGAAGTATAGAATAAAAAACTAAAAAAGAGGTTTAGTATCCTTTAGACATGATATTTATCTCTCCAAGAAGATGTGCCCTAGCACATCGGAGGAGATTGAATGCATAAGCTAGATCTCTTATGCTTCGACAATAGGGAGCCTCATGTATGCCATGCTATGTACACAACCAGATATTGCCCAGGCTATGAGTATCATGAGCAGGTATCAGTTGAATCCAGACGAAGAGCATTGGATTTCTATGAAATGTATCCTTAAGTACTTGAGAAGAACTAAGGATATATTTCTAGTCTTTGGTAATGAAAAACTTCAGGTCTAGGAATATACAGACTCGAACTTTATGTCCGACATAGATGATCGAAAGTTGACATCTGAAAGTCTGTTTGCATGTAATGGTGGTGCTATTAGCTGGAAAAGTTTCAAGTAGTCGATGTTAGCGGATTCCACCATGGAAGCAGAGTACATCACTATGTCGAAAGCTGTGAAGGAGGCATTCGAGTACAAGAAATTCATCACAGAGCTTGGAGTGATATCATTGGATGCTGTTTCTTTGTACTGCGATAATAATGGCACCATAGCCCTTGCTAAGGAGCCAAGGTTTTACTAGAAAATCAAGCACATCGAGCGGCAATTCCACCTCATCCATGATTATCTCAAGAAGGGATACATCAACATCAAGAGAGTCAACATCATAGATAATGCAGCTGACCCACTGACGAGGCCATTAGGACAACAGAAGATCGAAGCTCATCGTGAAAAGATGGGATGTAGAATTGTAGCCAATTGGCTTTAGGTCAAGTGAAAGTTTGTTAGATGTGTGCCTTAGAGCTAGATTGACTAATACTTGTAATATACTTCTAAGAATAATATTATAATTTTGATAATAAATTAATAAAATAGGTTATTTTTCTATCATAGTGTCTATTTAAAATGTCTGTGATATATTCTTTGAGTTAATGGTAAAGACAATTCATATTTTCAAGAGTTGAAAATTTAAGGTATGAATTCTCATAATTAACTCATAAATTGCTTCTGACTATAGGATCATCATGAGAATGATGATCAATCCAGAAGGTTGGTGTACGATCACTTTCTTAGGATAGATGAGTCTTGAGTCTATAGTGTAGAGACATCGGAGCGAGAGTACAGATACTCATTAAAGAATGAGGGCACTGAGTGTGACCACCTCGAGCATTCATAACAGAGTCTACCTTCTCGTCGATGACTAGCTCGATGCTTTAGTGGTGTATCTAGTTCTTTAACCTGGGATGCATCGGTAGTTCATCTTGAGGATGTTATAGTTTGACTATACCATAACTCGGTCTTCTAGCAATTTGGAATCCTAAGGTATATGTTGGCTATAACATCTTCATTGTAGGAATTGGATTGCACTTGTTGGTGCAAAATCTGATCGACGCTGGATCGAGCTGGACTTAAGAAAGAAGAGGTCGCCATCGATGACCTGCAAAATAAAGTTCCGTTCGAAGTCAGTGGTGGTGGCTCTGGTAGGACTCTTCGATGATCAAGTCAGCTCTTCTGGCCAACAGGAATTGAGTGCTTAGGAAAGAATTCGGCAGAGTTTTGGGAAGGAGAAGAGAGCTTAAAGAAAATGTATCTAAAGAGTCTCTTTTATAGATGGAGCCCGAAGCAGACTGATAGCGATAGTCATAGCCATTCGATAGCTGGCCACTCGAGGTCATGTGGGGTTTGTTATGGAGAGGGGTGCTGCCTGTAGCAAACTGATAGTGACAGTCATAGCCATCCGGTACTAAGCTGCTCGAAGCCACATGGAGTTTGTTACGGAGAGAGGTGTCCGTTATCAAGATTTAATAGTTGAAGTTTGGAGGAAGCAGGCGTTGGTTGGTGAAGAGCTTTGATGTATGTCAATTTTAGAGGAGTTTGGAATCCTAAAGGGAACACGGCTAGAGGAGATCATCTAGGAGGAATACTATTTAAAATCTGAAAGTAATCCACTAGAGAAATTCGGATGGAGTTCGACTGATGGAGAAGTCTAGAAGGAGTTCGACTGATGGAGAAGTTCGATTGAAGGAGAAGTTTAAAAGAAGTTTGGCTCCTAGAAAAATTCGACTGAAGAAAAAGTTCAGAAGGAGTTTGGTTGTTGCAGGAATTTGATCGAAGGAGAAGTCTGAAAGGAGTTTGAATGCTAGAGTAATTTAACTAAAGAAGAAGTTTGGAAGGAGTTCGGCTCTTAGAGGAATCCAACTGAAGGTGAAGTCCGGTAGGAGTTTGACTCCTAAAAAAATCCGACTGAAGGAGAAGTTCAAAAGAAGTTCGACTCCTAAAGGAATTCGACTAAAGGTGAATCCCGATAGGAGTTTGGCTGCTGGAGGAATTTGACTGAAGTAGAAATCCATAAGAAGTTTAGCTCCTAAAGGAATCTGACTGAAGGTGAAGTCCGATGGGAGTTCGGCTCCAGAGGAATTCGACTGAAGAAGAAGTCCAAAAGGAGTTCGGTTGCTAGAGGAATCTGACTGAAGGAGAAGTCTAGAAGGAGTTCGGCTCCTAGAGAATTCGACTGAAGGAGAAGCCTGGTAGGAGTTCAGCTCCTGGAGGAATTTGACTGAAAGAGAAGTCCGGAAGGAGTTTGATCGCTGTTGGAGTTTGGCCACTGTAAGAGTTTGGAAGGGGTTCGACCACTGAAGGAGTTTTCGATCGAAGCTCTTCTATGATTACTAGTTACATTAGGCTAAGCATTAGACTAAACTTTAGCAGCAGCAGGATTTATCCCCAATAATACTCTACTCACTCTCGAGTTCGAAATTCGAAGGAAGGGAGTACAAGAAAGATGACTATCGAAGTTCCTTTCTAGGCTCTGCAATCATTGAGGTTGAAGCTCGAGGGAGATCTTATCCTTGATTGAAGTAGAGAGAGATCTTATCTTCTTTTAAACTTGAAGCTTGGGGAAGATCTTATCTCCAATCGAGATTGAAGGAGATCTTATCTCTTGTTGAGGTTGAAGCTCGAGAGAGATCTTATCTCCAAACGAGGTTGAAGTAGATTCTATCCTCTGTTGAAGTTGAAGCTCAAGGGAGATCTTATCTCCAACTGAGGTTGAAGGAGATCTTATCTCCTGTTGAGGTTGAAACTCAAAGAAGATCTTATCTCCAGGCAAGGTTGAAGGAGATCTTATCTTCTGTTGAGGTTGAGGCTCAGGGAAGATCTTATCTCCAGCCAAGTTTGAAGGAGATCCTATCTCCTATCGAAGCTCAGGAGAGATCTTATCTCCAGTCAAGATTGTAGGAGATCTTATCTCCTATTAAAAATTGAAGCTTTGGAGAGATCTTATCTTTGGTTGAAGTAGAGAGAGATCTTATCTTTTTTTGAAGTTGAAGCTCGGGGAAGATCTTATCTCCAACTGAGGTTGACGGTGATCTTATCCCTATTGAGTTTGAAGCTTGGGAGAAGATCTTATCTGCAGTCGAGGTTGAAGTAGATCCTATCTTCTGCTAAAGTTGAAGCTCGAAGGAGATCTTATCTCGTTCCAGTTGAAGCTCGAAAGAGATCTTATCTCCAGAGGTTGAAGAGATCTTATCTTCTACTGAGGTTGAGGCTTGGGAGAGATCTTATCTCTAGCCGAGGATGTAGGAGATCATATCTCCTATTGAAGTTGAAGCTCAGAGGAGATTTTATCTCTAGCAGAGGTTGAAGGAGATCCTATCTCCTGTCAAAGCTTGGGGAAGATCTTATCTCCAGCTGAGGTTGTAGGAGATCTTATCTCCTATTGAAGTAGAGAGAGATCTTATCTTCTTTTGAAGTTGAAGATCGTGGGAGATCTTATCTCCAATCGAGGTTGAAGGTGATCTTATTTTCTATTGAGGTTAAAGCTTAGGAGAGATCTTATCTCCAAACGAGGTTGAAGTAGATCCTATCTTCTGTTGAAATTGAACCTTAGGGGTGATCTTATCTCCGACTGAGGTTGAAGGAGTTCTTATCTCCTGTTGAGGTTGAAGCTCGAGGGAGATCTTATCTTCAACCGAGGTTGAAGGAGATCCTATCTCCTGTCGAAGCTCAGAGAAGATCTTATCTCCAGCCAAGGTTGTAGAAAATATTATCTCCTATTGATGTTAAAGCTCGAGAGAGATCTTATCTCTAGTCGAGGTTGAAGAAGATCCGATCTCCTGTCGAAGCTCGAAGTAGATCTTATCTCCAGTCGAGGTTGTAGGAGATCTTATCTCCTGTTAAGTAGAGAGAGATTTATTCTTTTTGAAATTGAAGCTCGGAGGAGATCTTATCTCCAACCAAAGTTGAAGAAAATCTTATCATCTATTGAGGTTGAAGCTCGGAGGAGATCTTATCACCAGTCGAGGTTGAAGTAGATCTTATCTCTGTTGAAGTTGAAGCTTGGAAGAGATCTTATCTTTGATCGAGGTTGAAGGAGATCTTATCTCCTATTGAGATTGAAGCTCAGAAGAGATCTTATCTCCAGTCGAGGTTGAAGAAGATCTTATCTCCTACTGAGATTGACAGGGGGAGATCTTATCTTCAGCCACGGTAGAAAGAGATCCTATCTCTTGTTGAAGATTGGAAGAGATCTTATCTCCAGTTGAGGTTGTAGGAGATCTTATCTCCTGTTGAAGTTGAAGCTTGGGGGAGATCTTATCTTCAGTCGAGGTTGAAGAAGATCCTATCTCCTACCGAAGCTTGGGAGAGATCTTATCTCCAAGCGAGGTTGTAACAGATCTTATCTCTATTGAATTAAAGCTCGGAGGAGATCTTATCTCCAACCGAGGTTGTAGGAGATCATATCTACTGTTAAGGTTGAAGTTGAAGCTTGAGAAAGATCTTATCTCTAGTTGAGATTGTAGGAGATCTTATCTCCTATTGAGATTGAAGGAGATTCTATCTTCTATTGAAGATCTTATCTCCAAGGTTGTAGGAGATCTATCTCCTATTGAAGTTGAAGCTCGAGGAAGATCTTATCTCCAATCAAGGTTGTATGAGATCTTATCACCTATTGAGGTTGAAGTTGAAGGGGGGAGATCTTATCTCCAATCGAGATTGTAGGAGATCTTATCTCCTGTTGAGATTGAAGAAGATTCTATCTTCTATTGAAGCTCTGGGGAGATCTTATCTCCAACCGAGGTTATAGAAGATCTTATCTCCTGTTGAAGTTGAAGCTCGGGAGAGATCTTATCTCCAGCCGAGGATGTAGGAGATCTTATCTCCTATTGAGGTGTTGGGGTCGTCGGTATGGCCCCTCCCTCCATCTTATCTTATATCAATGAGGTCTTTGACTTGCTCATGTTAGGATGAGGTTCTCCTCCTATTTCTAACATGGCCACTTTTGATTACTTCTTTTCTATCGTCACATAATTTTTGTACCAAGAAACAATAATATTGAGATGGAGGAGTTTTATTGAAGAAAAATAATTGGTAGTACATTCTCAGATTTTTTGAATTTCAAAGGCGTGGGAGCGTTGTTCCTCTGAGCTCCTTTAGGCGATAAGTTGCGGGCCAAATGATCTCCTCTATTTCATACGGGCCTTCCTAATTCGGGACAAGCCTCTCCTAGTTTCGAGGCTGAGAGATGGCGGCCCGTCGAAGCACTAAGTCCTTCAAAGATAGTATTGATGATGTCGAGAGGCGACCGATCTCCTTATTGTTCCTCCCTCCTTGGTGGTTTTGATTGCGGCAGTGCCCTCGATCGATCTTCTCTTGCTTTAGACCGACGTCTGTAGAGCATTGAGGAGGGCATAGTTGTGAAACCTTCTGGAGGTAGAACTTTGTCATGCCTTTCTATCGGGGCTTCTTTGACAACAAGCTCGAGGAGGAGTTCAAGCTTTTTTGCATTTTGCAGGAGTCTGTAAGCATGGCCGAACTTCATTCGGCCCTCCATCAATTATGAGTTTATTAGACTCGCCCGCCCGTCGCTCTCCTGTGACTTCCTCATCCTTCAACTTGAAGGCTTCTTCTGCTCGGGCATATCCTTCGGCCTGAGCTAGCAAAATCGGCAAAGTCCCTAGGGTACCTCTTCTCCAGGAAGAATAGCAAATAATTCTTCTGAAGGACACCCTTGAGCGTGGCTATTGCAATAGACTGGCTCAGATTTCGAACCTCTAATGCAGCAGCATTAAACTAGGTGACATAAGCCCGAATAGATTCTCCCTCCTTCTGCTTGATATTCATTAGAAAATTCGAACCTCGATAGGGACGTCGGCTGCTAACAAAGTGAGCCACGAACTGATGGCTCATCTGATCAAAGAAGAAGATCGTACCTAGCTTCAATGCTGAGTACCAGTTTCTTGCTGCTCCCTTTAAGGTAGATGGAAAAGCTCGGCATAAGATGGCATTTGGTGTGCCATGGAGCAGCATCATGGTTCAGAAGGCCTCCAGGTGATCGTCCAAATCAGAGGTTCCATCGTAGCTTTCAAATTGGAGAAGCTTGAAGCTCAACGGAATAGGCTCTTGCATAATCCTCTAAGAAAAAGGAAGGTTAGTGCAAATATTATTACCGTGTGTGGAGGAAGTATGATGGAGCTCTTCGATTCATCGGCTCATTTTCTGGAGCCTTTGATTCAAGAGATCTTCATGATCATTGATCTCCAGAGTTTTCTAGTGGGATGGAGGCAAAGCTCCCCCCTAGGTTGAGCCATGGTCCAAGCAAGGGCTCCCACCCTCTGCTTTCCCTTTACGAATGTCACCGACTGGCTAGCCTAAGTCGGCCATCCCTTGATCGGATCATGGAGCTCCGAAAAAGCCCGCTCTAGTCGAATTGGCATCGAAGCCTGATGATGTATGGCCTGCACCACCTCTATGAGATCGCGAACCTACTGGACCAGTAGGTTGAACTGCCCCGCATCCACCATGGCTGGACTTTGGTTGCAAAGGCCGTTAATCGTTGGGTCGAAGCTTTTCTGGGAGGCATTTTTTTTCTCAAAAAGAACTCTAAAAAGGAAGAAGAGAGATCGTTGCTGAGCACTCTTTTAAGAATAAGAAAACTTTAGGAACAGAGGTGCCCTTCCTCTAGCGCCAATCCTGTTGGTGCGAAATTTGGTCGATGCTGGATCAAACTGGAGTTGAGAAAGAAGAGGTCACCGTCGGTGACATACAAAATAAAATCCTGCTCGGAGTCGATGGTGGTGGCTCCGATAGGACCCTCCGACAATCAAGTCAGCTTTTCTGGCCAACAAGAATGGAGTGATCAGGAAAGAATTCAGTAGAATTTTTGAAAGGAGAAGAGAGCTTAAAAAAAATATATCTAGAGGATTCCTTTTATAGATGGAGCCTGGAGCAGACTGATAGCGACAGCCATAGCCTTTCGGTAGCTGGCTACTCAGGGTCGTGTGGGGTTTGTTATGGAGATGGGTGCGGCCTATGACAGACTGATAGTGACAGCCATAGCCATCCGATACTGAGTCGCTCAAGGCCACGTGGAGTTTGTTATGGAGAGAGGTGTCCATTGTCGAGATTTAATAGTCGAAGTTCGAAGGAAGCAAGCATTGGTTGGTGAAGAGCTTTGACATATGTCAATTCTAGAGGAGTTCAAACTCCTAAAAGGAACACAGCTAGATGGGATCATCTGGAAGGAATACTACTTAAAATCTGAAAGTAATTTATTGAAAGAATCTGGATGGAGTTCAACTGATGGAGAAGTCCAGAAGGAGTTTGACTGATGGAGAAGTTTGAAAGGAGTTTGGCTCCTAGAGGAATCCGACTAAAGAAAAGGTTCGAAAAGAGTTTGGCTGTTGGAGGAATTTGACTGAAGGAGATGTGCGGAAGGAGTTTGGCTGCTAGATGAATTTGACTGAAGAAGAAGTCTGGAAGGAGTTTGGTTCCTAGAGAAATCTGATTGAAGACGAAGTCCGATAGGAGTTCAGCTCCTAGAAGAATCCGATTGAAGGAGAAATTTGGAAGAACTTTGGCTGCTGGAGAAATCCGATTGAAGGAGAAGTCCGAAAGAAGTTTGGCTCCTGAAGAAATCTGACCGAAGGCGAAGCCCGGTTGGAGTTCGGTTGCTGGATGAATTTGACTGAAGGAGAAGTTCGGAAGGAGTTCGACTCCTGGAGAAATTCGACTAAAGGTGAAGTCCGATAGGAGTTTGACTCCTTAAGAAATCCTATTGAAGAAGAAGTTTGGAAGAAATTTAGCTGTTGAAGGAATTCAACTAAAGGAGAAGTTTGGAAGGAGTGCGACTCTTGGAGGAATCCGATTGAAGGTGAAGCCCGGTAGGAGCTCGACTTCTAGAGAAATCCGACTGAAGGAGAAGTCTGGAAGGAGTTCGGCCGTTGGAGGAGTTTGACCACTGTAGGAGTTCGGAAGGGGCTTGGCCGCTGGAGGAGTTTCCAATCGAAGCTCTTCTATGATTACCAATTACATTAGGCTAAGAATCAAATTGAACTTCGGCAGGAGCGGGGTTTATCTCCAATAGCACCAATAAAGGATCTATCTACCTCGGTAGATGAGAAGCACCCCTATGATGATCATGAGATTGAGTCCATAAGCTCGTGACCATAGTAGTGTGAAGATGATAGGAAGAGTTTCTATTAGGATTTCACATCAGACTCAAATCAAATGATTAATTCATATGATGGATATTGGGTTTGACGAGTTCATCTAAACCCTAATCCTATCGGAGCTCAAGATAGAAGAATCCAATCACACAAGTAGCTACATCGAGAGGTTCGCTTTCAATTTTGATGGATTGCCACCATATATTACTAGGTATCACTAGTGGATTTTGGACATAATTAGAATGATCTTAATGATCGATCATTCTAATTATATGAATTGAAAAGTTTTGGTCCATCAAAAGGTGTTTCGATGATGTCAATAATAGAGATCACGACATATCTCATTACCATATAGAACTGAACCTAAATAGATCATACAAATAAGGGTTTGGATCTAGATATCATCAATTGGGCTAACCCAGTTTGATTGATTTGGATAAGATCCAATTAGGTTCATGAAAGTTGTGCTAGCACATGATTGAGCCTAACTTTTCCCTTCTATAGTGTTTTTGTTTCATCTCAGCTGAGCCAATTTGGTTTGGGCTCACTAGGAAACCCCATATGGGTTTGTCTTTGACTGATTGGAGCTTGTCCAGATCAGAAAAAGGTTGTCTTGATCCATAGGATGGAAATAAGACAAGACCTGCTAAATCCTATCGCCACCTGCCATTTCTTATCACTATCGAGACATAAGATGTCTCAATATAGGAAAGAAAGAGGTAGGGGCATGTGGCCCCTTTGGACATCTCCTTGGGGCACACGCCCCCTTGATTTTCATGCACAAAAGTATGTGCATGCCCCTAGTAAGCGTGCATACATGGAGTAAAGAGATGGAGTCCCATATAGATGGGACTCCAGGGTTGCTTGATGTTTTTAAACTCTTGGGTGCCAAAGTGTTTGGGCTTATCCATCTTTAGCACCATCTATGGAGTGTTTGAGAGGACTCTAATCTAATTGGATCAGGTGACATCACTCCATCAATCAGACTAAGATCTGATTGAATCGTGCAATTTGATTAGCCGAAGTAATGTGGCACTGCATGACGCAGTAGGATCTATTTAAACCCTATCTGAGCCTAAGGTTTCATGCTTTTGCCCATCCACCATGCTACAAGGCTGCCCTCCACTCTTCCACACCTCCCTCTGATCTTTTCTCTCCCTCTCCATGCCCAAGGTGTTGGGCGGATCCAACAAAGAAAATTAAGGAGACTTGGCACATACACAAGGAAGAAGACAGCCCTCGCTTAAGAAATGATTATGCTGCCTTCAATGACTTCTTTGAAGATTTTTCAAATTAGATCTCTGGAGTCATGATTCGAAAGTAAAAGACCTTCAGATCCAGTCTAAGTGGTACCGATAGAGGCCAAGCACTTGCATGGTTAAGATCTAGAACCTCAGGAACTTCTAGATCATCAACTGGGTAATCAGATTACCCAAACAAGGTATGTAAATTAAATCTAATTTATTTTTTATTTTAGTTTTAATATTAGATCTATAGGATCAAATTCGAGATATCTCAAATTTGATTAGATTAAGTAGGAAAAATTATTGAAATATCCCTATAAATCTAATCGGATTTGAGCAATCCTGTGGCAAAAAAAGCAATTTTTCCTTCAACTATAGCATGCTCATTGTAGGAATTGGATTGCACCAATCAGAGATCTATGTACCTCAGTAGATGAAGAGCAGTCCTATGATGATCATGAGATTGAGTCCATAAGTCTATAGCCATGATAGTGCAAAGATGATATAAAGAGTTTCTATTAGGATTTCGCATCGGACATGAATTGAATGATTAACTCATATGATGGATGTTGGGTTTGATGAGTTCACTTTAACCCTAATCCTTCCAGGACTCGAGATAGAAGAATCCAATCACACAAGTAGCTACACTAAGAGGTTCACTTTCGGTTCTATTGGCTTGCCATCATATGCAGCTAAGTATCACTGGTAGATTTTGGGAATAATTAGAATGATCTTGATGATCGATCATTCTAATTGTATGAATCAAAAAAATTCTGCTCCATCAAAAGATGTTTCGATGATGTTGATGATAGAAATTATGATATATCTCATTATCATACAAAACTGAACCTAACTGGATCACACAAACAAGGATTTGTGTCTGGATGTGAACAATCAAGTTAACCTAGTTCGATTGATTTGGATTAGATCCAATTAGGTTCAAGAAAATCGTGCTAGCACACGATTGAGCCTAACTTTCTTTTTCTATAGTCTTTCTAGTTCATCTCGATTAAGCCAAATTGATTTGGGCTCACCAAAAAACCCTGTATGGGTTTGTCCTTGTCTGACTAGAGATTGTCTAGGTCAAAAAAGAATTATCTTAATCCATTAGATGAATATTAGACAATACCTGCTAATTCCTGTTAGCACCTGCCATTTCCTATCACTGTCGGGACATAAGATGTCCCAATATAGGAAAGAAGGGATATGGGCGTGCACCCGCTTTGGAGATCTCCTAGCAGTGGTTGCCCCCTTGGTCTACATGCATAAATATGTGTGCACGCCCTTAGTTGGCGTGCGCACATGGGGAAAGGAGGAAGAGTCCCATATAGATGGGACTCCAGGGTTACTTGATGGTTTCAAACTCTTGGGCACCAACTAAATTGTGCCTATCCAATGTTGGCACCACCTATGAAGAATTTGAGGGGTCTTTTACCTGATTAGATCAAGTGACATCACTCCACCAATCAGACTAAGAGCTGATTGAATAGAGCAATGCGATTGAGCGAAGTGATGTAGCACTGCATAGCGTAGCAGGGTCTATTTAAACCCCTATTTATGCCTGGGTATTTGTTGTTGCACCCATCCACCATGCCCCAAGGCTGCCCCTCCTCTCTTCCACGCCTCCCTCTAGTCCTCTCTCTCCCCTCTCCATGCCCAAGAGGTTGGGCAAATCCAGCAAGGAAGATCTAAGTGTTGGTGCAAAGAACAAGAAGATAGTCAACATGTTCGTGAGACGAGCGCACTGCCTTCATCAATTATTTTGAAGGCTCTACAAATCAGATCTAGATCTAATTTTTAGAAATTAGATCCAAAAGGACATCACATCTAGATCCTACCTGAGTGGATTCTAGTAGAGGCTTGACGCATGCGTGGCTTGATCTAGGACCTCAGGAGCATTAAAATTATCAGCAAGGTAACTAGTTTACCCTAATCAAGTACAAGGATTATTCCCTAATTTTATTTTATTTTTATTTTTAATATTAGATACTTAGGATCAGATCTAAAAACCTTCAGAATTGGTTGGATCATGTTAGATTTATTTTGAAAAATCTAGTTCAGATATGATCGGATCTGAACGATCCTGTGGCGAAAAATGCTAATTTTCCTTCAGCCTGCAGTGCCATAAGTAGATATCAAACACACTATCTATTCTAGGATGCTTGCTAGTAGAGTAGGCTATACTAACAGGTTATGATTAAATGTATATAACATTGTTCAAATGTCCAAAAAATATAGTAATACCATTCATAATGACATTATAAATTTCTTTCTTTATTGAAATCTCATAATTGTATTTGGCCAAAAGGCCTACAGAAATGATATTCAAAAAGAAACTATGACAAAAATAACAATCATTAAGAACAATGGTACGAGACTCAAATACAAGTTGCAAGATTCATAATGCTAGAACTAGAACTAGTCTTTCATCTCCAACATTCAGGAACCTCTCGCTTTGCTCGAATCTCCTACTGACCCACAACTCCTACAATAAATTACAAATATGATAAGGGCTATGGGTATCTACTATCCAATTGGTAATATCATAGATAGAGAAATTACAAAAAGTTACCAAATACATACCTTGCCCAATAATAGCTTACTTCTTTCTTGGCCTATTCGGATCCAAGGAGGCAATGTACTAAGGATAGTTCCTCTTTCAGTGCCCCCACTTCTTACAGAAGAAGCATTCAACTTGACTCTTATCGGGCTTTATCTTCTTAAACTAGCCCTGCACAGATATTCCAGCCTGAACTTGCACCTTCTTGGACTTCTTCTTCTTATTCTTGCTCCCTTTTTTCAAGGGTCAAGAACTAGAAGATGAACCTCCCACTAAGTTCACCAACTTCTTTTAGAGTTGGTGATCCTTCTCAAAGTTTTGAAGTAACCCATGGTAGTTAACTTTAGACTTTGTCATTCTTTAATGAGTGAGGAATGGGAGATAAGACTTGGATAGTGAGTTCAGTATTGCATCTTTCCCCAGCTTCTCATGCAAGGAAAAGTCGAGCTTGCTCAAATGCTCTATCAGCTCGATCATGTATAGTACATGATTAGTGACTAAAGCTCCATCCCTCATCTTGGTATTAAAGATGGCATAACTAGTCTTATGCCACTCAATGTCATCAAGTGTGCTAAAAGACTTCTCCATCACTTGAAGCATATCTTTTGACTGAGCTGTCTCGAACCTACAATTGAACTCATCGCTTATAGCCGCCAGCATAATATAGCACATCATGGTTCGGTCACTGAGCCACTTCTGATAAGTGTCTTTGACTGACTCACGTGCATTTGCAGCTGGCTCCTTAGGTGCTAGATCTGTTAATATGTACAAGATCTATTCATGCTCCAGGACAATCTTCAACTTACGATACCAGCTATTGAAGTTGGGTCCCACTAGCTTATCATTGTTTAATAATAATCAGAGCGAAAGAAAAGTGGCTATATCTGTACAAAAAAAAAAATTAAATTAGTAATTGATTCATTAAACCTAAAGATTTGGACATTAATCAAAAGGTTCTTCCATTATTTTAATCGAATTGGTAGCCTCTACCTCTAATTTGAGGAATTATCCTAATTTCTTAGTCGGTACTAAAATCTACATAGACTACACACAAGCCCAACTTTGATTGGTCAATCCATGTACATCTAAGGATAGGATCATAATCAATTGTTTCTCTAAATAATTTTTAGTAATTTTAATTTTGCCCTAGTCCCTAATCGGTAGGCTTTGGTCTCCACTGAAAAGATCCGATTAGGTTCAACTACTAACATGACCATACATGGTCTATTCAACCAATAAATGATTAAGCCCAACTTTGGTTGATCAACCTAACAACCATTTAGAAAGACATGGCCAAGAAGTCATATTATGAATGATAATTCCACTAGCTGATAAGCACCAGACCTTTAGGCCTCCAATAATTATCCAATTAATGGACTGATTATCACCCACTTAATGGGAGGCTATGATCTAGTTATCATCATAACTATTTTATTTTTAAGGATCCAATAATTTTAGAGGATTTAATTAATTTGATTTAAAGAAGGAAGAATGTCAAGTGAACCAGCTTGTCATGATCCTTCCACTAACTTCACCAACTCAGATTAAGGAAGACCATTAATAGATTGGTCTAGGAGCACCTAAATCAATCACACTGATTTACCTAGCTAACATGGATCAGCTTAAATTATCAAGTGATCTGATCAAAATATAATTTCACCAAGAAGATCAGGTAAGTGAGATCGGTGGTAGGATCTGCAAAGCTTGCCTTAGATACCATTAAAAATGGCCAGGTAAGTGGGCTGCTAATTAAAGACCACTGGTCTGGATTGCCAGACTTACCTTAGACACCAATTGCTTAATTAGTTTTGATTTGATAAATGTAATAGTTCATGCTAGACTGCATAGCCAAGAATCAAGTCCATCTTGGTTCTCATTAAAGACATGGACTTGACCAACTACAACTATTGTAATTGATTTAGAGAATTCTTGATCAAATCTAAGATAACTATTGATTAAATTTAGTCAATTATCTAATTAAGTCCATTCTATAATCTAACCTTAGGTCTAATCTAATTAATGGACCTAATTTTCACTAATCCATTAACCTAAAGTGTTATGATTTGTATCTTAGGATCTTCAATTCATAATCCTAGATTCTAATCAAACAACTCTTAATTCTTAATTAAGTTTTGGGCTGAGGGTTGGGGTTTGATATTTTAAAAATAATTTTTATATTTGTAAAATATTTTTACAATATGGTTCTACTAACCAGTTGCATGTTTGATACATAATCAATATGCAAATAAAATAGACATGAAACTATTTTAGATCTAATCTAAATATGTTCATATAATTGAAACTATTTCAATTCTAATCAATCATAAATTACCTTAGATCAAATCTAATATATTTATGATGATAAAAATTAGATTAAATTATTTTTAATCAGATTATAAAATCTCTTAGATCTAATCTAAAATTTTATGATTATGATTTTAGATCAGCATATACTAGGACAATCTCTCCACTATAAGAAATAAACCTTATAGTAGGACAATCTTATAATCAATCCATGCAATCTAAAATATTTTTTTTAGATTTAAATAATTTTAAATCTAATAAATTATAAATTAATCAAGATCACATCTAATAAATTTATGATTTATACTAGATCTATACGAACTAGGACAACCTTTCTACTCTAAGGGATAAATCTTACAGTAAGACAATCTTATAATCAGTTCGTGTAATCTAAATTTTTAATTTTAGATTTAACCATGAAATTATAAATTAGATCAAATCTAAAAATAATCTAAACATGCATAAAATCATGTAATAAAGTAATATGGCTCTGATACCAATTGAAGAAAATAGATCTAGGATTCTAGGGTTAGCTTCTAAAATACTTTTAAAATTATAATGAAAGAGATGAATTAATCACTTTAATTTATGAATAAAATAATATAAAATTTTAGATCTAGGATCCTATTACATGATTAAAGCATGCTATTAAATTAGAAATTAAAAGATAAGAAAATAACATGCTGATCATATGATCATTAAAACATGCTAGATCAAATCTAGAAATCAGAAAGGAAATCAAATCTTTCTTAGCTTTGCAAGTTAGACTTTCTAACTCATTGATCAAGGGAAAAGGTTGATGCTACAAGCCACACACATATCCAGCCTCTATAGGATATGCACATGAGCCCTCGATCCCTGATAAAAAATCCAATGGCTGGAAATTAGCATAGTATGCTAGTATTGTGCTCATCTTTCTTCGATAGTTGATCTGGATCTTTCTTCTTCAAAAATTGGATACTTTAATTTTCAGAAGTTGAGGAAGAAGAATTGTAAATCTGAGATACCTCTTAAATACTCATAAAAAATGGAGGAAGAGATCAAAAGAAAATCCTAGAAAAAGAACCATTCTTCTTCTTTGTTCTCTCACCTAGACACCTAGATTGATGTTTTTACAATTTCCATGCCCTAAGCCTTTGTCTCCCTAGTTTTCCCACATCCTAAAAGGCTTCTCTTAGGTTTGGAATCTCTGAAAAAATCAGGACCAAAGACCCTTTAAATAGAAAGTTAGGATAAAATCCTTGTCTAGGTCAAATACCTAGTCAGGACTTATCCAAATAAGGCAACTTATGTGGTGCTCAACTCTTGGAGGCCCCCTCCATTTCTCTACAGTGGACCACACCTTTCATGTGCACAAAATCTCCCTTAAAAGCCATAAAAATTTCAAAAAAAATAGGAATGGGTTGGCAGCACAAAAGGAAGAGAGTTTTGGTTACTTAAAATTCTATCTTAAAGAATTTGAATCAAAACAAACTCCCTTGTTTGACTTGGTCCATAACTAATTGCCATTGTAAGAAAGTAGAGGAGCAAGGGGGTGCATAAGAAGGCCTGGGAGTGGAGAATTTTGTTTCCAAAATCCCTAAGAAATAGGGTGGGGAGCATTGGGACTAAGGTAGCACAAGGAGAGGGAATCCTACTTATAATAAGATTTCTATTTTGACTTGGTCCAACATGGTCTTTGGACCAAATTAAATCAAAATATATTTAACCTAATTAGAATAGATCTTACTTCAACCAAGATCCTAATTAAAATAGATTAAACAAGAATAAAATAAATAGGTTGGCTTAAGAAGAAATTCTTAAAATTTATGATTGTGAATCACTTCTGACCTGTGAATCCTATCTTCTTGGTAAAATGATCAAGTCACCTTTTACTGAAAAAGGTGAGCGAGCTAGTGAACTCTTAGATCTAGTACATACTGATATATATAGACCCATGAGTTTAAGTGCTAGAGGTGGATATTTCTACTTCATAACCTTCACAGACAACCTAACAAGATATGGGTATATTTATTTAATGAGGCATAAGTCGGAGTCATTCGAAATATTCAAACTATTCCGTAATGAGGTAGAAAAATAAACTAAAAAAAATATTAAAATTCTTCAATCTGATTGAGGGGGTGAGTACCTTTTCAATGAATTTTTAACATATCTAGGAGAGAATGAGATTCTCTCCCAATGGACTCCTCCTGTAATACCATAGCATAATGGTGTATATGAAAGGAGGAATCGAACCATGTTGGACATGGTTCGATCCATGATGGGGTTTGTTGATCTGCCTATCTCCTTATGGGGATATGCACTTGAGTCAACCTATTATCTTCTAAATAGGGTTTCGAGTATGTATGTCTCCAAAATGCCATATGAGATATGGACAGAATGTAAGCCAATACTCTCGCACCTTAGGGTTTGGAGATATCCGACTTATATCAAACATTTAGCAATGGACAAGCTTGGACCTTGGTCTGACAAGTATTATTTCATAGAATACCCAAAAGAGACCAAAGGGTATTACTTCTACCTAGTTGATGAGCAAAAGATGATTGTCAATCTTAAGGCAGTCTTCTTAGAAAAGAAGTTCCTGGGTGAAGGGACAAATTCTTCTAAAGTCAAACTTGAGGAAGTTTGGTAGATAGAAAAATTGACCCAAGTAGCTGAACCTAAATCAAATTTGATTAGATCAAATCTGGAGCCTATTGAACCTACACCTTTAAAGTTGTCTAGTAGAGTACCACATCAACCGAATAGAGACTATGATTTTTTGATCTAGGATGGTGATCCTATCGAACTCGATGAGAATGATGAGGATTCGATCACTTACATGAATGCAATGCAGAGATCCAACTCTGAGAAATGGCTTGAGACCATGAAATTTAAAATAGAGTCCACGAAGATCAACGATGTATGGACATTGGTTGACCCACATGAATGGGTAAAATCCATAGGGTGTAAGTAGATCTTCAACAGAAAAAGGGGTGCAGACGGGATGGTAGAGACCTATAAAGTCCATCTAGTTGTCAAGGGATATCGTTAACATTATGGTATAGACTATAATAAGATACTTTCTCCTGTGACAATGCTCAAATCCATTTGGATCATGCTTGTAATAGCCGTCCATCTGGACTATGAGATCTGGCAGATGGATATGAAGACAGCTTTTCCAAATGGAGAGCTAGAAGAAGAGATGTATATGATACAACCTAAAGGATTCACATCCACAGATGAGTCTAAGGTGTGCAAGCTTCAAAGGTCCATTTATGGACTGAAGCAAGCATCTCAGAGTTGGAACATATGTTTTGATAGGACGATCAAGACTTATGGCTTCATTAAAAATGGAGAAGAGCCCTGCATATACAAGTGGACTAATAGTCCAGTGGTTGTATTTCTAGTATTGTGTGTGGATGATATTCTCTTAATTGGAAATGATGTCCTTACATTATAAGAAATAAAGATTTGGTTATCATCATAATTCTCAATGAAGAATTTGAGAGAAGCATTCTACATCCTAGGGATAAAGATCTATAGAGATAGATCTAAAGATTGCTCAACTTATCCTAGTCCATGTGCAATGACACTATGGTGAAGAGGTTCAGCATGAAGAATTTCAAGAAGGGCTATCTACTGATATGCCATGAAACTTTTCTCTCGAAGAGGGATTTTCGACAACACCTCAAGAGAGAGAGAGCGTACGAGTTGAATTTCATATACTTCGATAGTAGGTTCTATTATGTCGCCATGATATGTACGCGATCAGATGTGGCATACTCACTAGGGATAGTGAGTAGATACCAATCTAATCCATAAGAGAACCAATAGAAGGTTGTTAAAACTATTAGACATATGTGCCCTAGAAGCCAGAATTGGCTGACACTTACAATACACTTCTAGGGGCAAAATCGTAATTTTGACTATTATCAATAAAATAGATTATTTTCTATCATATATGTGTATTTAGTGTCCGTGATACATCCTTTGAGTTAATGGTAATAATAATTCATATTTTCAAGAGTTGAAAATTTAAGACATGAATAATTATTATTAACTCATAAAATGCTTCCAACCATAGGATCATCATAAGGATGGTGATTGATCCGAAAGGTTGGTATACAATCGCTTCTCTTTAGTAGATGAGTCTTGAGTCTATGGTGTGGAGACATCAAAATGAGAGTATAGATACTCATTAGAGAATGAGGGCACTAAGCGTGACCACCTCGAGTAGTCATTAGGAAGTCTATCTTCTCGTCAATGACTGACTCGATGCTGCAAGTGGTGTGTCTGGTTCTTTGATCTGAGGATGCATCAGTAGTTCACCTTGAGGGTGTTATAGTTTGACTACACCATAACTCGGTCTCCTAGCCATACGGAATCCTGAGGTGTATGTTGGCTATAGCATGTTCATTGTAGGAACTGGATTGCATCAAGATGGAATCTATCTACCTCGGTGGTAGAGGAGCAGCCCTATGATGATCATGAGAATCAAGTCCAGAAGCCCATGGCCATGGATAGAGTGAAATAATAGAAAGAGTTTCTATTTAGGTTTTCACATCGGACTTGAATCGAATGATTACATCATATGATAGAAACTAGGGTTTGACGAGTTCACCTTAACCCTAATCTGATCGGGGCTCAAGATAGAAGAACTTAATCACACAGGTAGCTGCACCAAGAGGTTCGCATTCAGCTCTGATGGGTTGCCACCATATACTGCTAGGTGTCACTGGTGGATTTTGGGAGCAATTAGAATGATTTAGATGATCGATCATTCTAGCTGTTCGAATCAGAAGAGTTCTGATCCATCGAAAGGAGTTTCGATGATGTCGATGATAGAGATCATGACATATCCCATTACCATACAGAACTGAACCTAACTGGATCACACAAACAAGGGTTTGAATCTGGTGATCATCAATTGAACTGATCCAGTTCAATTGATCTGAATGAGATTCAATTAGGTTCAAGAAAATCATGCTAGCACTCGATTGAACCTAACGTTCTTCTTTTACTATCATAAATAGTTGTCCTGACTGAGCCAAAGGAGTTTGTGCTCATTCAGAGGCCTTCACTGGTCTGACTGGAGCCTGTCCAGGTTCAGAAAAGGGTTGTCTTATTTTGTAAGACAATACCTGCCATTTTTGGTCACCTGCCATTTCTCGTCCTTTGACTTTGGTCAAAAGTTGACCTTTGACTGGTCAAATGTTGACCATTGATACTTTGACTTCTATCCACGTGTCATGCACCTATTGGAGAACTGGTGGGGGCTTGTCCTCACCAGTTCTCTTGGTCCGATCCTAGCAAGGAAGAGGGCGCACGCCACCCTTGGCGTGTGCCCAAGTTTGGAGGCACCCAAGAGTCCCTGTTGGATAGGGACTCCATCTCCTTTTTGGATTTCGATTAGACTTCTCCTAAGAACCAAGTTTGACTGGTCTTAAGAGCCATCTAAGGAGGAATCCAGGGGACTCTATTCCCACCAATCAGATTTAGATCTGATTTCACAAAGGATTGTGATTGGTTGGGAAGAAGAGGAGTTGGATCACGCATAGTCTATAAATAAGACCCTGCTCCCAACTCAAAAAGCATTGAAAATCCCATGCCCCAAGGCTGCCTCCCTCATCCTCCTCCATGCTAAGTCCACCTTCTCCCTCTCCTCTCCATGCCCAAAGGTGTTTGGGATCTAAGTTGGTGCAATCCAGACGAGAGAAAGGCGACAGAAAGCTAGAAGGCTGCACTGCTGCAAAGGATAACTGCTGATCTTCGAAAGGTGTTTTGAAGATCCTCTAGATCAGACCCAGATCTGATTTTTGGAGACATGATAGAAAAGAAGAGGATCTCTAGATCCCGCTAGAGTGGATATCGGTAGAGGCCAGGCACTTGCATGGCTAGATCCAGAACCTTCCGCTGCTTATAGGATCATCAATGGGTAATAAGATTACCCTACATCAAGGTAAATTAAATTTAATTTAATTTATTTAGATTTTATTTTTATTATTAAAATAATAAGAATTAGACTTAAAATATCTCAGATCTAATTTGGAATAAAGAAAAAAAATTTTGAAATATATCTCTTGGTCCGATCAGATATGAACGAACCTGACCCGAAAAATCAAGATTTCCCTTCAACTGGTATTAGAGCCAAGGTTCTAAAGTGTTTAGATCTGATTTTAAATTTATTTTAATCAAAAATATATGATTTCAGATGTCACATGAGATATAATCAGATCTAAAATCATAAAAAATTAAAATTAAATGATTTGGATCTAAGATTAGAAAATATGCATAACTATAACTAGTTCTAAAATAGAATAGTTCTATAGAATAGTCTTGCATGTTTTTAATTTAATTCTGATTAAATCATATTTTAGATCTATTTATTTATTATTTTTTGATATTATAATTATTATAATAATATCTAAAAAATAGTAAATAAAAATTATTTAATTTTAAACATCATATGAGATATGATTGATGCATGTCTAGACTAGTTGTAGAATAGTTCTACATAGTTGTCTAGATTAGAGTTTATTTTGATAAGATCAATTTAAATCTAATTTTTTAGATTATTATGAGATAATTTAGATCTGAAAATATGCATGATTCGATACATGAGATGTATGCAAAATATGCCATGATTAGATCTAATTTGTATATGAGATATATGATATAGATCTAAAACTGTTTTGTAGTATTACATGTTCCTGGTTAAGGCATTCCTCTTGGCCGTCCAGTCATAAGAACGAAGAAGGAATTTAAAGGCCCTCTCCTCCCATTCGATGGGGTGTTCTTATGATGTGTAGGGGTGCTGTGCATGTTCGTCCTTAATCAGAAATCCAAAACTTACTTTCTGCAAAACCCTAGATCCTGAAACCCTAGGATTTATTGTGCATATTTTATTTATGAACCCTACTTAATTAAGAATTAAGATTATGGAATATTAATTAGGTCTAAAATTGAGAATTTTAGATCTAAGACATATTCATAATACTGGGTTCGGGCTTGGGTAGCTCAATTAGGTCTAAGCGGTTGATCAAACCGAATCAAGAGTTGGTTAGATGGGATCAACAATGCTTAAATTGACCAGCCTAATAGGATTAAGTCTGGGTCAAGATCGAGTCACGATCAAGCAAGACCTAATTAGGCTCAGAGGTTAGAGTCTGGATTGTAGGCTAACCCAATTGGTTCTGGCTCAATAATTTGGTGTCTAAGGTAAGTTTGGCACATACGACCGACTGGTTTTTAATTGGAAGCTACTCGACCTGAATGCATTCTTGTACGAGTTAATGGCATATTCCTTCCATCGGTCTCACTTACCTGGCCATATCTATTGACACAGTTCTGATCTGAGGTGGTCAATAATCCTGAGCTAACCCATGCCACTAGGTTAGTCATAATTGTTATGACTATGACAAGTCTAGTTTAATGAGACCTGAATCAATTCTCCCTAAGAAAAGATTAAGTCTGAGGTCTTCCACCATTGTAGATGTGCGGGCCCTTCCCGGGGTTGATTGTTCTCGGCTGGATACAGTGGCTCAGTTGCACCGAAAAGATGCAACCATGTCTATTAGGCATTGGATGCTATGGGCTGGAGGATGAGTTGGGCTCAATATTTCGGATACGGTGAGAGACTCAATTAGGAATCCAGTCTGTATAAATGATGGGTCTAACTTAACTAAAGAGTGGATCAATATTCTGGATACAGTGAGATTCATGAATTAGAGACCAAGTTTAGGTACACCATGATTAGAGAATCATTGAACAAGAGTTGTTCACTCATTAGCTAACCCATCATCAATAACTGTTAGGTGAGGTGATGAGTCAGTTGGTGAGACCGCACCACCCACTAGAAATAATTAATCGTGGAGATTTTCGCATCTCTACAGAGGAAGTGTAGGAATCCGAGAAAATAGTGGAAGCTAATTTATTTAAAAATAAAATTTTTAAATAAATTGGTCAAGTCATAATTACAATATCTAACTAGAATCTTTGATTCTCTACAGAAAAATATCTGCATCCAACCCATTAGCATATATCCTAGACACACATAGACTGACCGGATCCAATTATAAAGACTGGCTCAGGAACTACAAAATCATTTTGGGTTTCGAAAAGTTAATCCATGTACTAGATCAGGACCCTCCCACCTTACCAGTCCATCCATCCGCTGAACAGAGAGCATCTCTGAAAAAATGGATAGATGAAGATAATAAGGCCAGATATTACATATTGGGCTAGATGTCTGATGAGCTCCAGCGCCAACATGAAGATTTTGGGACTGCTCATCAAATGTTGGCTCACCTGCAAGAGATGTTTGATGAACAGAGTCGCACAGCCAAGTATCAAGTCACGAAATAACTTTTTAAGGCTAAGATGCATGATGGGCTGTCAGTCCAAGATCACTATCTGATGATGATCAAGGACATGGAAGAGCTTGAGAAGCTCGGTGTGAAGTTAGACTTGGATCTGCAGAACGATATTATTCTGCAATTCTTGACTGATGCATATGGGCAATTCATCATGAATTACCACATGCATAAAATTCAAAATTCCTTGGCTGAATTAATGAACATGTTGGTCACTGCTGAGCTTTCTATCAAAGGTTCTAAAGGCTCAGTTCTAGCTATGGAATGGACTTCTTCCAAAAGAAAGTCTTATGGAAAGAAAAAGAAGTCTATGAAAAAGCAAAAGATGGAAGGAGAAAAGAAGAAAAAGATAGAGCCGAAGAAGAAGGCCGCTATCAAAGAAAAGTGTTTCCATTGCAACAGCAACGACCACTGAAAGCGGAACTACCCTACTTACCTGGCCACCCTGAAGAACAAGAAGGAAGGTCCTTCTAGAGGTATGCTCGTTATTGAGTCTAACCTTATGGTTTCTTCTACAACCAGTTGGGTGCTTGACTCTGGTTCTAGTGCTCATCTGTGCACCTCCATGCAGGATCTTGAGGATAGCAGAAGGCTGAGGGATGGAGACATTATCCTACACATCGATAATGGAGCAAGAGTTGTTGCAGTGGTGGTGGGAATATTCCCTCTTCGATTACCATCTGATTTAGACTTAGTTTTGAAAGACTGTTATTATGTGCCTGCAGCTAGTAGGAATTTGATTTTTGTTTCATGCTTAGCACTAGAAGGCTATGTGATTACCTTCTTTAAGGACCATTGTAATATTCTTTGTGAAAGAAATAAAATTGCAAATGGTTTCCTTATTAATGATCTTTATCAGCTACATATTGATGTACCTATTCTAACTATCGAGCAAAACGTGAATGCCAAACGACCTAGGGATAGTCCAAATGATAGATATCTATGGCACCTGAGATTAGGTCATATAGTAAGATAGGATCAGCAAATTGGAGAAAAATAGGCTGTTGAGTCCATTGACTTCCGAGTCATATCCAACTTGTGAATCTTGTCTTCAAGGCAAAATGACCAAACTCCCTTTTGTAGGACATGGGGAAAGGGCCACAGATCTCCTTGCCCTAGTACATACTGATGTGTGCTGCCCATTTGATGTGCTGGCTAGAGGCAATTTTATCTACTTCATTATCTTTACCGATGATCTATCTAGGTATGGGTATGTGTATCTTATGAGACACAAGTCTGAAGCTTTTGAAAAATTCAAAGAATTCAGATATGAAGTAGAAAAACAAACTGAAAAACCCATTAAGGTTCTTCAATCAGATCGAGGAGGTGAATACCTTAGCCGAAAATTCCTAGACTATCTCAAGAAAAATGGCATAGTCTCTCAATGGACTCCACCAGGAACACCTCAACTCAATGGGATTTCAGAACGGAGAAATTACTCTATTGGATATGGTCCGATCCATGATGAGCTTCACAGACCTTCCTGATTTTCTTTAGGGATACTCATTATTAACTTCAATTTATCTACTGAATATGATTTTCTCTAAGATTGTTCCTACCACACCGTATGAGATATGGCATGGGTAAGAAACCAAGTCTAAATCATCTCAAAATTCGGGGTTGTCCGGCTCATGTCAAAAGACAACAAGCGGACAAGTTAGAGTTTAGATCCTCTAGAGCTCGATTCATAGGATATCCTAAAGAGTCATTAGGATACTATTTCTACATTCCAGAAGACCACAATGTGATTGTGAGTCGACATGCCATCTTTCTTGAAAAATAGTTTATTCAAGAAAGCGGCATTGGAAAGCAGATTAAGCTTGATGTGAAAGTCTCACAAGTACAACAAGCTAAGGATCAATTGGAATCAAATCAAGTTGAGCCAATAAGAACACTACCTCCTCCACCTCATAGATCGGAAAGAGTTTTTCATCCTCTTGAAAGATACTTGGGTATTATTTCAGAGAAAGTAGAAAAAATGTTCCTCGTAGGTAATGGTGCTCATGGTGATGATCCCGAAACCTACAACGAGGCAATATCAGATATCGACTCCGAGAAATGGTTAGAGGTAATGCAGTCAGAAATTGACTCGATGCACTCAAACCAAGTCTGGACCTTGGTAGATCCACCAGAATGTATAGTACCTATTGGATGTAAATGGATCTTCAAGAGAAAGATTGGTGCAGATGAAAATGTGGAGACATTCAAGGCTAGACTAGTGGCAAAAGGTTATAGTCAACGCGAAGGCATTGACTATCAGGATATCTTTTCTCCAGTGGCTATGCTAAAATCCATCCGCACATTGCTTGCAATTGCAGCCTATTTTGATTATGAAATATGGCAAATGGACGTGAAAACGACATTCTTGAATGAATATCTTGAGGAAGATATCTATATGGAATAGCCACTAAGTTTCACATCCGATGATACTGATCATAATGTTTGCAAGCTGCAAAGGTCCATATATGGACTTAAGCAAGCATCTCCGAGCTTGAACACTCATTTCAATGATGTGATCAAAATATTTGATTTCATCAAAAATAAAGAGAAATCATGTGTCTTCAAAAAGGTCAGTAGGAGCGCTGTTGTCTTCCTCGTATTGTACGTGGATGACATCCTCCTTATTGGGAATGATATTTTCATGATGACAACAGTCAAAATATGGTTGTTCAAGGAATTCTCCATGAAAGACCTAGGTGAAGCATCCTTTATTCTAGGAATTAAGGTCTATAGGGATAGACCGAATTGGATGCTAGGACTTTCACAGAAGATGTACATAGAGAAAGTACTAAAGAGGTTTAGCATGAAAAACTCTAAGAGGGGATTAATATCCTTCAGACATGGTATTCATCTTTCCAAGAAGATGTGCCCTAGCACACCTGAGGAAATAGAATGCATGAGCAAGATCCCTAATGCTTCTGCAATAGGGAGCCTCATGTATGCCATGCTATGTACACGACTTGATATAGCTCATGCTGTGAGTGTCACAAGCAGATATCAGTCAAATGCAGATGAAGAACACTGGACTTCTATGAAATGTATCCTTAAGTACTTGAGAAGAACTAAGGATATGATGTTGGTCTTTGGTAATGGAGAACTCCATGTCCAGGGATACACAGACTCGGATTTCATGTTCGATGTAGATGATCAAAAGTCGACATCTAGGAGTCTATTTATGTGCAATGGTGGTGCTGTCAGCTAGAAGAGTTCTAAGCAAATCGTGATAGCAGATTCCACCATGGAAGAAGAATATATTGCTACATCAGAGGCTGCAAAGGAAGCATTCTGGTACAAGAAGTTTGCTACAAAAATTGGAGTAATGCCATCAGATGCCATTTCTCTGTACCGCAACAACAATGGCGCCATAGCCCTTACTAAGGAGCCAAGGTCTCACCAAAAATCCAAGCACATTGAGCGGCGATACCACCTCATCCACGATTACCTCGAGAAGGGTTACCTCGAGGTCAAGAGAGTCAACTCCGCAGACAATGCGGCAGACCCACTTATAAATCCATTGGGATAATAAAAATTCAAAGCCCACCTTGAGAGGATGGGACTTAGACTTGTAGCCAATTGGCTTTAGGACAACTACGAGATTGTTAGATATATGTGCCCTAGAAGCCAGAATTGGCTGACACTTGTAATACACTTCTAGGGGCAAAATTATAATTTTGACTATTATCAATAAAATGGGTTATTTTCTATCACGTATGTGTATTTAGTATCTCTGATACATCCTTTGAGTTAATGGTAATGATAATTCATATTTTCAAGAGTTGAAAATTTAAGACATGAATAATCATTATTAACTCATAAAATGCTTCCGACCATAGGATCATCACAAGGATGGTGATTGATCCAGAAGATTGGTGTATAATCGCTTCTCTTTAGTAGGTGAGTCTTGAGTCTATGGTGTGGAGACACCGGAGCAAGAGTATAGGTACTTATTAGAGAACGAGGGCATTGAGCGTGACCACCTCGAGTAGTCATTAGGAAGTCTACATTCTTGTCAATGACTGACTCGATGCTGCAGTGGTGTATCTGGTTCTTTGACCTGAGATGCATCGGTAGTTCACCTTGAGGGTGTTATAGTTTGACTACACCATAACTCCATCTCCTAGCCATACGGAATCCTGAGTTGTATGTTGGCTATAGCATGTTCATTGTAGGAACTGGATTGCATCAAGATGGAATCTATCTACCTCGGTGGTAGAGGAGTAGCCCTATGATGATCATAAGAATCAAGTCCAGAAGCCCATGACCATGGCATAGTGAAATAATAAAAAGAGTTTCTATTTAGGTTTTCACATCGGACTTGAATCGAATGATTACATCATATGACAGAAACTAGGGTTTGATAAGTTCACCTTAACCCTAATCTGATCAGGCTCAAGATAGAAGAAATTAATCACACAGGTAGCTGCACCAAGAGGTTCGCATTCAGCTCTGATGGGTTGCCACCATATACTGCTAGGTGTCACTGATGGATTTTGGGAGCAATTAGAATGATTTAGATGATCGATCATTCTAGCTGTTCGAATCAGAAGAGTTTTGATCCATCGAAAGGAGTTTCGATGATGTCGATGATAGAGATCATGACATATCCCATTAGCATACAGAACTGAACCTAACTGGGTCACACAAAAAAGGGTTTGAATTTGGTGATCATCAATTGAACTAGTCCAATTCAATTGATCTGAATGAGATTTAATTAGGTTTAAGAAAATCATGCTAGCACTCGATTGAACCTAACGTTTTTCCTTTACTATCATAAATAGTTGTCCTGACTGAACCAAAGAAATTTGTGCTCATTCAGAGGCCTTCACCTAGTCTGACTGGAGCTTATCCAGATTAGAAAAGGATTGTCTTATTTTGTAAAATAATACCTGCCATTTTTGGTCACCTACCATTTCTCGTCCTTTGACTTTGGTCAAAAGTTGACCTTTGACTGGTCAAATGCTGACCATTGATACTTTGACTTCTATCCATGTGTCATGCACCTATTGAAGAGTTGGTGGGTGCTTGTCCCCCTACCAGAACCTGGCAAGGAGAAGGGTGCACGCCACCCTTGGCGTGTGCCCAAGTTTGAGGCGCCCAGGAGTCCCTATTGGATAGGGACTCCATCTCCTTTTTGGATTTCGATTAGACTTCTCCTAAGAACTAAGTTTGACTAATCTTAGGTGCCATCTAAGGATGAATCCAGGGGACTCTATTTCCATCAATCAGATTTAGATCTGATTTTACAAAGAATTTTGATTGGTTGGGAAGAAGAGGAGTTGGATCACACATAGTCTATAAATAAGACCCTGCACCCAACTCAAAAAGCATTGAAAATCCCATGCCCCAAGGCTGCCTCTCTCCTCCTCCTCCATGCCAAGTCCATCTTCTCCCTCTCCTCTCCATGCCCAAAGGTGTTTGGGATCCAAGTTGGTGCAATCCAGACAAGAGAAAGGCGATAGAAAGATAGAAGGTTGTGCTGCTGCAAAGGGTAACTGCTGATCTTCGAAAGATGTTTTGAAGATCTTCCAGATCAGATCCAAATCTAATTTTTGGAGACGTGATAGAGAAGAAGAGGATCTCCAAATCTAGCTCAATTGGATACCAGTAGTGGCCAGGCACTTGCGTGGCTAGATCCAGAACCTTCCGCTGCTTATAGGATCATCAACGGATAATAAGATTACCCTACATCAAGGTAAATTAAATAATCCAAGTGAAAGATTATTGGGAATAATGTTCCAAAGTTAATCATCAACTTATTAATGGTTGTGCTATTTTTTATACTTGTATATGAATTATAAATAATTAAAATTTATTTTGGCATTTTATCATCATAAAATTCTCACATCTTTTAATGAACTTCTGTGTTGTGTAATGTCCTTATGACTATTTAAAATCAACTAAAGAGGATTTGTCATTTAGTTTTTAAACCTGTTTGTGATCAAATGATATGTTATTACCAAGGATGACAACATTTATTAAGTATAGGTCATTGTGTGCCATATGGATTGGTTGTCCTCTTAACCAGGGAGTATGTGGACACTGGTATGGCATGTAGGTGAGATATAGAGATACATCTACACTGAACGTGACTAACTCCAGAGCTTTTCTACTATTAAGATTTGCTTTCATAGGAATATGGGTACAAGTATCCCTCTGACTTGAGATCACCATGGTGACTTTCAAGTAACTTACTATGCTTTGATGTCGGACAACCTAAAATTTTAATTCAGTAATGAAAGATTTCTAGGCACAATCAAGTACTTGAGGAGTCGGTGTTCGAGTCAAGATGGGATTAACCACTCTGATTTATGAGTTGTGTTCAATTGCATTTTAATTTAGCAAATTTTTGGCTAGGGTAGTCCTAGTGAGCAGTCATGGGGCTAATTGCTTTGAGACATGATTTGGATGTATCTTTCAGGGTTGACAGTTTAACTCTGAGTCATCCTCATACATAGAGGTCAAAGGAATGAATTATGTGGTAACCACATTCACATAGATCCTGAATGTTGTGATTGCAACTATTCGACCTATCCAGATGTTAGATACCATTGCTAGATGGTCATTTTGATTAGTATAGAAAGTGGTTTCTATGCTACTGGTTTAGGTTTAAACATGCGGGATCACACACACTAGAGGTTCCTACCTATTCTGATGGCTAGTGAAGAGTTCCACTAGATTGAGACTCTATGGTCAAGAGTTTCACTAAACTGGGATACTTTGATTGAGAGTCTTACTACATTAGGACTCTGAGTCCAAGTTATCTAGGACTTTATGATCGGAAGTCCTAGTGGACTGCAACTTTGTGGTCAAGAGTCCCATTGGACTGGGACTCTTCAACCAAGAGTCCTACTGCTCTAGGACTCTAAGTTCTACTTGTCTGAAATTCTATGATCGAGAGTCTAAACTCTATGATCTTGAGTTCCACTCATTTCAAACACCAAGATCAAGACTCCCACCGATTTAGGACTCTTCGATCAAAAGTTTTATTTTGATGGAACTCTGTTGTCTGGATATCCACTAGATTTAGTCTCTATATTTATAAAAAATTTAATTAATAATTTAATTATTAATTAACTTAATTTGATTGAATAATTATTTTTGAATCAAGTCTAATTGAATTAGATTCGGTTGGATTTGGCCCGATTATGTTATGAGATGACCTAATCATCGAGGAAGTATGATCATTGATTTGATCAGGAGATGAACTTATTTAATTTCTAATTTGATTAAAATTTAACTAATCCAAATTAAGTTTAAATAAGTTGGGTTTAATCTGGTCTAATTGGCCCTAACCAATTTAGATTGGGTTGGTTCAATTAGATGAATAATTACGAGACTAGTTTGACCTAGTCTTTCATGAGCCAGCTCGCCCTCTTTGCACCATTTTTTTTCTTCATGAGAAAGATGTTCTCATAAATTTTTTTTCCATGCAAAAGAAGGCTTGCACCCTCCCTTTTCACATCATAAATGGATGGTTTTGATCTGCTTGCAATTTGAAATCAAATGGGATTTGAATTCAAATAGCAAACAACTTCATCCCAACTCTTCCACATGCCACCTTGACTTGTTCACCCTATATAAAATTTCTGAAATTTTTTCTTGATGAGACTTTTCTTGAGACTCCTCTCCTCTAGCTGTGAGCCCTTCCATAGCCTAAAAAAAATAATAAAGAAATCTGAGAAGAAAAATTAAGAGAGAAAACTAGGTGCCAAGGTTTGAGTGCTGTGTTGTCCTAGATCTTGATCTAGGGTTTCTATTCTGATTTCACAAGATCTGAGCGTCAGATCTTTGTGAAATTTTTTTGAGTACTTTCTCATCCTTTCTTCTACCCGTAATTTTGATCTAGAGTATCCAAAGTTTTGGTTGAGTGAGATCAAAATTATTCGATCAGATCTAGCTATCAGGAGCGTTCTTTGTCGAGCTAGCACTCGAGAGGAGCCAATCAGGATCAGGACCTCGTGTGGACCATCCATGGAGGCCAGATGGTGTGGCTATGTCACAATGATCAAATCTATCTGATGATTAGATCAGTGGTGATTTGATTGTGGAGTTTATCTATTCATACAAGGTAACATGTTCTGAACACATAGATTAGTAAAATTATTTTACTACCTATAGCTGTTTTATTTTTAGATTTCAAAGCATGCATGTATATCATATTAGGTCTTGATAATATAGAGTTTGTAGATTATATATATACCTCTTTATAAATTAATTAGATTAATTTTTATTTTTGCTATAATTAATTTTTTAAAAAGTTTTGAAAGTAGAGCTAGAAATTTTGCTTGCTTTCTATCAATAGTATCAGAGCATCTAGGTTATTTAATATGATCTATATACATGTTTAAATTATTTTTTAGATTAGATCTAAATAATAATCTAATTTTTTAAATTTAAAAATAAAATAATATGATTGCACAAATCATACGTTGTCCTGCTATAGGGTTTACTCCTTATATTGTAGGTTGCCCTGGTACGTGCTGATCTAGATCATTAAATCATAAATTTTTAGATTTAATTTAATAATTTTTATGATTTGATTGTATGATTTTGATCTAATTTTTAATGATGAATAAGAGTTTAGATTAGACCTAATTTGATTCATGACTTTTATGTATTATACATAGATCTAGATTAAAACCTACAACTAATACTGTTTGTGAAATGAGCCGACCCAATTTTGAAATAGATCGACCCATTTAGTGAACAATGCTAAGTTGTGTTGAACCTTTCAAAATTTTAAAAAATATTTTCAAAATGCCGAACCCCAACCCTCAGCCCAAAAACTTAATTAAGAATTAAGTATGTTAAATTAGGATATAGAATTATGAATTAAAGATCCTAAGTTATTAATCATAAAATGTGGATTATTGGGTTAGATGAATTAGGTCCATTAATTGGGTTAGACCTAAGGTTAGTTAGAGAATGGACTAATTTAGAGTAATTGATCAAATCTAACCAAATATTAATTTAGATTAGGTTAAGGACTCTTTAGACTCAATTATAATAGTCATAGTTGGTCAAGTCAATGCCTTTAATGACGATCAAATGGACTTGATTCGTGGCTATGCGATCGAACCAAACATTACTAGGTTGGTAAATTGAAACTAATGAACTGGATGGTGTTTAAGATAAGTCTGACAGTCCAAACCAATGGTTTTTAATTGAAACCTGCTCGCACTGATTCAATCTTTGATGAGTTAATGGCTTATCCCTTCTACTGATCTCACTTACCTAGCCATCCTGATGAGTTAGGTTTTGATTAGATTACTTAGTGATTTGGGCTCACCCATGTCAATTAGATAAATCAGTGTAACTAATTTAGGTGCTCCTAATATCGGCTTGAGTTAGGTCCTTTCTTATCTAACTTGGTGAAGTCAGTGAGAGGATCAAATTTGGCTAATTAATTCTCTCTCTTTTTCTTTAAAAATAAATTAACCAAATCCTTTAAAATTATTAGATTTTTAAAAATAAAATAGTTATAATGATAACTAGGTCATAGCCTCCTGTTAGGTTGAGTAATAATGAGTCCATTAGTTTAATAATCATTGGAGGCTCAAAGGCCTGGTGCTTATTGACTAATAGAATTATCAATCATAATATAATGATTTGGTCATGACTTTCTAATAGTGGTCAGGTTGGCCGGCTAAAGTTCGGCCTAATCATTCATTGGTTAGATACACTAGATATAATCATGTTAATGGTTGGACCTAATCAGATCTTTTCAATGGAAGCCAAAGCCTACTGATTAGGTTTTTGGGGCAAATTTAAAATACTAGAAGTTATTTAGAGAAATAATTGGTTATCGACCTACCCATAGATGCACATAGGTTGACCAACCAATGTTGGGCTCATGTGTAGTCTATGTGGATTGTAGTATCTATTAAGAAATTAAAGTAATTTCTCGAATTGAAGGTAGAGGCTGCCAATTCGAATAAAATAGTGGGAGGACCTTTAGACTAAAGTCCAAGTCTTTAGGATTAATAGTTCATATACTAATTAAATTTGATTTTTCTTAATGCAGAAATGGCCACTATCTTGTCGCTCCGATCATTGTTAGATAATGATAAATTAATGGGACCCAACTTCAATAATTGGTATTAAAAGTCAAAAATCATCCTGGAGCATGAGCGGATCTTGTATGTATTGACTGATCCAGCACCTGAGGAGCCAGTTTCGAATGCTAGAGAAATAGTCTGAGATACTTACCAGAAGTGGCTCAACAATCGCACCACCATTTGGTACATTAGCAATGAATGACGAGTTTAGCTGTAGGTTCAAAAATGCCAAGCCTCAAGAGATGCTTCAAATGTTGAATGACTCCTTTGGCATATTTGACGATGTTCAGAGGCACAAGATTAGTTTTGCCATTTTCAAAGCTCAAATGAGAGATGGGACCTCAGTCACCGATCATGTATTGTACATGATCGAGATGATTGAGCGCCTGAGTAAGCTGGGCTTTTTCTTGCACGAGCAGCTCGGGAAGAATGTAATCCTTAATTCTTTGCCCAAGTCCTTCCTTCCCTTCCTTACTCATTTTCAAATGATAAAACCTACAGTAAACTATCATGATTTGTTGGGATTGCTGCAGAACTTTGAGAAGGATCACTAGCTCCATAAGGAGATTGTGAATGTAGTGGGAGGGTCTTCTTCTAGTCATCGACCCTTTAAGAAAGAAAAGAAGAACAAGAAGAAGAAGAACAAAAAGGTGCAGCCTCATACCATGATGAATGCACAGGGTCAAACTAAGAAGTAAAAGCTCGATCAGAGCCAGACGGAGTGCTTCTTTTGCAAGAAGCAAGGGCATTGGAAGAGGAATTATCCTCAATACATTGCCTCCTTGGATCTGAACAGGCCGTGAAAGAAGCAAGCTATTGCTGAGCAAGGTAATTATATGATAACATCTTGCAACTTCTCAATATGTAATATTACTGCCTGGGTATTAGATACTGGAAGCTCTTATCATATTTATAATTCGATGCAAGATTTATAGCTTAGTAGAACATTTGATGAAGGTGAGAGGTTCCTGAACGTTGGAGATGGAAGACAAGTTCTAGTTCTAGCTTTAGGAACCATGAACATTGTAATCAATTCTTATAAAGTTGTTCTTAGTGAATGTCACTTCTATCTAAATTTTTTATTGAATGTTACTTTTATAGGCCTTTTAGCCAAGAATAGTGATTAATTTTCAATAAAAGGAAACTTTGTGAGCTCAGGTATGATGCTCTCAAGCCTTGGAAGTAGGTGGAAAGAAAGCAAGGAGCGAATAAAATCAACCATCAAAAAGCTTTGACGAATGCTTCAAAAGAGCTAGCTTAGATCCTGTCAGAAGAGTCAACCCGAGCTGTAGAAGATCCAGCATGAGCTGAAGATGAGCCAGCTCAAATTATGAGAGAGCTGGCTCGAGTAGAAGTCTAGAAAGTGTATCAAGCTGATACGCTGAAAGAGCTGACTCAATTCCTGTCAGAGTCAGCTTGAGTGGAAGTTGAGCTGGCTCAAATCCTGAGAGAGCCAACTCGAGGAGCAGAACAAAGAGTTATGATTCAGGCTCTCACAGGAGACATCACCATCAAGCCAACTCGATTGCTGATCAAGCCGGCTCGAGCAGTGAACAAAATAGAATGTAGTTTCTATTCTGGCTTGAAATTGGTTTTAATCCTAGGGACATAGGGCCTTGGTTTATAAAGTCCTAAGGTGGCCAACCTATGGATTAGACTAGGATTTGTCCAATGGGTATGTGCATGGGAGACATGGGTGTACATGATCTTGGGGAGTGCATTACATTAGGTTAGCTAGGGGAGTATTTTAGATTGGATCTTATTTGACCAGATATATATACTCTATACTGAGTTTTGTAAACAAAGCACAAAATCAATACAAGTCTTTTCTCCTTGAAAATCTCTCTTCTTTTCTCATTCTCTCCCTTTTCTCCATGCTTAGGGTTTGCTAGGATTTCAATAGAATGGCCATCCCTTTTCTCAAATCCTTATTGCTGTTTTCATAATCATTGAGTAGCAAGGATTGTTCCCAATAGATTGGTATCAGAGTGGTGCCATCAATGGAATAATAATTGGTATCAAAGCCCTATTATTAGATCTGGTGGAGGAAAGGACAAAGCTTCATCTAGTGTTGTGGTAAGGTGCTGAATAGATTTCTTTGAACACTGTTTATTCTCTTTTGTGTTTGGTTATTGGAATCTGATTGGGATGGCATCGAGTACCATCAAGGCAAATTTTGGAAAGTTTGATGGCAAGGGTAACTTCAACCTTTGGCAGCAAAGGATGAAAGATCTGCTAGTGTAGAATAGAATCTATAAGGTCTTGACTCGCAAATGACTGGAAAAGATTTCTATTGAAGAGTGGGAGGAACTTGATGAGATAGCCTTCAGTATAATTTGTATGTGCCTCACTGATGAAGTTCTACCAGAGATTAACATGGAAATAACACTAAAGGAGCTTTGGCAGAAACTGGAGAACACATATATGGGCAAGAACATGACAAACAAGCTATGGTTGAAGAAGCGGTTGTACAGTTTGCAGATGTCTAAAGGAGGAGACCTAGTTTCCCATATCCAAAAGTTCAATCAAGTTTGCTCGGATGTTATGAGCCTTGATGTGAAGATTGATGAGGAGGATAGAGCTCTCCTGTTGTTGTGTTCACTGCCAGCAGCTTATGATAGTCTCATTACTACTTTGGTGTATGGAAAAAAGATATTAAACTTCGAGAAAGTGGTTGAAGTTCTTAGATCCAACGAGCAGCAAGAGAGGCTAGTTAGAGGAAACCCTAATTTAGAGGTGCTTTCTGTGGATGAAAGGCAAGGAAGGCCTAAGAAGAGGACTCAAGATAAATCTAAGGGTAGATCAAAGTCTCAAGAAAATTAGAAGGCTTGAAAATGTTACAAGTATCATCAACCTAGTTATATTAAAAAAAATTGCCCACTTTTGAAAAATGAAAAGGAGAAGGACACTTCTAAGGATAGATCAACCAGCGGGAGTGGTGCTCTATCATCTAAAGATAGTGGAGAAGATATACTGGTAGTATCAAATGGAGTAGTAGAGTTGGATAACCACTAGACATTGGATTCAGCATGTTCCCACCATTACACTGCACATCGGGAGTGGTTCTCATCTTATGAAAGATCTGATGGAGGGAGTGTAAGTCTTGAAGATGATCACCAATGTAAAGTTGCTGATGTTGGTACAGTAAGAGTAAGGATGTATGATGGTGTCATACAAACACTCAGTAATGTGAAGCATGTGCCAAAACTGAAGAAGAACTTGATATCCCTAGGTTACTTGAAAGGACAAGGATATGCTTTCAGTTGTCAGCCAAGCAATGAGTGTTTGAGGATTTTCAAGGATGCATTGGTGGTGATGAAAGGAAGAAGACTAAGCAACAATCTATATGGGATGGAGAGCTTAATAGTTATAGATAGTGCAGAGGTGTCTATGGTAGCATAGGAGGAGCAGCTAGCCTACAAGCTGTGGCACTATTATATGGGTCACTTGAGTGATAGGGGGCTCACAGAGTTGAGTAAGAGAGGTCTAATTCCAGCAGTTAAAAAGGAAGGAGAAGATCTATGGAAGCTCTGTATCTATGATAAATAGTAAAGAGTTACATTTGCCAGTAGTACCAAGCAGAGTAAAGCTATTTTGGAGCTTGTTCACTCCGACGTATGGGGATCGGTACTTGCTACATCTCGAGGTGGAGCGAGATATTTTATCATCTTTATAGATAATTTTTTTAAGAAGGTTTGGGTCTATTTGATGATGAAAGAATTAGATATTTTTGTTTGATTTAAAATCTGGAGAGATGTGGTGGAGAAGAAAATAGGGCAGCCAGTGAAGTGTTTGAGGTCTGATAATGGAGGGGAACACACCAACCTAGCATTCAAGAGATACTGTGAGGAAAATGAAATAAAATGCCATTACATAGCAAAGATAACCACTCAGCAAAATGGTTTTGCAGAGAGGATGAATCGAACACTGACAAAGAAGGTCAGAAGCTTGAGGTTGTAGTTATCACTGCCCAAATCATTTTGGGGTGGTGCTCTTATTTATGCATGTTTTCTAGTGAACAGGTCTCTCCATAGAAAATTGAATGGAGGACTTCCAGAGGCTGTTTGGAGTGGAAAGAAGGTGGAGCTTGGCCACCTAAAGGTATTCGATTGTCCTGCATATACTTTGGTAGAAGAAGCCGATAAAAATAAGTTGAATCCAAAGTCACAGAAGAGGATATTCATCATATTTTCACGAGGTGTGAAGGATTTCTTGCTGTGGGATTCACATTCTTAGAGGTATGTTGTTAGTTGGAATGTGATATTTAATGAAAAGAGCATCGTGTTGAAGCCAAAAATTGTAGATGGAGTTGTGAAGACAACACGGGACAACATGGAAAAGCTCTCGAATATAGGTGATTTGCCCTCAACATCAACCTCGGGTCATGTTTAGTTTGAGGTGGAGGTAGGTAGGCATGGTGATACACCTATGGAGGACTAGCATGGAGAGCGATCTATTCTGGGGGAAGTGCAAAGACAACCATAGGCAACAGACTTGCAAGATACCGTAAGGGGAGTGGCACTGCACAAGCTGAAGTGCACAGTTCGCAAACTAGTGTGGTATGACATTGATGAGACTATCTCTTATGCTCTCATCACTGTCAATGGAGATCCAGAGAGTTTTGAGAAGGCCATGGAGAGTCTGGACCAGAAGTCATGGATGCAAGCCATGATGGAAGAGATGGAGTCTCTCAGGAAGAACCGGACATGGCAGCTAGTAGATCTACCGGATGATGCTCGACCCATTGGCTCCAAATGAGTTTTCACCAGAAAAGAGGCACCTTCAAAGCAAGGTAAAATAAGGTACAAGGCTAGATTGGTAGCCAAAGGATACTCATGGAGAGAAGGGATTGATTACTCAGAGGTCTTTTTCATCATTGTCAGACATACATCCATCAGGATGCTGTTGAGCATAGTTGCTGCTCATGATTTGGAACTGGAGCAAATGGACATTAAGATAGCATTCCTCCATTGGAATTTAGAGAACATATACATGTAGCAGCCACATGGCTTCAGGGAGCCTGGGTCAGAGAGAGAGGTCTGTTTACTGAAGAAATCACTATACGAATTGAAGCAGTCTCCTAGATAGTGGTACAAGTAGTTTGACCCATATATGAGAAGTATTGGACTTTCTAGGTGTGATCATGATCCGTGTATATTTTTGAGGTCTTTGAAAAATGGATCTTGGTTATACTTACTCTTGTATGTAGATGACATGCTGATAGCATGAAAGAGTAAGGAAGTTGTGCAGGAGTTAAAAGGAGCTTTGTCTCGGGAGTTTGAGATGAAGGACTTGGGGCCTACAAGGAAAATCCTTGGTATGGAAATCATCAAAGATAGAACCAAAAGGCTACTGCATCAATCTCAAGGAGGATATATCAAGAAGATCTTGGAGAGATTTGGAATGAAGGAGGTCAAACTGGCTGAGCTGCCACTAGTCGGGTATGTCAGACTCTCTAAGACCATGTCACCATAGATTGAGATGGAAATTTAGGAGATGAAAAAGATTCCATATGCTTCTAGTGTGAAAAGTATTTTATACTCTATGATATATTGTAGGCCGGATTTAGCCCATGCAGTGAGTCAAGTGAGCAGGTTTATGGCTCAACCTAGAAAGGAGCACTAGAGAGCACTGAAGGATATCTTCAGATACTTGGCAAGTTTAGTTGGGATCGGCATTTGCTATGGTCAGTGGAAAGATGCTAAAGAACATCCTAACATGTCTAAGAATGCTCAAGGACTAATACAGAGATTTATGGATGCAGATTTTGATGAAGATGTGGATACTCGACGTTCGACTATAGGTTTTATATTCAACTTGTATAGAGGTCTAGTCTCATGGAGATCATGCTTGCAACCAATTACGGCCTTGTCCACTACTGAAGCAGAGTACGTTAGCATCACGGAGGTAGTGAAGGAAGCTCTATGGTTGAAGGGCTTGGCACTGGAGATGGGATTCCTACAGGATGCAGTCAGGATGCATTATGATAGCTAGAGTGCTTTATTGCATGCACAAAACTCTGTGTATCATGCAAGGACCAAGCACATTGATGTTAGATATTATACGATTAGAGAGCTAGTAGAGGATGGTGAAGTGGAGTTGGTGAAGGTTCACACCAAGAAAAATTCAGTTGATGTGCTCACAAAGGTACTTCCATGAAATAGCTTTTACAATTGTATGGTATTGATGGAGTTGTCGGATAGAGTTGAGTTCACAAGAACTTGGGAGTACCAAAGTAGAGATTGTGAGCTCAAGTATGGTGCTTTCAAGCCTTGGAAGCAGGAGGAAAGAGAGCAAGGAGCAAATGGAATCAACTATCCAAAAGCTTCGACGAACGCTTTAGAAAGGCTGGCTTGGATCCCGTCAGAAGAGCCAACTGGAGCTGCAGAAGAGCTAGCCCAAAATGAAGATGAGCCAGCTAGAATTTTGAGAGAGCTAGCTCGAGCAGAAGTTCAGAAAGTATATTAGGCTGATATGCTGGAAGAGCTAGCCCGATTTCTATCAAAGCTAGCCTGAGTGAAAGTCGAGCTGGCTCAAATCTTAAAAAAGCCGGCTTGAGCAGCAAAACAAAGAGTTATGATTCGGGCTCTCATAAGAGACATCACCATCGAGCTGACCCGATTGCTGGTTGAGCCTGCTCAAGCAGTGAATAGAACAAAACATAGTTTCTATTCTGGCCTGGGATTGGATTTAATCCTAGGATCTTAGGGCCTTGGTTTGTAAGGTCCTAAGGGGGCTAACCTATGGATTGGGCTGGAATTTGTCCAATGGATGTGTGCATAGGAGACATGGGTGTACATGAGCTCGGAGAGTGCATCACATTAGGTTAGCTAGGAGAGTTTTTTAGGTTGGGTCTTATTTTACTAGGTTTATATACTTTGTACTGAGTTTTGTAAATAAACTCATTCTCTCACATGGGCTCGGAGAGTGCATCAATACAAGCATTTTCTCCCTGAAAATTTCTCTTCCTCTCATTCTCTCCCTTCTCTCCATGCCTAGGATTTGCTAGGGTTTCAATAGAATGGCCATCCCTTTCCTTAAATTCTTGTTGCTATTTCCACAATCATCGAGTAGTAAAGATTATTTCCGATAGATTGGTATCAGAGCGGTGCCATCGATGGAACAACAAACTTTTGTGACATCATTTTGAATGGTGTTATGGTTTGTGTTGGATAATTGAATAATGATATTTATTTACTATCATAGCCTATTAACATGGTTCAATCCTCTGGTAAACATCCTAGATTAGATGATGTGTCAGAAGTCTACCTTTGGCACTATAGGCTAGGTCATATGAATAAGAACAGAATAAACAAATTGGCTCAAGAAGGAATTCTTGAAATTGATGATTGTGAATCACTTTCGATCTGTGAGTCATGTCTTCTTGGTAAAATGACCAAGTCACCTTTTACTGAAAAAGGTGAGCAAGCTAGTGAACTCTTAGGTCTAGTACATATTAATGTATGTGGATCCATGAGTTCAAGTGCTAGAGATAGATATTTCTACTTCATAATCTTCACAGATGATCTATCAAGATATGGGTACGTCTATTTAATGAGGCATAAGTTGAAGTCATTTGAAATGTTCAAACTATTTCGTAATGAGGTACAAAAATAAACTGAAAAAAGTATTAAAACTCTTCAATCTCACTGAGGGGTTGAGTATCTTTCCAGCAAATTTTTGATATATTTAGGAGAGAATGAGATTCTCTCCTAATGAACTCCTCCTGGAACACCACAGTATAATGGTATGTCTAAAAGGAGGAATCGGACCATGTTAGACATGGTTCGATCCATGATGAGATTTGCTGGTTTGCCTATCTTCTTATGGAGATATGCGCTCGAGTCAGCTTGTTACCTTTTAAATAGGGTTTCGAGTAAGTCTGCCTCCAAAATGCCATATGAGATATGGACAGAACATAAGCCAATACTCTCATACCTTAGAGTTTGGAGGTATCCAGCTTATGTCAAACATTTAGTAATGGACTAGCCTGGACCTAGGTCTGACAAGTATTATTTCATAGGATACCCAAAAGAGATCAAAGGATATTACTTTCACCTAGCTAATGAGCAAAAGGTGTTTGTCAGCCTTTAGGTAGTCTTCTTAGAAAAGGAGTTCCTAGGTGAAGGGACTAATGCCTCTAAGGTAGAACTTGAGGAAGTTCGATAGGTAGAAAAACTGACATAAGTAACTAAACCTAAATTGGATTTGATTAGATCAAATTTGGAGCCCATTGAACTTGCACACTTAAGGCGGTCTAGTAGAGTACCACGTCAACCAGACAGATACTATGGTTTTATGGTTCGGGATGGTGATCCTATCGAACTTGATGAGAACGACAAGGATCCAATCACTTACATGGATGCAATGCAGAGAATCGACTCTGAGAAATGGCTTAAGGCCATGAAATTCAAAATAAAGTCCATGAAGGTCAATGGTGCATGGACATTGGTTGACCCACCTAAAGGGGTAAAATGCATAGGGGATAAGTGGGTCTTCAAAAGGAAAAGGGGCGCAGACGCTTAGGTAGAGACCTATAAAGCCTGTCTGGTTGCCAAGGGGTATCATCAATGTTATGGTATAGACTATGATGAGACATTTTCTCCTGTGGTAATGCTCAAATCCGTTTGGATCATGCTTATGATAGCTGTCCATCTGGACCATGAGATCTGGTAGATGGATGTGAAGACAGTCTTTCTGAATAAAGAGTTGGAAGAAGAGGTGTATATGATACAACCTAAAGGATTCACATTCATAGATGAGTCTAAGCTGTGCAAGCTTCAAAGATCCATTTATAGACTGAAGCAGGCATCTCGGAGTTGGAACATACATTTTGATAGGATGATCAAGATGTATGGCTTCGTTAAGAATGGAGAAGAGCCATGCATATACAAGTGGGCTAATGGTTCAGCAGTTATATTTTTGGTATTGTATGTGGATGACATTCTCTTAATTGGAAATAATGTCCCTATATTATAAGAAATAAAGATCTAGTTGTCATCACAATTCTTCATAAAGAATTTGAGAGAAGCTTCCTACATCCTAAGAATGAAGATCTATAGAGATAGATCTAAAAAGTTGCTCGGCTTATCCCAGTCCACATACATTGATACTATGCTAAAGAGGTTCAGCATGAAGAATTTCAAGAAGGGCTATCTACCGATAGGCCATGAAATTTCTCTCGAAGAGGGATTATTCGACAACACCTTAAGAGAGAGAGCATATGAGTAGAATTTTATATGCTTCGGCAGTGGGTTCTATTATGTATGCCATGACATGTATGCAACTAGATGTGGCATACTCAATAGGGGTAGTGAGCAGATACCAATCTGATCCATGGGAGAACCACTGGAAGGTTATTAAAACTATTCTGAAGTATTTAAGAAATACTAAGGATCAGTGGTTTATTTATGATGAGTTGGACCTGAGACTTATTCGATTTATAGATTTCAGTTTCTAGTTTGATCATGATGACAGCAAAAGGATGTCGGGATATGTGTTTATCGTTAATGGTGGAGCTATCAGCTGGAAGAGTTTCAAACAGCACACTATGGTTGACTTAGTTTATGAGGTGGAGAATGTCGCTGCATCAAATGCTACCAAAGAAGTAGTGTGGCTGAGAAAATTGATCATTGAGCTTGAAGTAGCATGCTTCTTTGATGGTCCAGTTTTGCTCTACTATGATAGCTTTGGAGCCATTGCTCAATTGAAGAAACCGAAGGCACACCAATGAATGAAACATATTCTATGCCACTACCATCTTATCCAGAAGATCATGGATCGAGGTGACACTGATCTTCAAAAGATTGATGGAAAGGAGAATCTGGCCGATCCATTCACTAAAGCTGTTGCGGTGAAGGAGTTCGATGACTTCAAGTCGAAGAAGGGTATAAGATACTACACCGATTGGCTTTAGTCCAAGTGAAAGATTATTGGGAATAGTATCCCAAAGTCAATCATCAGTCTGTTGATGGTTGTGCTATTTCTTATACTTATATATGAATTATTAATAAATAAAATTTATTTTGATATTTTATCATCATAAAATTCTCACATCTTCTAATGAACTTTTATGTTGTGATGATGTCATTTGGACTATTTAGAATCAATAAAGGAGGATTTATCATTTAGTCTTTAAACTTATTCATGATCAAATAATATGTTGCTACCAAGGACAATAATATTTATCGAGTGTAGGTTCTTGTGTGCCATATGAGTTGGTTGTCCTCTTAACCAAGGAGTGTGTAGACACCGGTATGGCATGCAGATGAGATGTAAGGGTATATCTGCATGGAATGTGACCAACTTTGAAGTTTTTCTATTATCAAGATTTGCTCTGATAGGAATATGGGTATAAGTGTTCCTCTGACCTGATATCACCATGGTGACTTTCAAGCAACTCACTACGCTTTGGTGCCAAACTACTTGAATTTCTAATTTAGTGATGGAAGATTTCTATGCACAATCAAGTACATGAGGAGTTGGTGCATGAGTCAAGATGGAATTGACCACTCTGGTTCAGGAGTTGTGTTCAATTGTATTTTAATTTAACAAATTCTTAGCCAGGATAGTCCTAGTGAGGAGTCACAGGGCTAATTGCTTTGAGACATGATTTGGATGTATCTTTCAGGGTTGACAGATTAACTCTAAATCATCTTCATACACAAAGGTCAAAGAGATGAATTATGCAGTAACCATATTCACGTAGATTTTGAATGTTGCGATTGTGACTATTCGATCTATCCAGACGTTGGGTATCGTTACTAGATGGTCATTTTGATTATTACTGAAAGTGATTCCTGTGCTACCAACTTAGGTTCAAACCTATGGAGTTACACACACTAGAGGTTCTACCTAATTTGATGACTGGTGAAGAGTCCCACTGGACTAGAACTCTTCGACCAAAAATCTTACTGCATTAGGACTCTAAGTTCTGATTGTCTGGGACTCTATGATCAGGAGTCCTAGTGGACTGCGACTCTATGGTCAACAGTCCCACTAGATTGAAACTCTTTGACCAAGAGTCCTACTACTCTAAGACTCTAAGTTGTACTTGTCTGAGACTCTATGATCAAGATTCTGGACTCTGTGATCATGAGTTCCACTCGTTTTAGACACCGAGATCAAGAGTCCCACTGGTTTGGGACTCTTCGATCAAGAGTTTCATTTTGATGGGACTCTATTACCCGGATATCTACTAGATTTAGACAATATATTTATATGGAAGGTTTAATTAATGATTTGATTGCTAATTAACTTAATTTGATTGAGTTATTATTTTTGGATTAGGTCTAATTGAATTAGATTTAGTTGGATTTGATCCGATTAGGTTATGAGATTACCTAATCATCGAGGAAGTATGATCGCTGATTTGATCAAGGGTTAGGCTTATTTAATTTTTGATTTGATTGGAATTTAACTAAGCCTAATTAAGCCTAAATAAGTTAGGTTTAATCTGATCTAATTGGGCCTAACTGAAGGAAAAACATTATTTTTCACCGCAGGATCATGTAGATCTGATTAGATCTGAGATGAATTTTTTAAAAAAATTCCTAAATGATCTTATTAGATCTAAGAGTTCTTAGATCTGATCATGATAATCTAATATTAAAAATTAAAAAATATTAAATCAGATTTAATTTCATATCTTGTTTGGGTAATCTGATTATCCTGCAATGATCCTGATGTTTTATGAGGTTCTAGAAGGAGCCACGTACGCACCTAGCCTCTATCGGTATCCACTCAGGAAGGATCTAGACATCTTCTCCTTGCAAATCTTTTCTCCAAAGTTTAGATCTGAATCTGATCTGGAAGTCCTTCAAAAAATTTTTGAAGGTAGCATGTCCGTCTCACGAACACCATCGCATAGATGCTGAACTCTTCATAAATTTGATTTGATCTTCTTCTCAGATTTGTGCTTAACATTTTAGACATGTAAAAGAGAGGGAGAGAGAGGATAGAGGAGCTGTACAATATTTGGAATGATAGCCTTTGGATATAAAAAATATTTCTACGTGAAGAGCCTTGGCACAAGGGTTCTCATACAAAAGCATAGCACCAAGTTAGAGTCCCTCTTTAACCAAAATTCTTATTTTTTTGACCATTGAAACTCCTAGACCTGATATCCACAAAAGTCTCTAGATCCTATCTAATTTTGATACCAAAAATCAATCTGAAAGGTGGCGGCATGAGTTGATAAGAAAGAGTCCACTACGCCTAGAACTCTTTCCTCAAGAGTTTGATCTAAATCAAACTCTAACATAACTCAGTCTAGATACCTCCAAAAATTATGAAATTTAGTACAGCCAATGTATAATTTGTGCTCTACCATATATCCAAAAATCAAAATAATTTTTGTAAAATTTTCTAGAAGCATCTAATCAGGTGATCCTCAATTCTCTCAAATAGGTCAACTTCTGACCATAGTCTAATTTGACTATGAATGAATTTAATTTCTATAATTAATCTGACCTGAACTTATTCTAGTTAGATAAAAATAAATTCATTCAAAATACAAGAATAAGTCAAATCAAATTTAACTTGATTGTGATAAATCAAAAAGATTTCAAAAGAAGAAAGTTAGGCTCAATTGTGTGCTAGCACGATTACCTTGAACCTGATTGGATCAAATCCAAATCAATCGAATTGGGTTAGCTCAATTGATGATATCTAGATCCAAACCTTTATTTGTATGATCTAGTTAGGTTCAATTCTATATGATAATGAGATATGTCACGATCTCCATCATCAACATCATCAAAACATCTTTCGATGGACCAAAACTTTTCTAAATCATACAATTAGAATGATTAATCATCAAAATCATTCTTATTGTTCCCAAAATCCACTATGACACCTAGTTGTATATAGTGGCAACCCATCAAAATTGAAAGTGATTTTCTCAGTGTAGCTACATGTGTGACTGGGTTCTTCTATCTTGAGTCCCGACTGGATTAGGATTAAGGTGAACTCGTCAAAGCCAATATCTATCATATGAATTAATCATTCGATTCAAGTCCAATGTAAAACCCTAATAGAAATTCTTTCTATCATCTTCACTCTGCCATGGCCAAGGGCTTAAGGACTCAATCTCATGATTATCATAGGGCTATTCCTCATCTATCGAGGTAGATAGATCTCCTTATTGGTGCAATCCAATTCCTACAATGAACATGCTATAGCCAACATATACCTTAGGATTCTGAATGGCTAGGAGATTGAGTTATGATGTAGTCAAACCATAATATCCTCAAGATGAACTGTCGATGCACCTCAGATCAAAGAACCATATACATCACTGCAGCATCGAGTCAGTCATCGACGAGAAGGTAGACTTCCTTATGACTACTCAAGGTGGTCACGCTCAATGCCTTCATTCTCTAATAAGTACCAATACTCTTGCTCCGATGTCTCCACACAGTAGACTCAAGATACGTCTATCCTAAGATAGTGATCATACACCAACCTTTCAAATCGATCATCATCCTTGTGATGATCCTACGGTCCGGAGCAGTTTATGAGTTAATTATGAAAATTCATATCTTAAATTTCTAACTCTTGAAAATATAATTATGAAAATTCATATCTTAAATTTCTAACTCTTGAAAATTCATATCTTAAATTCATATCCTACGGTCAGCTGTAGTATCTGTAGTATCGACTCTCTTGACCTTAATGTATCCCTTCTCAAGGTGATCATGGATGAGGTGGTACCGCTGCTCGATATGCTTGGATTTTTGGTCAGACTTTGGCTCCTTAGCTAGGTTTATGGCACCATTATTATCATAGAACAGAGGGACAGCATCTGATGGCATCACTCCAAGCTTTGTAGTAAACTTTTTATACCAGAATGCCTCCTTTGTAGCCTCCAACGTAGCGATGTACTCTGCTTCCTTGGTGGAATCTGCTATCACTGTCTGCTTGAAACTCTTCCAACTGAAAGCTCTACCATTATAAATAAACAAACTTTCAGATGTCGACCATCGATCATCTATATCAGACATAAAATCTAAGTCTGTATACTCCTAAACCTGGAGTTCTCCATTACCAAAGACTAGAAATAATCCTTAGTCCTTCTCAAGTACTTAAGAATACATTTCATAGAAGTCCAGTGCTCTTCATCTGGATTTGACTGATATCTGCTCGTGACACTCATAGCATGGGCAATATCAGGTCATGTACATAGCATGGCATACATGAGGCTCCCTATTGCTAAAGCATAAGAGATCTTGCTCATGCATTCAATCACCTCAGGTGTGTTGGGACACATCTTCTTGGAGAGATGAATGCCATGTCTGAAGGGCACCAGTCCCCTCTTGGAGTTTTCCATGCTAAACCTCTTTAGCACCTCCCGATGTACATCTTCTGTGAGAGGCCCAGCATCCTATTTGGTCTATCTCTATAGACCTTAATTTTCAGAATAAAAGATGCTTCTCCTAGATCTTTCATGGAGAATTCTTTAAACAACCATATTTTGACCATGGTCAACATGGGAATATCATTCCTAATTACGAGGATGTCATCCACGTACAGTACAAGAAAGACAACAGCAATCCGACTGACCTTTTCGAAAACATAGGGCTCCTCCTCGTCCTTGATGAATCCAAATGATTTGATCACATCATTGAAACAAGCATTCCAGCTTCGAGATGCTTGCTTAAGTCCATATATGGATCTTTGCTGCTTGCAGACCTTGTGATCAGTATCACTGGATGTGAAACCTAGCGACTGTTCCATATAGATATCATTCTCAAGATATCCATTTAAGAATGTTGTTTTCACGTTCAACTATCAAATTTTATAATCGAAATAGGCTACAATGATAAGTAATGTGCGGATGAATTTGAGCATGGCTACTGGCAAAAAAGTATCCTGATAGTCAATGCTTTCATGCTGACTATACCCTTTCGCTACGAGCCTTGCTTTGAATGTCTCTACATTTTCATCGGCACCTATCTTTCTCTTGAAGAATCATTTACGTCCAATAGGTACTATACCTTCAGGTGGATCTACCAAGATCTAGACTTGGTTCGAGCACATTAAGTCAATCTCTGACTTCATTTTCTCTAACAATTTCTCAGAGTCGATATCTGATATCACCTCATCATAGGTTTTAGGATCGTCACCATGAACCCTTTTTCCTGTGAGGAACATTTTCTCTATGTCCTCTGAAATGGTACCTAAGTACCTTTAGGGGGATGGAAAATCCTTTCTAATCTATGAGATGGACGAGGTAGTGATTGGACTAGCTCAATCTAATTGGGTTCTATAGGTTCCTTGGCTCGTGGCTTTTGGAAGACTTTCTCCTCGAGTCTAATCTATCTTCTAATGCCACTATCCTAAATAAACTATTTTTCAAGAAAGATGACATGTCAACTCACAATCATATTATAATCTTTCGGAAGATAGAAAAAATATCCTAATGACTCTTTAGGGTATCCAATAAATCAAGCTCTAAAGGAACTAGACTCTAATTTGTCTGTCTGTTGTCTCTTGACATGGGCTGCATAACCCTAAATTCTAAGATGACTCAGATTTGGTTTCTTACCATGCCATATCTCATACCATGTGGTAGGAATGGTTTTAGATAGAACCCTATATAGTAGATATATAGTGGTCAGCAGACTATGTCCCCAAAGAAACTCAGGAAGGTCTGTGAAACTCATCATGGATCGAACCATATCTAATAGGATCTGATTTTTTCATTCTAAAACCCTATTGAGTTGAGACATTCTAGGTAGAGTCTATTGAGAGATTATGCCATTATCCTTAAGATAGTCTAGGAATTTTCGACTAAGGTATTCACCTCCTGGATCTGATCGAAGAACCTTAATTAGTCTAGGAATTTTTGACTAAGGTATTCACCTCCTGGATCTGATCGAAGAATCTTAATGAATTTTTCTATTTATTTTCCTACTTTGAGTCTGAATTTCTTAAACTTTTTAAAAGCCCTAGATTTGTGTCGCATCAAATACACATACCTGTACTGAGATAAATCATCGATAAAGGTGATGAAGTAAATGTAATTGCCCCTAGCTGGCATATCAAATGGGCTGCATACATCAGTATGTACTAGGGCAAGTAGGTCTGTGGCCCTTTTTTCATGCCATACAAAAGGAAGCTTAGTCATTTTATGATGAAAGCATGATTCATAAATCGGATATGACTCGAAAGTCAGTGGACCTATTAGTCCAGATTTCTCTAATTTGTTAATCCTATCTTCAGCTATATAACCTAGCCTAATGTGCCACAGGTACCTTTCATTAACATTATCTTTGGATCATTTTGATCCTATGGCATTCATGTTTTGCTCGACAGACTCAATGATGAGCATTCCTTCAGAAGGTCCTTCTTCCTTCTTGTTCTTTAAGCTCGCCAGGTAAAGAGGGTAGTTTCACTTCTAATGGCCGTTAGTGTTGCAATGAAAATATTTTTCTTTGTCTGTAGTCTTCTTCTTTAACTCTGCCTTCTTCTTCTTCCCACCATCCACCTTCTGCCTCTGCATGGACTTCTTCTTCTTTTCAAAAGACTTTTTCTTAGAGGAAGTCTACTCCACAGCAAGTACTAAGCCTTTAGAACCTTTCATAGAAAGCTCAGTAGTAACCAACATATTCATGAGCTTAGCCAAGGTAATCTAAAGTTTATGCATATGGTAGTTCATGATGAACTGCCCATACGCATCAGTTAAGGACTACATAATTATATCAGTCTATAAATTTTGATCTAACTTGACATCGAGCTTCTCAAGCTCTTATAAGTCCTTGATCATCATCAGATAATGATCTTCAACCAACTGCCCATCATGCATTTGAGCCTTAAATAATCGTTTAGTGACTTGATATTTAGTTGCGCGACTCTATTCACCAAACAACTCTTGTAGGTGAGCCAATATTTGGTGGCTAGTCTTAATATCTTCATGTTGGCATTGGAGCTCATCAGACATCAAGCCCAACATGTAATACCTGGCTTTATTATCTTCATCCATCTACTTCTCAAGAGATGCTCTCTGATTAGTGGATGGATGGGTTGGTAAGGTGGGAGGATTCTATTCCAACACATGAGTCAACTTCTCAAAACTCAAAATAATTTTGAAGTTCTGGAGCCAATCCTTGTAGTTCGGTCCAGTCAGTCTATGGGTGTCCAGGATACGAGCTAGTTGATTGGACGCAAATATTTTCTTGTAGAGAGTCAAAGTTTCTAGTTAGATTTTATAATTAGACTTAATCAATTTATTTAAAAATTTTATTTTTAAATAAATTAGACTTCCACTATTTACTCGAATTCCTACACTTTCTTGGCAAAGATGTAAAAATCTTCATGATTATTGATTTTTAATGGATGGTGCGGTCCCATCAACTGACTCACCACCTCACCTAACAATTATTGATGATGGGTCAATCGATGAGTGGACAACTCTTGTCCAATGATTCTCTAATCATGGTGCATCCTAATCTAGTCTCTAATTCATGAATCTCACCATATCCAGAATATTGATCCACTCTTTAGTTAAGTCGGATCCACTATTTGCATAGATTGGATTCTTGATTGGGTCCCTCACCATATCCAGAATATTGAGCCAATCCATCCTCCAATCCATAGCATCCAATGCCTAATAGATATGGTTGCATCTTTTTGGTGCAACTGAACCACTATATCCAGCCGAGAACAATCAACCCCGGGAAGGACTAGCATAACTATAATGGTGGAAGATCTTAGACTTAATATTTTTTTAGGAAGATTTAATTTAGATCTCTTTAAACTTAACTTAACTTAGTCATAACAATTGTGACTAACCTAGTGGCATGGGTTGGCTCGAATTGTTAGCCACCTCAAATCAAAACTAGATTAGCATAAATGGTCAGGTAAGTGAGACCGGTGGAAGGGATATGCCATTAACTCGATAAAAATGCATTTAGGTCGAGTAGCTTTTAATTAAAAATCAGTCAATCGTATCTGCCAGACTAACCTTAAACACCAAATTATTGAATCAAAACTAATTGAGTTAGCATACAATCCAAGCTTAAACTGTGGAGCCAAATTAGGTCTTAACTTGATCGAGCCACATCTCAATGTGATTCAATCTTGACCCAGCCTTAACCCTATTAGGCTAGTCAAATTTAAGCTTTCTTTGATCCCACCTAACCAACTCTTAATTCGGTTTGATCAACCGCTAGACCTAATTGAGCTACCCAATTCCGAACTCAATTTTATGAATATATCTTAGATCTAAAAATTAATAATTTTTAGATCTAATTAATTTCATAATCTTAATTTTTAATTAAGTTTTGGGTTCTTGAATAAAATATGTAATAAAAATCCTAGGATTTTAGGATGTAGGATTTTGCTAAAATATAAGTTTTAATTTTTTATTAAGGACGAACGTTCAGCACCCCTACACGCCATAAGAACACCGCATCGAATGAAAGGAGAAGATCTTTAAACCCTACTTTATGCTTATGATCGGATGGTCATGGAGAACTCCTTAATCAAAAATATAATTTTTTACTACAAAACTAGTTAGATCATATATCACATATAAAAAGATCTAACTAATACATGTCTTGCATACATCTCATGTATCATTAATATGCATACTTTCAGATCTAAAATATCACATATTAAATCTAAAAAATAAAATTTTAAATTTGATCATGTCAAAAGTAAAACTATTCTAGAAATCTTATAGAACTATTCTATGACTAGTCTAAGCATGCATCTTTCATATCTCATATGAATAAATCAAAAATTAAAAATTTTATTTTCTATTTTTAGATCTAATTACAATAATTATAATATCAAAAAAATAAAAATTAAATAGATTTAAAACTATATTTAATCAAAATAAATATATGATCATACTAGACTACACATAGAACTATTTTATACTTAGTCTAGTCATGCATCTTATACATATTAGATCTAAATTATTTAATTTTTAATCTTTTAATTTTAGATCTAATCATATCTGATATGATGTCTAAAATTTTTTAATATTAAATCATAAATAAAAATAAAATTAGATCTAAGATAGATCTGAAGAACTGCTAAAGCAGCTCTGATACCAGTTGAAGGAAAAATCTTATTTTTTGCCGCAGGATCGTGCAGATCTGAGATGAATTTTTCTAAAAAATTTTTAAATAATCTGATTAGAACTAAGTGTTCTTAAATTTGATCATAATGTTCTAATATTAAAAATTGAAATAAAAATTAAATTAAATTTAATTTCATATCTTGTTTGGATAATCTGATTATCTTACGATGATCTTGATGTTTTCTGAGGTTCTGGAAGGAGCCACACACATGCCTAGCCTCTACCAATATCCACTTAGGAAGGATCTAGATGTCTTCTCCTCATAAATCTTTTTTCTAAAGATCAAATCTGAATCTAATCTGGAAGTCCTTCAAAAAATTTCTGAAGGCAGCTTGTCTGTTTCACGAACACCGTCACATAGATGCTGAACTCTTTATAAATTTGATTGGATCTTCTTCTCAGATTTATGCCTAACTTTTTAGACATGTAGAAGAGAGGGAGAGAGAGGATAGAGGGGGTGTGGGATATTTGGAATGGCAGCCTTTGGATATGAAAATTATTTCTACGTGAAGAGCCTTGGCACAAGGGTTCTTATACAAAAGCATAGCACCAAGTTAGAGTCCCTCTTTGATCAAAATCCTTACTTTTTCAACCATTGGGACATCTAGACCTGATCTCCATGAATATCTCCAAATCTCATTTAATTTTGATACGAAAAATCAATCTAAAAGGTGGCAGCATGAGTAGATAAGGAAGAGTCCACTACGCCTAGGACTCTTTCCTCAAGAATTTAATCCAAATCAAACTCTATCATAAATTAGTCTAGATGCCTCCAAAAATTATGAAATTTAGCACACCCAATATATAATTTGTGATCTATCACAAACCCAAAAATTAAATTAAAATAGTTTCTAGAGAATTTTCTAAATATATTTGATCAGGTGACCCTCAATTCTCTCAAATAGGTCAACTTTTGACCCTAGTCCAATTTGACTATGAATGTATTTAATTTCAATAATTAATTTGATCTAGACTTATTCCAATCATATGAAAATAAATCTATTCAAAATATAAGAATGAGTCAAATCAAATTTGACTTGGTTGCGATGAATCAGAAAGATTTTAGAAGAAGAAAGTAAGGCTTAATCGTGTGCTAGCATGGATTACCTTGAACCTGATTGGATCTAATCCAAATCAGTCAAACTAGATTCGCTCAATTGATGACATCCAAATCTAAACCCTTATTTGTGTAATCTAGTTAGATTCAATTCTATATGGTAATGACATATGTCACGATCTCTATCATCGAAATCCCTTTCGATGGAGCAAAACTTTTTTGATTCATACAATTAGAATGATTGATCATCAAAATTATTCTAATTGCTCCCAAAATCCATCAGTGTCACCAAGTAGTATATGGTGGGAACCCATTAGAACTAAAAGCAAACATCTCAGTGTAGCTACATGTGTGATTGGGTTCTTCTATCTTGAGCTTCAACTAGACTAGGGTTAAGGTGAACTCGTCAAACCTAATGTCTGTCATATGAATTAATCATTCAATTCAAGTTTCATGTAAAATCCTAATAGAAACTCTTTCTATCATATTCACTCTGCCATGGCCATGGGCTTAAGGACTAAATTTCATGATTATCATAGGGCTACTCCTCATCTACCAAGGTAGATAGATCCTCTTATTGGTGCAATCCAATTCCTACAATGAACATGCTATAGCAAACATACACCTTAGAATTTCGAATGGCTAGGAGACCGAGTTATGGTGTAGTCAAACTATAACACTCTCAAGATGAACTATCGATGCACCTCAGGTCAAAGAACCATATACGCCACTACAGCATTGAGTTAATCATCGATGAGAAGGTAGAATTTCTTATGACTACTCGAGGTGGTCACGCTTAGTACCTTCATTCTCTAACAAGTATCTATAGTCTCACTCCGACGTCTCCATACTGTAGACTCAAGACACGTCTATCCTAAGAAAGTGATCATATACCAATCTTTCGGATCGATCACCATCCTCATGATGATCCTACGATCGAGAGTAGTTTATGAGTTAATTATAAAAATTCATATCTTAAATTTTTAACTCTTGAAAATATGAATTATCATTACCATTAACTCAAAGGATGTATCACAGACACTTTTAAATATACACTATGATAGAAAAAATAATTTATTTATTAATTTATACTCAAAATTATAAAATTATCCTTAGAAGCGTATTATAAGTGATAGCCAATCTGGCTTCTAGGGCACACATCTAATACTAACTAATTTAGATTGGGTTGGTTCAATTAGATGAATAATTATGAGACTAGTTTGACCTAGTCTTCCATGTGCCACCTCACCCTCTTTGCACCATTTTTTCTCCATGAGAAAGATATTCTCATGAAATTTTCTTCATGCAAAAGAAGGCTTGCACCCGACCTTCTCATGTCCTAAATGGATGATTTTGATCTGGTTGCAATTTGAATTCAAATAGCAAACCACTTCATCCCAACTCTTCCATGTGCCACCTTGACTTGTTTGCCCTATATAAAATTCATTGATTTTTTTCTAGGTGAGACTTTTTTTAAGACTCCTCTCCTCTGGTTTGTGAGCCCTTCCATAGCATAAGAAAAAATAAGAAAAAAATCTAAGAAGAAAAATTGGGAGAGAAAACTAGGCGCCAAGGTTTGAGTGTTGTACTGCCCTAGATCTTGATCTAGGGTTTCTATTCTGATTTCACAAGATCTGAGCATCAGATCTTTATGAAATTTTTTTGAATACTTCCTCATCCACTCTTCTACCCATCCTATGAATCCAAAGCATCTAAAGTTTTTATGGAGGAAGATCAAAACTGTTCAATCAGATCTAGCTGTTAGGAGCATTCTTCGTCAAGCTAGCACTCGGAAGGAGCCGATCGGGATCAGGACCTCGCATGGACCATCCATGAAGGCCAAACATGTGTCTAGCTATGTCACAATGATCATATCTACCTAGTGATTAGATCGGTGGTGATTTGATTGCGGAGTTCGTCTACCCATGCAAGGTAACGTGTTCTGAACACATAGATTAGTAAAATTATTTTACTACCTATAGCTGTTTTATTTTTATATTTCAAAGCATGCATGTATATCTTATTAGGTCCTTATAATATAGGATTTGTAGATCAGATCTATAGCTCTTTATAAATTAACTACATTAATTTTTATTTCCATTATAATTAATTTTTAAAAAAATTTTGAAAATAGAGCTCGAAACCCTACTTGCTTCCCATTAAGAAAACCTCAGAGTTTAACTATCAACCCTGATTAGGTCATCCATGTTGTATTTCAAAATATCAAATCCATCTTATGGATTACCCAGGCCAAGGTTTTGCTATATTAAAATACAGTGATGCATTCTTCTCTAACTCTTGGAGTGGTCAATCCCATCTTAATCACTCATCAACTTTGTGAGTGCTTGACTATATCCAAAAATCTTCTGTTACGGAATTAAAAATTCAGTTAGTCTGATACTAAAGCACAGTAAGTTGCTTGTAAGCAACTATAATGATCTTAGGTCTAAAAAATATTTTATTAAGAAAAATGCCTTAAATTCACTCATATTAAGCCCACAACAAGATTCAGAATGTCGAACGGAGTCCAATAAGCCCAAGAACATCCCAATCAGAGATCAGTTGGTGAAGATACATGTGAAGAAGCATTGGAAGGATACCTGGAGTGGGGCCTAAGGCCAGCAGGCAACCTGTTAGATATATGTGCCCTAGAAGCCAGAATTGGCTGACACTTGTAATACACTTCTAGGGGCAAAATTATAATTTTGACTAAAATCAATAAATGGGTTATTTTCTATCTTATATGTGTATTTAGTGTCTGTGATACATCCTTTCGGTTAATGGTAATGATAATTCATATTTTTAAGAGTTGAAAATTTAAGACATGAATAATCATTATTAACTCATAAATTGCTCCTGACCATAGGATCATCACAAGGATGGTGATTGATCCCGAAGGTTGGTGTACAATTGCTTCTCTTTAGTAGATGAGTCTTGAGTCTACGGTGTGGAGACATCGGAGTGAGAGTATAGGTACTCGTTAGAGAACGAGGGCACTGAGCGTGACCACCTCGAGTAGTCATTAGAGAGTCTACCTTCTCATCAATGACTGACTCGATGCTGTAGTAGTGTGTCTGGTTGTTTGACCTGAGGTGCATCGGCAGTTCACCTTGAGGACTGCACCATTACTCTGTCTCCTAGCCATATGGAATCCTGAGGTGTATGTTGGCTATAGCATGTTCATTGTAGGAACTGGATGGCATCAAGATGGAATCTATCTACCTCGGTGGTAGAGGAGCAGCCCTATGATAATCATGAGAATCAAGTCTAGAAGCCCATGGCCATGGCAGAGTGAAATAATAGAAAGAGTTTCTATTTAGATTTTCACATTGGACTTGAA
>QRFJ01000052.1:1634389-1692420 GCA_006176705.1 Cocos nucifera | reverse complement strand
CAGGGGTCTCTATTCCAACCAATCAGATTTAGATCTGATTTCACAAAGGGTTGTGATTGGTTGAGAGGAAGAGGAGTTGGATCACAAGAGGTCTATAAATAAGACCCTGCGCCCAACCCTAATTCTAATGCAATGAAATTCAATAGAGATTTCCCACGCCCCAAGGCTGCCTCTCCCCTCCTTCTCCATGCCATAGTCTCTTCTCCTCCTTGCTCCTCTCCACGTCCAAAAGAGTTTTGGACTTAGGTTGGTGCGATTCAGATCAAAAGAAAGGCGATCAAAAGCAAGAAGGCTGCGCTGCTGCAAAAGGACGACTGCAGATCTTCAAAAGAGTTTTGAAGATCCTCCAGATCAGATCCAGATCTGATTTTTGGAGGTGTGATAGAGAAGAAGAGGATCTCCAGATCCAACCCGAGTGGATACCGGTAGAGGCCAGGCGCTTGCGTGGCTAAGATCCAGAACCTTCCGCTGCAATCAGGATCATCTACAGGGTAATAGGATTACCCAAATCAGGTAAATTAAATTTGATTTAATTTATCTTATTTTATTTTATTTATTAAAATAATAAGAATCAGATCTGAAACATATCAAGATCTGATTGAGATCAAGAGAAAATTTTTGAAATATATCTCTTGATCTAATCAGATCTGGACGAACCTGGACCGGGAAATCAGGATTTCCCTTCAACTGGTATCAGAGCCATGGTTCTAAATTGTTTAGATCTGATTTTAATTTTATTTTAATTAGAAAATAAAGTGATTTCAGATGTCACATGAGATGTGATCAGATCTGAAATCAGAAAAATTAAAATTAAATGATTTGGATCTAAGATTAAGAAGATATGCATGACTAGTTCTAGAATAGAATAGTTCTATAGAATAGTTTTGCATGTCTTTGATTTAATCTGATTAAATCATATTTTAGATCTTCTTATTTACTATTTTCTGATATTATAAGTGTTATAATAACATCTGATAAACAGCAAATAAAAATTATTTAATTTTAAATATCATATGAGATATGATAGATGCATGACTAGACTAGTTGTAGAATAGTTCTACATAATTGTCTAGATTAGAATTTATTTTGATTAGATCAATTTAAATCTAATTTTTTAGATTATTATGAGATAATTTAGATCTGAAAACATGCATGATTTGATACATGAGATGTATGCAAAATATGCCTTGATTAGATCTAAATTTGTATATGAGATATATGATATAGATCTATAACTGTTTTGTAGATTTACATGTTCCTGATTAAGGCGTTCCTCTTGGCCGTCCGGTCATAAGAACGAAGAAGGGTTTAAAGGCCCTCTCTTCCCATTCGATGGGGTGTTCTTATGACGTGTAGGGGTGCTGCGTGTTCGTCCTTAATCAGAAACCCAAAACTTACTTTCTGCAAAACCCTAGATCCTGAAACCCTAGGATTTATTGTGCATATTTTGTTTATGAACCCAACTTAATTAAGAATTAAGTTTATGGAATATTAATTAGGTCTAAAATTGAGAATTTCAGATCTAAGACATATTCATAATACTGGGTTCGGGCTTGGGTAGCTCAATTAGGTCTAAGCGGTTGATCAAACCGAATCAAGAGTTGGTTAGATGGGATCAACAATGCTTAAATTGACCAGCCTAATAGGATTAAGTCTGGGTCAAGATCGAGTCACGATCAAGCAAGACCTAATTAGGCTCAGAGGTTAGAGTCTGGATTGTAGGCTAACCCAATTGGTTCTGACTCAACAATTTGGTGTCTAAGGTAAGTTTGGCACAGACGATCGACTGGTTTTTAATTGGAAGCTACTCGACCTGAATGCGTTCTTGTGCGAGTTAACGGCATATTCCTTCCACCGGTCTCACTTACCTGGCCATATCTGTTGACACAGTTCTGATCTGAGGTGGTCAATAATCCGAGCTGAACCCATGCCACTAGGTTAGTCATAATTGTTATGACTAAGCCAAGTCTAGTTTAATGAGACCTGAATCAATTCTCCCTAAGAAAAGATTAAGTCCGAGGTCTTCCACCATTGTAGACGTGCGGGCCCTTCCCGGGGTTGATTGTTCTCGGCTGGATACAGTGGCTCAGTTGCACCGGGAAGACGCAACCATGTCTATTAGGCATTGGATGCTATGGGCTGGAGGATGAGTTGGGCTCAATATTTCGGATACGGTGAGAGACCCAATTAGGAACCCAGTCTATGCAAATGGTGGGTCTGACTTAACTAAGGAGTGGATCAATATTCCGGATACGGTGAGATTCATGAATTAGAGACCAAGTTTGGGTGCACCATGATTAGAGAATCATTGAACAAGAGTTGTTCACTCATTGGCTAACCCATCACCAATAACTGTTAGGTGAGGTGATGAGTCAGTTGGTGAGACCGCACCACCCACTAGAAATCATCAATCGCGGAGATTTTCGCATCTCTACAGAGGGAGTGTAGGGATCCGAGAAAATAGTGGGAGCTAATTTGTTTAAAAATAAAATCCCTAAACAAATTGGTCAAGTCAAAATTACAGTATCTAACTAGAATCTTTGACTCTCTACAGGAAAATGTCTGCGTCCAACCCACTGGCACGTATCCTAGACACACATAGACTGACTGGACCCAATTATAAAGATTGGCTCAGGAACTACAAAATTGTTTTGGGTTCAGAGAAGTTAACACATGTTTTGGACCAGGACCCTCCCACCTTACCAGCTCGTCCATCCACTGAACAGAGAGCGTCTCTGGAAAAATGGATTGACGAAGACAATAAGGCCAGATACTACATGTTGGGCTCGATGTCTGATGAGCTCCAGCGCCAACATGAAGATATCGGGACTGCTCGCCAAATGTTGGCTCACCTGCAGGAGATGTTTGGTGAACAGAGTCGCGCAGCCAAATATCAAGTCACAAAATGACTTTTTAAGGCTAAGATGCGTGATGGGCAGTCAGTCCAAGATCACTGTCTGACAATGATCAAGGACATGGAAGAGCTTGAGAAGCTCGGTGTGAAGTTGGACTTGGATCTGCAGAACGATATTATTCTGCAATCCTTGACTGATGCATATGGGCAATTCATCATGAATTACCACATGCATAAACTTCAAAATTCCTTGGCCGAGTTGATGAATATGCTGGTTACCGCTGAGCTTTCTATGAAAGGTTCTAAAGGCTCAGTTCTTGCTATGGAACGGACTTCTTCCAAAAGAAAGTCTTATGGAAAGAAAAAGAAGTCTGTGAAAAAGCAAAAGGTGGAAGGATCAAAGAAGAAGAAGGCAGAACCGAAGAAGAAGGTCGATGGCAAAGGAAAGTGTTTCCATTGCAACAGCGACGGCCATTGGAAGCGGAACTGCCCTACTTACCTGGCCACCCTGAAAGAACAAGAAGGAAGGTCCTTCTGGAGGTATGCTCGTTATTGAGTCTAACCTTACGGTTTCTTCTGCATCCAGTTGGGTGCTTGACTCTGGTTCTAGTGCTCATCTGTGCACTTCTATGCAGGGTCTTGAGGATAGCAGGAGGCTGAGGGATGGAGACATGATCCTACGCGTCGGTAATGGAGCAAGAGTTGCTGCAGTAGCCGTGGGAACATACCCTCTGCGATTACCATCTGGTTTAGACTTAGTTTTAAAAGACTGTTATTATGTGCCTGCAGCTAGCAGGAATTTGATTTCTGTTTCATGCTTAGCACAAGAAGGTTATGTGATCACCTTCTTTAAGGACCATTGTAACATTCTTTATGAAAGAAATAAAATTGCAAATGGTTTCCTTGTTAATGGTCTTTATCAGTTGCATATTGATGTACCTGTTTTAACTATCGAGCAAAACGTGAATGCCAAACGACCTAGGGATAGTCCAAACGACAGATATCTATGGCACCTGAGATTAGGTCATATAGCAGAAGATAGGATTAACAAATTGGAGAAAAATGGGCTATTGAGTCCATTGACTTTTGAGTCATATCCAACTTGTGAATCTTGTCTTCAAGGCAAAATGACTAAACTCCCTTTTGTTGGACATGGGGAGAGGGCCACAGATCTCCTTGCCCTAGTACATACTGATGTGTGCGGCCCATTCGATGTGCCGGCTAGAGGCAATTTTGTCTACTTCATTACCTTTACCGATGATCTGTCTAGGTATGGGTATGTGTATCTTATGAGACATAAGTCTGAAGCCTTTTGAAAAGTTCAAAGAATTCAGACATGAAGTAGAAAAACAAACTGGAAAACCCATTAAGGTTCTTCGATCAGATCGAGGAGGTGAATACCTTAGCCGGGAATTCCTAGACTATCTTAAGGAAAATGGCATAGTCTCTCAATGGACTCCACCAGGAACACCTCAACTCAACGGGGTTTCAGAACGGAGAAATCGGACTCTATTGGATATGGTTCGATCCATGATGAGCTTCACAGACCTCCCTGATTTTCTTTGGGGACATTCATTATTAACTTCAATCTATTTACTGAATAGGGTTCCCTCTAAAACCGTTCCTACCACACCGTATGAGATATGGCACGGTAAGAAACCAAGTCTGAGTCATCTCAGAATTTGGGGTTGTCCGGCTCATGTCAAAAGACAACAAGCGGACAAGTTAGAGTTTAGGTCCTTTAGAGCTCGATTCATAGGATATCCTAAAGAGTCATTAGGATACTATTTCTACATTCCAGAAGACCACAATGTGATTGTGAGTCGACATGCCATATTTCTTGAAAAATAGTTTATTCAAGATAGTGGCATTGGAAAGCAGATTAAGCTTGATGAGAAAGTCTCACAAGCAGAACGAGCTAAGGACCAAGTGGAACCAAATCAGGTTGAGCCAATAAGAACACTACCTCCTCCACCTCGTAGATCGGAAAGAGTTTCCCGTCCCCCTGAAAGATACTTAGGTATTATTTCAGAGGATGTAGAGGAAATGTTCCTCATAGGTAATGGTGCTCATGGTGATGATCCCAAAACCTACAACGAGGCGATATCAGATATCGACTCCGAGAAATGGCTTGAGGCAATGAAGTCAGAGATCGACTCGATGCACTCAAACCAAGTCTGGACCTTGGTAGATCCACCAGAAGGTATAGTACCTATTGGGTGTAAATGGATCTTCAAGAGAAAGATTGGTGCAGATGGGAATGTGGAGACATTCAAGGCTAGACTGGTGGCAAAAGGTTATAGTCAACGTGAAGGCATTGACTATCAGGATACCTTTTCCCCGGTAGCTATGCTAAAATCCATCCGCACATTGCTTGCTGTTGCAGCCTATTTCGATTATGAAATATGGCAAATGGACGTGAAAACGGCATTCCTAAATGGATATCTTGAGGAAGATATCTATATGGAACAGCCGCTAGGTTTCACATCCAGTGATACTGATCACAAGGTTTGCAAGCTGCAAAGGTCCATATATGGACTTAAGCAAGCATCTCGGAGCTGGAACACTCGTTTCAATGATGTGATCAAAAAGTTTGGTTTCATCAAAAATGAAGAGGAACCATGTGTTTTCAAAAGGGTCAGTGGGAGCGCTGTTGTCTTCCTCGTATTGTACGTGGATGACATCCTCCTTATTGGGAATGATATTCCCATGTTGACATCAGTCAAGATGTGGTTGTCCAAGGAATTCTCCATGAAAGACCTAGGTGAAGCATCCTTTATTCTAGGAATTAAGGTCTATAGGGATAGACCGAATAGGATGCTAGGACTTTCACAGAAGATGTACATAGAGGAAGTACTAAAGAGGTTTAGTATGGAAAACTCTAAGAGGGGATTAATACCCTTCAGACATGGTATTCATCTTTCCAAGAAGATGTGCCCCAGCACACCTGAGGAAATAGAACGCATGAGCAAGATCCCTTATGCTTCTGCAATAGGGAGCCTCATGTATGCCATGCTATGTACACGACCTGATATAGCCCATGCTGTGAGTGTCACAAGCAGATATCAGTCAAATCCAGGTGAAGAACACTGGACTTCTGTGAAATGTATCCTTAAGTACTTGAGAAGAACTAAGGATATGATGTTGGTCTTTGGTAATGGAGAACTCCAAGTTCAAGGGATACACAGACTCGGACTTCATGTCCGATATAGATGATCGAAAGTCGACATCTGGCAGACTGTTTGTGCTGGAAGAGTTCCAAGCAAACGGTGATACCATCTCATCCGCGATTACCTTGAGAAAGGTTACGTTGAGGTCAAGAGAGTCAACTCCGCAGATAATGTGGCAGACCCACTTACAAAGCCGTTGGGCCAGCAGAAGATCGAAGCCCACCTTGAGAAGATGGGACTTAGACTTGTAGCCAATTGGCTTTAGGACAAGTGGGAGATTGTTAGATATATGTGCCCTAGAAGCCAGAATTGGCTGACACTTGTAATACACTTCTAGGGGCAAAATTATAATTTTGACTATAATTAATAAAATGGGTTATTTTCTATCACACCTGTGTATTTAGTGTCTGTGATACATCCTTTGAGTTAATGGTAATGATAATTCATATTTTCAAGAGTTGAAAATTTAAGACATGAATAATCATTATTAACTCATAAACAGCTCCCGACCATAGGATCATCACGAGGATGGTGATTGATCCGGAAGGTTGGTGTACGATCGCTTCTCTTTAGTAGATGAGTCTTGAGTCTACGGTGTGGAGACACCGGAGCGAGAGTACAGGTACTCGTTAGAGAACGAGGGCACTGAGCGTGACCACCTCGAGTAGTCATTAGGAAGTCTACCTTCTCGTCAATGACTGACTCGATGCTGCAGTAGTGTGTCTGGTTCTTTGACCTGAGATGCATCGGCAGTTCACCTTGAGGGTGTTATAGTTTGACTACACCATTACTCGGTCTCCTAGCCATATGGAACCCTGAGGTGTATGTTGGCTATAGCATGTTCATTGTAGGAACTGGATTGCATCAAGATGGGATCTATCTACCTCGGTGGTAGAGGAGCAGCCCTATGATGATCATGAGAATCAAGTCCAGAAGCCCATGGCCATGGCAGAGTGAAATAATAGAAAGAGTTTCTATTTAGATTTTCACATTGGACTCGAATCGAATGATTACATCATATGACAGAGACTAGGGTTTGACGAGTTCACCTTAACCCTAATCTGATCGGGGCTCAAGATAGAAGAACTTAATCACACAGGTAGCTGCACCAAGAGGTTCGCATTCAGCTCTGATGGGTTGCCACCATATACTGCTAGGTGTCACTGGTGGATTTTGGGAGCAATTAGAATGATTTAGATGATCGATCATTCTAGCTGTTCGAATCAGAAGAGTTCTGATCCATCGAAAGGAGTTTCGATGATGTCTATGATAGAGATCATGACATATCCCATTACCATACAGAACTGAACCTAACTGGGTCACACAAACAAGGGTTTGAATCTGGTGATCATCAATTGAACTGATCTAGTTCAATTGATCTGAATGAGATTCAATTAGGTTCAAGGAAATCGTGCTAGCACTCGATTGAACCTAACGTTCTTCTTTTACTATCATAAATAAGTTGTCCTGACTGAGCCAAAGGAGTTTGTGCTCAATCAGAGGCCTTCATATGGTCTGACTGGAGGTTGTCCAAGTCAGAATAGGTTGTCTTATTTTATAAGACATTACCTGCCATTTTTGGTCACCTGCCATTTCTTGTTCTTTGACTTTGGTCAAAAGTCTACCTTTGACTGGTCAAATGTTGACCATTGACACCTTTGACTTTTGACCACATGTCATGCACCTATTGGAGAGCTGGTGGGGGCCTGTCCCCCTGCCAGAACCTGGCAAGGAGAAGGGCGCACGCCAAGGGTGGCGTGAGCCCAAGTAGGAGGCGCCTAGGAGTCCTTGTTGGACAAGGACTCCACCTCCCTTTTGGATTCCAATCAGAGTTCTACTAAGAATCCAGTTTGACTGGTCTTAGGCGCCCTCTAAGGAGGAATCCAGGGGTCTCTATTCCAACCAATCAGATTTAGATCTGATTTCACAAAGGGTTGTGATTGGTTGAGAGGAAGAGGAGTTGGATCACAAGCTTAGGTCTATAAATAAGACCCTGCGCCCAACTCCTAATTCAATAATGCAATTCAATAGAGATTTCCCACGCCCCAAGGCTGCCTCTCCCCTCCTTCCTCCATGCCTAAACTTCTCCTCCTTCTCCTCTCCACGTCCAAAAGAGTTTTGGACTTAGGTTGGTGCGATTCCAGATCAAAAGAAAGGCGATCAAAAGCAAGAAGGCTGCGCTGCTGCAAAAGGACGACTGCAGATCTTCAAAAGAGTTTTGAAGATCCTCCAGATCAGATCTAGATCTGATTTTTGGAGGCATGATAGAGAAGAAGAGGATCTCCAGATCCAACCCGAGTGGATATCGGTAGAGGCCAGGCACTTGCATGGCTAGATCCAGAACCTTCCGCTGCAATCAGGATCATCTACAGGATAATAGGATTACCCAAATCAGGTAAATTAAATTTGATTTAATTTATCTTATCTTATTTTATTTATTAAAATAATAAGAATCAGATCTGAAACATATCAAGATCTGATTGGGATCAAGAAAAAAATATTTTGAAATATATCTCTTGATCTGATCAGATCTGGACGAACCTAGACCGGAAAATCAGGATTTCCCTTCAGAAATTAGTTTCTATGCTACCGACTTTGGTTCGAATCTATAGGGTCAGACACATAAGAGGTTAAAACTTAATCAGATGGTTAATCGATGATTGAGAATCATTCTAAGATCAAACATTTAATGTGATTGATGTTTGACCTAATATTAGTATTGTAGGAGGATCAATTAGCAATTGAATTGCTAATTGGCTTAATTTGATTGAGTGATTGAGTTGAAATCAAGTTTAATTGAATTAGATTCAATTAGAATTGGTTTGGACTTAATTAGATTAAGTCTAATTGGTTTATTGGATAAATCAATTATAAGGAAAAAATAATTCCTAGTTAGATTAGGATTTGAGTGTACCTAATTCCTAATTGAGTTAGAATTTAAATTAGATTTAAATATAATTTAAATCTAACTTAATTAGATTTTTAGTTAGACTAGGATTACTCATAATTAGATTATATATAATTTAATTTGAATTAGATTCAAAATAGTTTTGACCTAGTTAAATAAGAAGAGTCTCAGTTAGACTAGGACTCTCACTCCTTGTGCCAAAAAAAAAGTCAACATCTATATTTTATTTCTAGATCTTTATGTGATGTTCTCTATGTTAATAAGAGCTTCTCCATGTACCAAATATCTAAATAGATTACTTAAAATTTGATTTGATCAAATTTGGTAGGTGGTTTGGTTTTGTTTCCTTTTGAAAGAGTCCCAATTCTCCAAAATACCTCATTTTCTTATGAAATTTTTTTTCCATGCCTTATTTTCTTTTGTGCACTTAAATTCTTTGGTTTTGCACATGGTTTCTTGATCTTCACACCTAAAAAATAAGAGGGGAGGCTTCTAAGAGTTGATGCCTCCTAAAACTCCTCCTTGGTCTTCTTTTAAGACTAGGTTTTCACCTAGTCTTCCATATATAAAAGCGAGGATGCCCCCTATCAGGTTTAGGACATGTAATATCTAGAAAAATCATGAAAAACTTAGAAGAAAAGGAGAAGGCATGGAGGTTTGGGGCACCAAGTTTCTTGAAGAAAAGGTCTTCATCAAGACATCAAATGTTGACGTCTTGAAAGAAAAAAGAAAAGAGAAGATTATCTTCTCTTTATTTTTCTTTTAAGTACTTTTCTCTTATTTATTTTATATAATTTTTATATAATAAAAATCTAAGAGAGAGAGAGGAAGAGGGCATAGGGATCTATGCTTCAAGGTGTTGGGGCATAGTAATCTTTTTGGACATGATCTGATCATGTCCTGACGAGAGAAGGAAAAAAGAAGAAGGTCTTCTCTTAGGGTTTTTATGAGAACCCTTTTTATCTATATTTTTGTATGATTTTCTTGAGAAAAATTAGAGTGTATGAGATCTAAAAACATCGAAAAAGCTTAGGAGAGAAGGTCTTCCCTTTATCCTAACTTAAGGATGTTTTCAGGACATCAGTCGTTGATGTCCTGAAAGAGAAGATTTATCTTCTCTTAGGATCCTTTTCTAATGTATTTTATTTTTAATTTTTGAGAAATTTAAAGATTGAATTTCTCTTCTAATCCTCTTTTTATTCTTCATCTCTTGGAATGTCCAAGAGATATGAAGAATAAATTTTACATTAACCATCCAGAGGGATCTGCAAGAAGCTAGCACTTCGAGCGGATCTTCGTTCGATGAATCTTTGATTTTGTTGCAACCTCGTATGGATCATCTGTAGAGGTTGGACATATGTGCAGCTCTAAAGGCAATAACAAAAATCAACTATGGAGTTCTTAACCTGCACAGGGTAATATATTTGATCTCTTCTCTTACCTAGATCTGATCTAGGTTTCAGATCTAGAATTATTCTAGATTTAGGATATTGATTTGATCAATACCAAACCCTTTTATTTTCAGATTTAAAATGCATTATGACATATTATAGATCCTAGTTGTAGGATTTAGTAATTTGATTACATAAATTTATAAATTAAATAGTTTAATTTATAACTTTTGCTGCATTATTTTTTAAAAAAATTTTGAAATTCATGCATGAAATCCTAGATATTTTTCATCACTATAGTGCATTCAAATCAAGTTGGCATAAGATTACATTATAGGCAGAAGGAGCTCTTACCACTAGAAAATCAACCTGTGCCTTGGATTGCCTAGGATATCGCTATGCCACTACAATTAGTATTATTATCCCTTCTACCGGCACCGCATCGTCAGTGAAACCTACCAATGGGGAGTTCATTGGTCCCAGGAAACTAGGTATGGACATCTTCGAGAAAGCATCATAAAATAAAATATCTGCAGAGCTTTCATTATTAATTAGAATATGGCATACATCATTGTCAGCAATATTTAAAGCAACTACAACTATGTCATTATGCAAGAATTGAATCCCTTGAGCATCTTCTTTAGTGAAAGCAATGGGTTCTTCCATCCTCTGCCTCTTTGTTGGCTCTACTGATCCAATGACTTCTCTCTGCCAAAGTCTCCTAGCAATGGTATTGATGATCTTAAGTGGTGGCCGATCTCTCTATTGCTCTTCCCTCCTAGGCAGTTCTGGCTATGACAGCATTCTTGGCCGATCTTTCCTTCCTTCAGGCCGATATCATAGAAATCGGCTGAGCCAGCCTCACTTGATGATCTCCTCAATCTCGTCTTGAAGCTGGATACATTCTTTAGTATCATGACCATGGTCATGATGGTAGAGGTAGTATTTATTGGGATTGCGCTTGGTCGGATGGGACCGCATCTTTTCTGGCCTTGGTAATTGCTCCTTAATTTTCATCAGTACCTATGTCTTTGAAGCATTTAAGGGAGCATAGTTGTGGAATCTTCAAGCAGGAGTTTCATCATGCCTTCCGATTTGGGCTTCTTTGTTGATGAGCTCGGGGTGGGGTTTGGGCTCACCTGCACTTAGGAGTTTTAGAACATGATCGAGCTGCACTCAGCTTTTCTTCAACTATGGGCTTACTGAATTTGCCCGCCTGCTGCTCCTTTGCGGTCTCATCATCCTTTATTTGAAAAGCTTCCTTTGCTTGGGCATAACCCTCAGCCTGGGTCAGCATATCAGCAAAAGTTTTGGGATACTTCCTCTTCAGGAAGGATAAAAGATTATTCTTCTGAAGACCGCCCTTCAACGCAGCCATGGCTATAGATTGGTCTAAGTTTTGGACATCTAGTGCATCGCATTGAAGTGGTAGGCGTAAGCTCAGATGGACTCTCTTTTCTTCTACTTGATGTTGATGAGAGAGTCCAAACTTTTCCTTGGACATCAATTACTGATGAAGTGAGCCATAAACTAATGACTCATTTGATCAAAAAAGTAGATCGTACCCAGCTTAAGGCTCAAGTATCAATTCCTCACTGCTTCCTTCAGAGTTGAGGAGAAAGCTTGATATAGAATGGCGTCTAGTGCACCATGGGCAGCATCATGGTTCGAAAGGACTCAAGATGGTTGATCGGATCTAAGGTCCTGTCATAACTCTCAAATTAAGAAAGTTTGAAGTTTGGTGGGATGGGGTCCTGAATGATTTAAAGAGAGAATGGGGTGTTGGTGCAGATGTCATTGATGTGGTCATGGGTAGCATGGCAGAGCTCCTCGATCCATTGATTCATCTCCTAAAGTTTTTGATCAAGAAGATCTTTTCAATCATGAATATTAAGGATCCTCTGGCTGAATGGTGGTAGGGATCTTTTGGGGATGGAGTCATGGTCAGAACAAGGGCTTGCCGCTCTCTACTTTTCCTTTTAAGGGGTTATCAACCGACCACCCTAGGTGTGCCTACCTTATACCGAATCTCAATATTTTGGTGAGGTTTCCTCTAGCTAGATCAGTGTTGGGGGTTGCTGCATGGCTTGCACTACTTCAGTGAGGCCCTTAACCTACTGGATCAGTAGGTTGAATTGCTCCAGATCCACCATGACTGCTGGTGGAGGAGGCTAAGGTGTCGATGAGGGGATCGTAGTGAGTGGGTCTAGTTTAGATCTAATGACGGAGGCAGTAGATCACCAGGTAGAAGCCTTCTTTGGTAGCATCTTTTAGAAGTAAATGGAGATCAGAAGGAGAGGAACTAAAGGGGTTGAGAGTAAAAGAAAGAAAATGAGATCAACTAAGCACTCCTTTTAGAACAAGGACTTAGAGACCCTTCCTCTAGCGTCAATTCTATTGGTGCAAAAAACTATATCGATGCTGGAGCTAGCTAGAGCTGGAGCAGACGAAGTCACCATTGAGACCAGCAAAGCAAGTCCAGACCAGAGGTTGGTGGCTCCGGTAGGATCCTCCAATATTCAAGTTAGTTCTCTAGCCAACTAGAATGGAGTACTAGGAAAGGAAATGAGCAGAATGTCGAGTGGAGTATGAGAGCTTAGAGAGAAAACATATCTGGAGGATCCTTTATATAGATGGAGCATGTAATAAACTGATAGTAGCAGCCATAACTGCCTACAAGTGGGCTGTTCGGGCTATGTGGAGTTTGTTATGGAGAGTGGTATCCTTTATCGTGACTTGCTAGTCCATTGAAGATTAATAGTTGGAGTCTGGATAGGACTTCTATACATGTGAGCAAGCTTTTGAGTGGTGTAGAACTCTGAGTTCCAGTGGTCTAGAGAGGTTCGAACATCTCCAAGGTTGTCCACAGGGTGGTTGATACTTGCTAAGTGGGAAGTTGGACTTGCATCGGGGATGAGGTCCTTCTACTACTTAAGTCCATTTGATCGTTGTGCATAATATAAGGTGGGTTATTCAACTATTGAAAAGAGCTCATTGAGTGATTAGAAGGAGTGCGATTGGAAGAAGTTCGTCTAGAAGGAGCTAAGAAATTCAGCTGTCTTTAAAGTCAATCGCTATCCACAGTAGAAGAGAGGAGTTTGGCTAAGATAGAATAATTAGAAAGGAACTCGACTGGATGGGTTCAAGTTACTGGAACACACTACCATGAAGGAATTCAGTCATTCCCGATATCTGCTACTGCTTATGAAGGAGAGCTTAACTGAAGAACTCGCTTAAGTAGGATTCACCCAGAAAAGGAGTTCGGTTGATCAGAAATTCTGCCTGTAGGGATTCCTAGCACAGGGCTAACAAAACATGCTTGTTGCGAGATAGCTTGGTTGCTCCATTCTAGTTCAGCCAATCGAAGTTCATCATATTATCGATGGGCTTTGTAGTGGTTGGATGAAAATCATCCATTTTTGAGGAGGTTGTCTAGCATCCAAGTGGTGGACTTCGGTGGGGGTTATTTTACTCCTAGCAAGACCTAATTAATAGTTAATTAGGATTAGATCATTCTTTTCTATAGATCAATTTAATAATTATAGTTGATCAAAGTCCATATATCTAACAAATGGACATGATCATGGTTTAGTGATTAAGCTCGAGTCTTTAGGTAGACTAAATCAAAATTGATAAATCGATTGGTGTCTAAGATAAATCTGGTATTCCTAGACTAGTGGTTTTAATTGGCAGCCCGCTTACCTAGCCATTGCTGATGGTGTCTAAGGCAAGCTTTGGCAAATCCTTCCATCGATGTCACTTAATTGGCCAATGTAGTTAATCAATTTTTGATGAGGTTGCTATTGATTCATGCTAACTCATGTCGCATAAAAAATTAGTGAGACTGATTTCATTCAGTGAGACTAATTTAGGTATCCATGGATTATAATTGATCCCAGTCCTCATCAATGACTTGAGAAGTCAGTGAAAGGATTTGACTTGGTAAAGTCAGTGGGAGCAATTTGATCCATGTCTTCTCTGTCCTTAAATCATTAATAATTTAAATCCTCTAAAATTATTAGATTCTTAAAATGACAAAGTTATAGGGATAACTGAGTTATAACCTCCCATTAAGTTGGATGATAATGGGTCTATTAACTCAATAGTCATTGGAGGCCCAAAGGCCTGATGCTTATTGACTAATGAAATTATCATTCATAATATCATGACTTAAAAGTATCTCTCTAATGATGGTTAGGTTGACCAACCAAAATTGATCTTAATCATTCGTTGGTTAGGTGCACCAAGTATTATCATGTTAATGGTTGGACCTAACCAGATCCTTGCAGTGGAGGCCAAAGCCTATTGATTAGATTTTTGGGGCAAAATTAAATTACTAAAAGTTGTTTAGAGAAATAATTGATTAAAGAACCTACCTATAGATGCATATGGGCTGACCGACCAAAGTCGAGCTTGTGTGTAGTCTATGTGAATTCTAGTACCTACTAGAGAATTAAAGTAATTCTTTGAATTGGAGGTAGAGGCTATCAATTTGTATAAAATAGTAGAAGAATCTTTAGACTAAAGTCTAAGTCTCTAGACTTAAAATAATTCATATACAATAGATCATTATTCTCTTTTCTTCAGATTATAGCTAAACCCTAATTGTTCCGATCACTATTAGACAGTGATGTATTTATGGGACCCAACTTCGATAATTAGTATCGAAAGTTGAATTTAGTTCAATAGTATGAATGGGTTCATGCCGGGGCTTCTAAGTCCAGTAAAAACAAGGTCTAAGACTAATGTAAATTAGACAGAGTGCTTCTACTGTTAGAAGCATGGTCATAGGAAGAAGTATTGTCATGAATATCTTGCTTCCCTTGATCCTGACAAGCTGAACAAGAGAAAAGAGCAAGATGTTGCTCATTAAGGATGTTATCTGATAACATCTTATAATTTCTCTGTTTGTAATTCTACTAACTAGGTATTGGATATCGGTAGTCTTATGTAATTTGTTGCAAGGACTATAGTAAGTAAAAAGTTTGAAAATGGTAAGAGATTCTCGAATGTCTATGATGGAAGTCATGTTCCAATCCTAGCTTTAGAAATTATCAAACTAATTTTCAATACAAATATTATGATTTAGAGTGGCTATCACTTTTATCCATCGTTTATAATGAATGTGATCTTTGATGGCCTTTTGGCTAAAGATGATCATTATTTATCTACAAAAGAAGATTATTGTGATATCATTATGAATGATGTTATAATAATGCATGGATAATAAAAAAATGATATATACATTTTATCATAGCCTGTTAAGTGTAATGTCTACATCTTTAAAATATTCTAAGTTAGATAATGTCAAGGATGTCTACCTTTGGCATTATAGGCTTAGTCATGTTAATAAGAACAAGATAAATAGATTAACTTTAGAGGAAAACCTTGACATCAATGATTATGAATCTTTGTTGATCTATGAGTCTTATTTTCTTGTGAAGATGACAAAGTCATCTTTTATTGGAAAATGTGAAAGGTCCATATATTGATGTATGTGGACCTATGAACTCAAATGCTAGAGAAGGATATCAATATTTCATTACAGACGATCTATCTAGATGTGGGTAAGTCTAGTCTGAATCATTTGAAATATTCAAATGATTTCGTAATGAACTAGAAAAATAAACTAAAAAAGATATTAGTACTCTTTGATTAGATCAAGGAGGCAAATACTTATCCAGTGAGTTTTTGACATATCTAGGAGAGAATAGAATTTTCTCACAGTGGACTCCTTTTGGAATATAGTGTATCAAAAAGAAAAAACTAAACTTTGTTAGACATAGTTCGATCCATGATAGGGGTTTACTAGTCTGCCTATTTCAGGGTTAAGCTCTTGAGACTACTTGTTTTACTCTAAAAATTTACACCGAGTAAATCTATCGTAAAAACTCCATATGGGATATGGATCAGACGTAGACCTAAACTCTCTTACCTTTGGGTTTAGGATTGTTAGGCCTACATCAAATGTTTGCATATAGATAAATTTGGATTCCAGTCTCATAGGTGTATGTTTATAGGATATCCCAAGAAAACTAGGGGTTATTACTTCTACCATGCCGAAGAACAAAAGTTGTTTATCAGTAGTAAGGCATTCTTTTTGGAAAAGAAGTTCCTTAGAGAAGGAATTGATGCCTGAAAAATTAAACTTAAGAAAGTTCAACTGATAGAAAGAACTGATACAATCTAGTAAACCTACAGAATCGGATTTGATTAGATCAAACTCGAAGCCCATTAAAGTGGCACCTTTAAAGAGATCTGGCAGAGTACCGTGTTAGCTGGATAGATACTTCGATTTCTAAGTCTGAGACTGTGATCCTATTGAGCTCGATGAGAACAATAAGGATCTGATCACCTATAGAGATGCAATGCAGAGGTTTGACTTTGAGAAGTGGCTTGGAGCCATTAAATCCAAATTAGAGTCCATGAAGATCAATAGTGTATGGACACTAGTTGATCACCTAAAGGGATAAAATTCATTGGATACAAATGGATTTCCAAAAGAATCAGAGTAGCACAGACAGATAGGTGGAGACCTACAAAACCTATTTGGCTATCCTCTCATAGTTGGGAATGTACATTTTAAACGTATGTCTTCATTATGAATAAAGAGAAACCCTGCATCTATAAGTGGGCATAAGGTTCTATAGTGCTATTCCTTATGTTGTCTATGGATGATATTCTTTTAATCAAGAATGACATTCCAACATTACAAGAAATAAAGGTTTAGCCATCATCTTGTTTCTCCATGTACGAAACCAGACATGGTATCCTCACTAGAGGTAGTGAGTAGATACTAGTTTGATTCGGATGAGAACCATTGAAAAATTGTATAGACAATTCTTAAGTATTTGAGAAATATTAAGATCCAGTGATTCATATATGGAGAAACTGACTTAAAACTTGTGGAATATTTTGATTCCAATTTTTAATCAGATAAAGATGATAAAAGGAGAGTGACGGATCATGAATTTACCCTAATAGGAGTAATTTATTGAATTTTTTTTTTAGGTTTGATCAATTTTTTAACCTAGTTCATATTTAATATAACCCTAGGTCTAACCTAGTTAAGGACCTGATCAATGCTAACCCATTATCCTTTAACCCATATTTTATGAAATTATCTTAGGATCTTCAAATCACGAACCTAGATCCTAAATAATTACTTAATTCTTAATTAAGTTCAAAACTTATGAGTTTGGATTTATGGAACCTCAAAACTAATTTCTAACTTAATCATTTGAAATATTTTCAAATTGTAGATAGTTTACATTGAATCATATTCAATATATGGTTTTAGATATGATTTATTTTAATATTTTGATCATATCATAGGATTTCGAATCTAGAATTTTATAGAAAGTAAGTTTTCAATTTAAATTTTATAAAACAAAATATATCACATACATTCTAGATTTAAAACAAAAATTACATATCCACATATGCAACAATAGAACTAGATCTAAACATAAAACACATCATATGGATCAAATTATAAATCATTTAAAATTAAATTTAAAATTTAAAAATAAATTATAAATCTTATTAGATCTCATCTAATATATTTATGATTTAGGTTATTTGGATTAGCATATACTAGGACAACCTCTCCATTATAAGGGATAAACCTTACAGCAGGACAATCTTATAATTAGTATGTCCAATCTGATATTATTTAAATCTAATCTAAATAATCTAAAATAGATCTAATATATATTTAATTTTAGATTTAAAATTAAAAATGAATCATAAAATTATTTAGATCATATCTAACTTAATCATGATTCAAGAATAGATCAGCACATACTAGGATAATCTCTCTACTATAAGGGATAAACCTTACAGCAAGACAATCTTATAGCAGTATGTGCAATCTTTAGAATTTTATTTTTTTAGATTTAATTTAATATAAATATGATTATGTTATAAATAAACCTAGATACTCTGATACCATTATTAAGAAATATGCAGGATTTCATGCATGAATTTTAAAACTTTTTTTAAAATATAAAGCAGTGGAACATGCAAATTAAATTATTTAATCTATAAATGCATGTAATCTAATTACTAAATCCTATATCTAAGATCTATAATATATCATAATATATTTTTAAATTTAAAAATAAAAGATTTGGTATTGATCAAATTAATACATTAGATTTAGAATAGTTCTAGATCTGAAACTTAGATCGCATCTAGGTGAGAGAAGAGATTAAATCTCCTATCTTAGCACAGATTGAGAACTCTACGATTAATTTTTATTATTATTTTTGGAGTCACACATGCGTTCGACCTCTACAGGTGATCCACATAAGGCTGCAATAAAATCAGAGGTTCATTGAACGAAAATCCGCTTGAAGTGCTAGCTTCTCATGGATCCCTCATGATGGTTAATTTAAAATTTATTCTTTAGATCTCTTGGATACTCCAAGAGATAAAGAATATAAGAAGGATTAAAAAAAAAATCCAGCCTTTGGATCTCTCAAAAATTAGAAATTAAATAGTTAAGAAAGATCCTAAGAGAAGACACATCTTCTCTTTTCAGGACATCAACCGTTGATGTCCTGAACAGATCTTCATACCTGAATAAGAGGAGATCTTCTCCTCTAGAATATTTCACACTTTTAGATCACATCCCTTCTAATTTTTATTATAAAAAAAATCATATAAAAATATGAAGAAGAATGATTCTCAAGAAAATCCTAAGAGAAGACCTTCTCTTCTTCTTCTCTCATCAGGACATGATCAAATCATGTCCAAAATGATCATCCTGCCTAAACATTTCGGAGCATAGATCTCCATGCCATCATCCTCTCTCTCTATTAAATTTTTATCATATAAAAATCATAAAAAAAAAGAAAGTAAACCATAAAAGAAAACCATGAGAGAAGAAATTCTCCCTTACCTTTGTCTTCATCAAAATATGAACCTTTCATATCTTAATGAAGACTTTTCCTCCAAGGATGTAGGTGCTTGATAAGTATCATAAATTCACAAATAAAAATATTAATTTATTAATTAATTTATATTAATTTTTAAGAATTAATGATCAATTTATATATATTTTAAAAAAATTAATATTTTTATTAATTAAAAAATTAATTAAAAAATAATAAAAATTAAAAAATAAAATTTTATAATCAATAGAAAGAGCTTATTTTTTTGATCATAATGAAATAAGTTTTACGCAAAACAGAACTAAAACAGAGAAGATATAAGTTTTTTAAAAAATAAAATAAATAAAAATTAAATGAAAAATAACATACAGCTCAGCTAGCTCAAGCCGCTGCACTATATCAGCTAGCACATCCAAACATGCTGAGCTAAGCCGATAAAGCTAGTGCGCCAAGCTAGCCATGCTAGCCAACTCAGTCGTGAAAGCTGTCAACCGATCCATGATCCAGGTGTGGACCATCAGCTCAGTAGAAACCAGCGAATCATGGAGCGACACGTGGTGGACCTAGACCCTTAAAGGGTTTAAAGAAAATCTATTGCGGCTCATAGGATATTTTGGACTTTTCACTCGACGATAGGAGGTGTTGATTCATTATGGTGGGTGGTGCAGTCGGTCCACGTGGTCCATGGGAACAGTAATTGTGCGATCGTACGGCTCTAGTTGCTTGCGATCAAGATCGGATGGTGGAGAAAATTTCTTATTTTAAACTTCATGCGGATCGCCATCCTACAATAGCACTCAACCTAGAAGATGATCCAACGGTCCAAAATGCTCCCAATGATGATTAGGACTCCCAACGCGCGATCAACGATAAGATTTTCTCCATCAACATGCGATCAATGGCTAGAATTTAATTCGACTAGATCTGGACTGATACACATTCAATTTTGGCATTTTTTGGTCCATTGGATTCCTATTGAATGGCTAGATTTCACCAGACTTCAATAGAATTCATCCAAGACTCTTTTTAATCCAATTTTTACTTAAATTTCTTCATATTTTGATGATCAAAGACCTTCTTAGTCCCATAGTGCCTGCAAAAAAAGTCTCCAGTCCTCCTAGCTCTATAAATAAGATCCCAGACTGCCAAAATTGAGAATCTTCGGTGAAGTGAAGCTTTGGTATAGGGTGAAGCCAGACTTTGGGTTAATGGTTACTTTGAGGCAACTAGTGTCAAGAGAAAAAGTTGGGCTTCTATACCATCTTTCCACCAATGCTGATCCAAGATCAAAAACTTGATAAGAGCAAGATGTTGTCGTTAAGACATCATGTTTATCAATTTAATCCAACTTCTTAAAATAATTAAAAATATGTAGATAGCAATGAGTCGGGTCGAATCCACAAGGAAGGTAGTATTTTAGTTTTGAAATCTTTGATTTTTTTTTTTTAAAAAAAATGTTTTGAAATCAAAAGTGAAGTCAAAAAATAAAAAGAAAAAATTAAAAGGTGTAAGAATTTAAACTTGGTACTAAGATCTACTAGTTAGATCTTAGCATCTACTTGCAATAAAATAAAAAATAATAATTAAAGTATAGAAATTAAATTATAATAAAAATAAAAAGCATAAAAATAAATATTATATTAATTAAAAAATTTATAATTTAAATACATAAAAAATAAATAAATAAAATAGGCTAATCTCTAATCTTGGATCGGCATTGGTAGAAAGATGGTGTAGAAGCCCAGCTCTTCTTCTCGGCATCCGTTGCTTTGAAGTAGCCTCTGATCCAAAGCTTGGCTCTACCCTATACCAAAGCTTCACCTTCATCGAAGATTCTCAATTTTGAAAGTCTGGGATCTTATTTATAGAGCTAGGAGGACTGGAAACTTTTCTATAGGCAATGTGGGACTAAGAAGGTCTTTGATCGTCAAAATAAGGAGAAATCTAAGTAAAAATTGGATTAAAAAGAGTCATAAATGAATTTTGTTGAAGTCTGGTAAAATCTAGCCATTCAATAGGAATCCAATGGACAAAAAAATGCCAAAATTGGATGTGTATCATCCCAGATCGGATTGAATTAAATTTTAACCATTGATCGTGCGTTGATGGAGAAAATCTGGCCGTTGATCGCATGTTGGGTGTCCTGATCATTGTTGGGAGCATTCTGGACCATTGGATCATCTTCTGGGTTAAGCACTGCCGTCGGATGGTGATCCACATGAAGTTTAAAGTAAGAAATTTCCTCCACCATTCGATCTTGACCACAAGCAACTAGAGCCGCACGATCGCGCAATTACTATTCCTATGGACCGCGTGAACCGACTGCACCGCACACTGCAATGAATCAGCACCTCCTATCACCGAGTGAAAGGTCCAAAATGCCCTATGAGCTATGATAGATTTTTTATAAATCCTTTAAGGATCTAGGTCCACCACGTGTCGCTCCATGATTCGCCGATTTCTTCTAAGCTGACGGTCCATGCTTGGATCATGGATCGGTTGACGGCTTCCACGGCTGAGTTGGCTAGCATGGCTAGCTTGGTGTGCTAGCTTTATCGACTTAGCTTAATGCATTTGGATGCGCGGGCTGATATGGCACGACGGCTTGAGCCGGCTGAGCCGTATGTTATTTTTTATTTAATTTTTATTTATTTTATTTCTTTAAAAATTCATATCTTCTTCATTTTAGCTTCATTTTATGTGAAACTTATTTCATTATGATCAAAAAATAAGCTCTTTCCATTGATTATAAAATTTTATTTTTTAATTTTTATTATTTTTTAATTAATTTTTTAATTAATAAAAAATATTAATTTCTTAAAAATATATATAAATTGATCATTAATTATTAAAAATTAATATAAATTAATTAATAAATTAATATTTTTATTGATAAATTTATGGTACTTATTACACCTCCAACTTAAGCTTTGCTCATCCTCGAGTAAAGAAAGAATTTAGTTTTAAATATCTTTTAACTTTAAAATTTTAAATTTTTTACTTAAGTAGTTTTCAAAATGACCATTGATATTCAGTAGAGTATAAGTAAGGTATATCATTAGGGTATTAATACTTATGAATAAAAAATTAAGTAAAAAATATTAAATTTTTCTAAATTTTTTCTAAATTATCCCACCTTTATCTCTGATTTGTCTAAACTTTTATATAGGCAAGTGTATTGTTACTTCGGCCCTTCATTTATTGATTTTTGTTTTTACGTTGCCTATTTTTTGATGTGAATATCATTGCTTACTTAGGCAATGGGATCCGATTACTTGATAAAAAATTAATATATTTTTTTTTAACATTGTACCACTATTGAGTGTCTTAATCTCTTAAGCTTTCTATTTGATCCATATAGTGAGTCTTGGGCCAATGACTTCCAAATCAGTTGGCTTTAGGATACTAGGTATAGAATACCCCTCGAACATACTAGCTCGAATCAAACAGGCTATGAGTTAAGACTAGCTTTACAACGAGCTTCTTTGCTCTTTCCACCTTTTGATGCAAAATTCAATACTTGCTTAGGCAAAAAAATCCAATTACTCAGTGAGAAGTACTTAAAAACTATTTTATTTTAATTTTTTTATATGAAGAAACGTATAGTTATCCTACATAAGCCCATAAAAAGTAAACTTTTCTTTGATGCTAGTAGAAAAAATTAGAAATGCTCAAAGAGAAAACTTTTTATGTTTTAGACTTAACTCTTTATTAGATTTTTTTAATGCTTGATCCCTCAATATTTCATAAATTCTTTGATTTGTGCATCAATTTTCTTTTAAAAATACTTAGTTTAATTCAATTCTTAAGCATAATCGGATGTCTAAATACTAAATACTCATTTTTTTGAGGATTTAAAATTTTAAAATTTTTATTTTTCTCTTCCTAACTTAATCAATATTATCCTCAATGGAGAAGAAAAAATAAAGAATGTAATAAAGAACATGAAAGAATATACCTGACTCAGTATATTTTTGGTCTAGCACATGCCTTTGAGAATTTGGGCTCTTCCTCCAACTTATTCAATATATCCTAAAAAAAATAAATTAAAAAAATAAATTAAATAAAAAAAAATAAATATTGGGTTGCCTCTCAATAAGCACTAAGTTTACCATCTTCAGTCAGACACAATGCAGCTTACTATCTTGTATCAAATATTAGATTGATAAATTCTAATAATTTTGAATTGTCAATCTCAGAAAGTTGATTTATAATCCCATTATTGATATAATCATTGTTAATCTTAGGGATATAATTTGTGACCCCATTCTTAAACCCATGTTTATTAAGAATTTCTCTTATTTGTTCTTCTAAAATGCTCATGAATTGAGTTTTTGAATTAGGAGTTAAGTTTAATGCACTGGATACTAGAAGGGTGTCTAAAGATGGGTTTAATTCTGGAGGTAAATTAATATGATCTTGCTTAAACAACTCCATTGATACTTCATTACATGCCTCTTGATTTTTGTAAGAAGAACTGGCTTCTAGGGTTGAAGAAAATAGGACATTAGGTTTATAAGTCTCGGGTAAATTATCTATTCTCTTTTTTCCTATGTCTATCTTATTTAAACTAGAACCAGCATCAGTACTAGTTCTGGACTTAGATTCTTCTCTGTGGTTAGTCTCAGTACTAATCTGTTCTTCTAAATTTTTATTTTGGCTAGCATCAGTACTAGCTTCTCTCACCTAATCTTGGTATGGGTCCATAAGAATCCTATAGCTTTTAAGTTTAGGAATTACTTTGGCATTCTCAAATTGAGGATTCTTAAGTAAGATATTAAATTGATAACTTGGTCCAGATGGTTGGTAGACATTTAGTGGGTTGTTTGAATTGGTAGGCTTGATAGTTGATCTAGTTCTCTTCTTATGTTAGACTCAACTAATTATCCAATTTGAGCTTCTAGCCTGATGATAGATTCTTGTTGAGTCAAGATCGATTGTTGTTGATTCAGAATTAATTGTTAAAGTTGGTTAAATCTATCGTCAGCTAGATTAGTCTGTTGAGGAGGTGGGTATGATAGCTGGTTGTTATATGATGGCTAGGAAGGCTAACTAGGCTAACCTTTGTTATAAGCATAGTTTTGGTATTGGGGTCTATTTTGATAGTTTTGGATAGATGAAATTTGGGTCTGAGCCTAAGTCTGTTGGGTTGTCCAAGAAAAATTATGGTGGTTGTTCCAATCTGGATTATATGAATTTGAAAATGGATCATTAATCAATTTGGAGTAACCTTGAGCAACTTGAACTTGTTGGATAAAATGTGAAAACTGTGTAGTATGATGGGTTGGGCAAGGTGATGTGAATTGTGTAGGAGGTTGTTGATCTAGGATTAGGAGTTGACCTAATTTCTGGGCAAGAAGATCAACTTTATCTAATTTTTGGATTATTAGATTTAGGTCAGCCATTTGATTATCAGATTTAATATGAATCAACCATTTAATTAAGTTCAATTAAATCAAAAAAAGTGATTTTCTATCGTGCATGTATTAGTGTAATCCTAATGTATGGTTCAAAATTTTTTAAATTTTTTTAAGAATATATATATATATTATTATTTTTATTATATCATTATATTATTTAATTTTATTTAATGATTTTATTTAATATTTTTAATTTAATTTAATTATTATTTTTAATATTTTTTTAGTTAGTTTAATTTTAATTTAATTTAATTTTTAATTTAATTTTTATTTTATTTTATTTTATTTTTGAAGAAAAAAGAAGAAGAAAGAAAGAAGAGTTCTAAAGAAGAGATCCTAAGGAGTCCTAGAACTAAGAAGAGAGAAAAGAATTAGATTTAATTAGGTTTGATGTTGGTTAGCAATCAAGTTGGTCAATCAATCCTAACTAAGGGTTATCCTAGATCTAGATAGCTCCTAACTGCCAAGGTCACCTTCAAGCCCTCCAAGTATAAGATCAGCCAATCAATTGGCTAGGTAAGTGTAAGGTTGGTGGGAATCCCCCCATTGCTTATCTTAGACATCAATTATGCTTGGTCAGATAAGCTAATAGAACTAATTAAAAACCACCTTTCTTCGAGCCCAATCGTCTCTGAACCATTTTTCTAGACACCAATCAAATTGACTAACCCTAACTTGGTGCAACTCTTAGGATTTCTTATCCTATGAGCTCGAGCTCCTAGGACTAATGTCTAATTGATTTTAAAATTAAAGGCTTAGGTCAATGCAGGATGCTGGTTGGTTATTTGTGGGCCAAGGAAGGGTGATCAAATCCCCACCTTATCTTGTTTAATTGGGTGTTGCCCTTAATTTGATTTAAAGATGCATATGCACAAGCACTTTCAACAAGGGATTCTATGCAACTAAAGTAGATGCATGAAATTGATTAAACTTAGGAGCTTACCTTGTCTCCAGCGATCATCAAAAAAAATAAAATTAAAATAAAACTAATATGTTGCATGCTCAAAGCAGTTAGGATTTCTAATCTTATCATGAGATTTTTAATTAGATTTAAGTGGATATATTTTTTTAAATTAGTGCCCGTAACTCCCACGCCAAGACCTCTCTTTCTCTTCTTTTTTCTGTGGAAAATACTAGAGTTTTTGACTCCTTAAAACATTGGAAGGTGGTGTCACACAATCTCCTCGTTTGACTAGGTTAAAACCTAGTTTTGAGGATTTTAAGGAGTCTAATGGGGCGTCCAACTCTTGGATGCCCCTTCCCACTTTTTTAGGCATGAATCCCTTCTATTCCACATGCAAAACAAAATAAAAATAAATGACAAAAAATTATTTAGCGTGGAGAGAAATGGGACACAAGAAAAAGAGGTGTTTTGGTCAAGAGGGACTCTTTCAAAAGAAAACAAACCCAAACCACTTTCCAAAATGGATCAAATTAGATTTGATTCAAAATCTTCAAAATAATAGGTGTGGGAAAACAATCCTTAGGCATGGAAATCATAGAAAAAATTTGAAAATAAAATTAGGTGGGCATGGAGAATATTTTTGCAAAGAAGGAAACAAGGAATCCTAGTCTAACTAGGATTCTCATGTATTGACTAGGTCAGACTAATTTTTAATTCAATTAAAATAGGATTAGTGTAAGCCTAATTATAAATGATCTTAGTCTAACTAGGAATCCAATTAAGTTAGATTTAAATCATATTTAAATCTAATTTAAATTCTAACTTAATTAGAAATTAGGTGGATTCAAATCCTAGTCCAACTAGAAATTATTTTTTTTGCAATTAGCTTATCCAATGAATTAATTAAATTTAATTTAATTAAGTTCAAAATAATTTTAGTTGAATCTAATTTAATTATACTTGATCTCAGCCCGAAAGCTCAATCAAATTGAGCTAATTACTTATCCAATTGTTAATCGATCCTCCTACAACACTTATATTAGGTCAAACATCAATCGTATTGATAGTTTGACCTTAGAATGATTCTAAATTATTGATTAACCATCTGATTAAGTGATAATCTCTTATGTGTGTAATCTTATAGGTTCAAACCTAAGTCGGTAGCAAAGGAACCAATTTCCATACCAGTCAAAGTAACCATCTAGCAATGGTTTCCAACCTTTAGATAGGTTGAATGTATGCAAAGCAATATTCTTAGAATCTTGGCCCATGGTTACCGTATAATTCATCCCTATGATCAATAATACTCTAGATTACTTCAAGTATACTATCAAATACTCATACAAGTCATCTCTATTATGTCTCAAAATTTTGCAAATCCTATGACTCCTTACGAGGATTACCTAGGCTTAAATTTTGCTAAATTGAAATACAATGAGTCATTCTCTTTCTAAAGTAAATCAGAAGTGGTCAATCCTATCTTGACTCACACACTAACTTTATAAGTACTTGACTGTACCTAGAAATCTTTCAGATCTATATTAGAAATATAGGCAATCCGATACCAAAGTACAGTGAGTTGCTTGTAAGTCACCATGATGGCCTCAGGTCAGAGGGACACTTATATCCATTGGTCTTAACTAGCTATTCTTGATAGTAGAGTGCTACATTGATCATGTTCAGTGTAGATATACTCTTATATCTCATCTGGATGCCATACCAGTATCTCTACACTACTTGGTTATGAGGACAACCAACGTATATGGCATACAGCGACGTACACTCGATAAGTTATTATACTTATTAATAACTTATTATTTAATCATGAATAATTTAAGAACCATCTGATATATCCTTCTTTATCGATTAATTATGGTTCTAAGAATTTCATCATACTTTAGGAGTTCATTTAAGAAAGATAGAACTTCTATGATGAACCAGCTAAATAACTATCATTATTAGATAATTCATATACTAATTTCAATCATCTATCAGTTAGATGATTGGCTTTAGGATATATTTTCCAACATAATTTTCTGAAAAAGTTTCAAGTAGAATATTGTAGGCTATTTTTTTAGTAATGTAGAGTACATTATGGCATCTGATGCTGCCATGTAGGTTATGTAATGGCATAAGTTCATTAGCAAGCTTGAAGAGGCAGCCTCTATCGATGGTTCAGTCCTAATATAGCACTGGAGCCATAGCTTAGGCTAAAGAACTGAAGGTACACCACAGGACCAACATACTCTACATCACTATCACCTTTGATTTTATATCATAGTGACGTCGACCTTTGGAAGATAAATGAATAAGGAGAACTTGACTAACCTATTTGCTAAAGCCTAGGAACTAAGAAGTTCTACAAGCTTAAGTGGAAGATAAGATATTTGATATTGTTCTAATTGGCTTTAGTCCAAGTGGGAGTTATTAGAAAATATCTCTTAAAGCCAATCATCTAAGTTGTAGATGATTGAAATTAGTATATAAATTATCAAATAATAATAGTTATTTGGCTTATTCATCATAAAAGGTCTATCTTCCTTAAATGAACTTCTAAGTTATGATGAAGTCCTTAGAACTACACTCAATCGATAAAGAATGATTTATCAGATAGTTCTTAAATTGATCACGATCAAATGATAAGTTATTAACAAGGATGATAACTTATCGAGGATAGGTCACTGTATATCATATGCATTGGTTTTCCTCATAATCAAGTGATGTGGAGGCACTGGTATGGCATGTAGACAAGATGTAGGAGTATATTTGCACTGAACGTGATCAATATAGCACTCTTCTATCAAGAGTAACTAGCTAAGACCAATGGATATAAGTATCCCTCTGATCTGAGATCACCATGGTGACTTACAAGTAACTCATTGTACTTTGGTGCCGAACTACTTGTATTTCTAATACAGGATCGAAAGGCTTCTGAGTATAGTCAAATACTTGTAGAGTCAGTGTATGAGGCTGAAGGAAAAAACTTATTTTTCGGATCAGGTTCGTTCAGATTTGATTGGATTTGGAGGAATATTTCAATTTTTTTTTTTAAGATTCTAATCAGATCTAATCTTATTGATCAGATAATAAAAATAAAAATAAAATAAAGATAAAAATTAAAACTAATTTAATTATACCTTTATTTTGGATAATTCAATTATCTTATGATGATCCTAATGTTTGCCTAAGATTCTGGATATAGCCATGCAAGTGCCTAGCCTCTACCAATATCAACTCGGGCAAAATCTGAAGATCTTCTCCTTCTCAATCAATCATCCAAAAATTAGATCTAGATATGATCTTTAAGGTCTTCAAAATGACTTTTGAAGAACAGCCGTTGTCTCTTGCAGTAGTGCTGCCTTTTTTCTTTCCTAGCGCCTTTCACTTGCTTGGATTGCACCTTCTTCATGCCCAAAGTCCCTTGGGCATGGAGAGGAGAGAGAGGACTAGAGGATGGCATGGAGAAGGAGGGAGAGGGGCTATGTGGCATGGGCTAAAGTCAGAAGAAGTAAATTCTAGGCGCAGGCAGGATTTATATAGAACCTACTGTGCCATGCAGTGCCACAACATCCTGGCCAATCATGGCCTTTGGTGCAATCAGATCTAAATCTGATTGGTGGGATGACATCATCTGATCCAATCAGATTAGAGACCCTCAAAACTCTCCTTAGGTGGTGCCAAGACTGGGTCAAACAAGTCTTCTTGGTGCCACCTAATTTAATCTCCTGAAGCAACTGGAGTCCCATCTGTATGGGACTCCATCTTCTATCCTCATGGGGCGCACGCCTCCCTAGGCGTGCACCCCTTTTTTGTTTGCTTTTTAGTAGGGGACAAGCCCCTTAGGTTCTCTTCAATAGGTGCATGACACATGGACAGATGTCAAAGTGTCAATGGTCAATATTTGACCAAGTCAAAGACAAGAATTTAGCAGGTGATGAAAAATGGCAGGTGTTGTCTTAAATTTATCTTATAAATTAAGACAACCCTTTTCTGACTTGGACAAGCTCCAGTCAGACCAAGTAAAGGCCTCTGAGTGAGCACAAACTCCTTTGGCTCAGTTGAGACAACTTTAATGATATGTAAAAGAAGAACGTTAGGTTCAATCGAGTGCTAGCACGATTTTCTTGAACCTAATTGAATCTCATTCAGATCAATTGAACTAGGATTAGTTCAATTGATGATCACCAGATTCAAACCCTTATTTGTGTGACCCAGTTAGGTTCAGTTCTGTATGGTAATGGGATATGTCATGATCTCTATCATCGACATCATCGAAACTCCTTTCGATGGATCAGAACTCTTCTGATTTCGAACAGCTAGAATGATCGATCATCTAAATCATTCTAATTGCTCCCAAAATCCACCAGTGACACCTAGCAGTATATGGTGGCAACCCATCAGAGCTGAATGCGAACCTCTTGGTGCAGCTACCTGTGTGATTAAGTTCTTCTATCTTGAGCCCCGATCAGATTAGGGTTAAGGTGAACTCGTCAAACCCTAGTTTCTGTCATATGATGTAATCATTCGATTCAAGTCCGATGTGAAAATCCTAAATAGAAACTCTTTCTATTATTTCACTCTCTACCATGGCCATGGGCTTCTGGACTTGATTCTCATGATCATCATAGGGCTGCTCCTCTATCCACCGAGGTAGATAGATTCCATCTTGATGCAATCCAAGTTCCTACAATGAACATGCTATAGCCAACATACACCTCAGGGTTCCGAATGGCTAGGAGATCGAGTAATGGTGTAGTCAAACTATAACACCCTCAAGGTGAACTGCCGATGCACCTCAGGTCAAAGAACCAGACACACTACTGCAGCATCGAGTCAGTCATTGACGAGAAGGTAGACTTCCTAATGACTACTCGAGGTGGTCACGCTCAGTGCCCTCGTTCTCTAACGAGTACCTATACTCTCGCTCCGGTGTCTCCACACCATAGACTCAAGACTCATCTACTAAAGAGAAGCGATTGTACACCAACCTTTCTGGATCAATCACCATCCTCATGATGATCCTATGGTCGGGAGCATTTTATGAGTTAATAATGATTATTCATGTCTTAAATTTTCAACTCTTGAAAATATGAATTATCATTACCATTAACTCAAAGGATGTATCACAGACACTAAATACACATATGTGATAGAAAATAACCCATTTTATTGATTTATAGTCAAAATTATAATTTTGCCCCTAGAAGTGTATTACAAGTGTCAGCCAATTCTGGCTTCTAGGGCACATATATCTAACAATCTCCCACTTGTCCTAAAGCCAATTGGCTACAAGTCTAAGTCCCATCTTCTCAAGGTGGGCTTCGATCTTCTGCTGGCCCAATGCTTTGTAAGTGGGTCTGCCACATTATCTGTGGAGTTGACTCTCTTGACCTCGACGTAACCCTTCTCGAGGTAATCGCGGATGAGGTGGTATCGCCGCTCAATGTGCTTGGATTTTTGGTGAGACCTCGGCTCCTTAGCAAGGGCTATGGCGCCATTATTGTCGCAGTATAGAGGAATGGCATCTGATGGCATTACTCCAATTTCTGCAGCAAACTTCTTATACCAGAATGCTTCCTTCGCAGCCTTCTGATGCAGCGATATATTCTGCTTCCATGGTGGAATCTGCTATCACTGTTTGCTTGAAACTCTTCCAGCTGACAGCACCACCATTGCACACAAACAGACTCCCAGATGTCGACTTTCGATCATCTATATCGGACATGAAATCCGAGTCTGTGTATCCCTGGACTTGGAGTTCTCCATTACCAAAGACCAACATCATATCCTTAGTTCTTCTTAAGTACTTAAGGATACATTTCACAGAAGTCCAGTGTTCTTCACCTGGATTTGACTGATATCTGCTTGTGACACTCACAGCATGGGCTATATCAGGTCGTGTACATAGCATGGCATACATGAGGCTCCCTATTGCAGAAGCATAAGGGATCTTGCTCATGCGTTCTATTTCCTCAGGTGTGCTAGGGCACATCTTCTTGGAAAGATGAATACCATGTCTGAAGGGTATTAATCCCCTCTTAGAGTTTTCCATACTAAACCTCTTTAGTACTTCCTCTATGTACATCTTCTGTGAAAGTCCTAGCATCCTATTCGGTCTATCCCTATAGACCTTAATTCCTAGAATAAAGGATGCTTCACCTAGGTCTTTCATGGAGAATTCCTTGGACAACCATATTTTGACTGATGGTCAACATGGGAATATCATTCCCAATAAGGAGGATGTCATCCACGTACAATACGAGGAAGACAACAGCGCTCCCACTGACCTTTTTGAAAACACATGGTTCCTCTTCATTTTTGATGAAACCAAATATTTTGATCACATCATTGAAATGAGTGTTCCAGCTCCGAGATGCTTGCTTAAGTCCATATATGGACCTTTGCAGCTTGCAAACCTTGTGATCAGTATCACTGGATGTGAAACCTAGCGGCTGTTCCATATAGATATCTTCCTCAAGATATCCATTTAAGAAACCATTGTTTTCACGTCCATTTGCCATATTTCATAATCGAAATAGGCTGCAATAACGGCAAGCAATGTGCGGATGGATTTTAGCATAGCCTATTGGGAAAAGGTATCCTGATAGTCAATGCCTTCGCATTGACTATAACCTTTTGCCACTAAGTCTAGCCTTGAATGTCTCCACATTTCCATCTGCACCAATCTTTCTCTTGAAGATCCATTTACACCCAATAGGTACTATACCTTCTGGTGGATCTACCAAGGTCCAGACTTGGTTTGAGTGCATCGAGTCAATTTCTGACTGCATTGCCTCTAAGCCATTTCTCGGAGTCGATATCTGATATCGCCTCATTGTAGGTTTTGGGATCATCACCATGAGCACCATTACCTACGAGGAACATTTTCTCTACTTCCTCTGAAATAATACCTAAGTATCTCTTCAGGGGATGGAAAACTCTTTTCGATCTACGAGGTGGAGGAGGTAGTGTTCTTATTGGCTCAACCTGATTTGGTTCCAATTGGTCCTTAGCTCGTTGTACTTGTGAGACTTTCTCATCAAGCTTGATCTGCTTTCCAATGCCGCTATCTTGAATAAACTATTTTTCAAGAAAGATGGCATGTCGACTCACAATCACATTGTGGTCTTCTGGAATGTAGAAATAGTATCCTAATGACTCTTTAGGATATCCTATGAATCGAGCTCTAAAGGACCTAAAGTCTAACTTGTCTGCTTGTTTGTCTTTTGACATGAGCCGGACAACCCCAAATTCTGAGATGACTCAGACTTGGTTTCTTACCATGCCATATCTCATACGGTGTGGTAGGAATGGTTTTAGAAGGAAACCCTATTCAGTAAGTATATTGCAGTTAACAGACTATATCCCCAAAGAAAATCAGGGAGGTCTGTGAAGCTCATCATGGATCGGACCATATCTAATAGAGTTTAGTTCCTTCATTCTGAAATTCCATTGAGTTGAGGTGTTCCTGGATGGAGTCCATTGAGAGACTATGCCATTTTCCTTGAGATAGTCTAGGAAATTTCGGACTAAGGTATTCACCTCCTTCGATCTGATCGAAAGAACCTTAATGGAGTTTTTCAGTTTGCTTTTTCTACTTCATGTCTGAATTCTTTGAACTTTTCAAAAGGCTTCAGACTTATGTCTCATAAGATACACATACCCATACCTGAGATAAATCATCGATAAAGGTTATGAAGTAGACAAAGTTGCCTCTAGTCGGCACATCAAATGGGCTGCACACATCAGTATGTACTAGGGACAAGGTAGATCCATGGCCCTTTTCCCATGTCCTACAAAAGGGAGTTTAGTCATTTTGCCTTGAAGACAATGATTCATAAATTGGATATGACTCGAAAGTCAATGGACTCAATAGCCCTGATTTTTCTCCTAATTTGTTAATCCTATCTTCTGCTATATGACCTAAGCCTTAGGTGCCATAGATATCTATCATTTGGACTATCCCTAGGTCTTTTTGATCTTATGGCATTCACATTTTGCTCGATAGTTAAAGAATAGGATACATCAATATGTAACTGATAAAGACCGTTAATAAGAAAACCACTTGCAATTTTATTTCTTTCATAAAGAATATTACAATGGTCCTTAAGAAAACTAATTACATAGCCTTCTTGTGCTAAACATGAAATAGAAATCAAATTTCTACTTGCAGCAGGCACATAATAACAGTCTTTAAATACTAAATCTAAGCCAAATGGTAGTCAAAGAGGATAGATTTTCATGGCTACAGCAGCAACCCTTGCTCCATTTTTGATGCATAGGATCATTTCACCATCCCTCAGCCTCCTACTATCCTCAAGACCCTACATAGAAGTGCATAAATGAGCACTAGAACCAGAGTTAAGCACCCAATTGGATGCAAAAGAAACCATAAGGTTAGATTCAATAATGAGCATACCTCTAGAAGGACCTATCTCCTTCTTATTCTCCAGTGGCCATCAGTATTACAATGAAAATAGTTTTCTTTGTCAGCAGCTTTCTTCTTCAACTCTGCCTTCTTTTTCTTTCCACCTTCCACCTTCTACTTTTTCATAGACTTCTTCTTCTTTCCAAAAAGCTTTCTCTTGGAAGAAGTCCATTCCATAGCAAGTACTGAGCCTTTAGAATCTTTCATGAAAAGCTCGATAATAACTAGCATATTCATAAGCTCGGTCAGAGTATTCTGAAGTTTATGCATATGGTAGTTCATGATGAATTGCCCGTATGCATCAGTCAAGGATTGCAGAATTATATCATTATGTAGATCCTGATCTAACTTCACTCCAAGCTTCTCAAGCTCTTCCAAGTTCTTGATCATCATCAGACAATGATCTTGGATTGATTGCCCATCATGCATTTTAGCCTTAAATAGTCGTTTAGTGATATGATATTTGGCTGCGCGACTCTATTCACCAAACAACTCTTGCAGGTGAGCCAGCATTTGGTGGGCAGTCTTGATATCTTTATGTTGGTGCTAAAGCTCATCAAATATCGAGCCCAACATGTAGTATCTAGCCTTATTATCTTCATCCATTCATTTATCAAGAGACACTCTTTGTTTAGCGGATGGACGAGCTGGTAAGGTGGGGGAATGCTAGTCCAATACATGAGTCAACTTCTCAAAATCTAAAATAATTTTAAAGTTTCAGAGCCAATCCTTGTAATTGGGTTTGGTCAATCTATGGGTGTCTAGGATATGGGCTAGTGGATTTGACACAAACATTTTTTTTTTTTGGTAGAGAGTCAAAATTTCTAGTTAGATTTTATAATTAAGACTTGTCCAATTTGTTTAAGAATTTGATTTTTAAATAAATTAGCTCTCACTATTTTCTCGCATCCCTACACTCCCTCTGTAGAGATGCAAAAATTTTCATAATTACTGATTTCTAGAGGGTAGTGTAGTCCCACCAACTGACTCATCACCTCATCTAACAGTTATTGGTGATGGATTAGCCAATGAGTGAACAACTCTTATCCAATGATTCTCTAATCATGGTGCACCCAGACTTGATCTCTAACTGATGAATCTCACCATGCCCAGAATATTGATCCACTTCTTAGTTAAGTCAGATCCACCATTTGCATAGATTGGATTCCTAATTAGGTCTTTCATCATATCCAGAATATTGAGCCTAATCCATCCTCCAGCCCATAGCATCTAATAACTAATAAATATGGTTGTGTCTTCCTGATGCAACTGAATGACTATGATCAGTCGAGAACAATCAACCCCGAAAAGAGCCCACACATCTATAATGGTGGAAGACCTTAGACTTAATCTTTTCTTAGAAAGATTTGATTTAGGTCTCTTTAAACTTGACTTGACATAGTCATAACCATTATGACTAACCTAGTGGCATGGGTTAGCTCGAATTGTTAGCCACCTTAGATCAGGACTGGGTCGACAAACATGGCTAGGTAAGTGAGACTGATGGAAGGGATATGTCATTTACTCGATAAGAATGCATTTGAGTTGAGTAGCTCCCAATTAAAAATCAATTGATCGTATCTGCCAAACTTATCTTAGACACTAAATTATTAAGCTAGAACCAATTGAGTTAGCCTACAATCCAGACTCTAACCATTGAGCCTAACTAGGTCTTAACTTAATCAATCACTCATGTGACTCAATCTTGACCCAGACTTAATCCTATTAGGCTGGTCAATTTAAGTACTCCTGATCCCACCTAACCAATTCTTGATTCGGTTTGATCAATCGCTAGACCTAATTGAGCTACCCAAGTCCAAACCTAATTTTATGAATAAATCTAACAATTTTTAATTTTAGATCTAATTGATATTTCATAATCTTAATTCTCAATTAAGTTTAGGGTTCATAAATAAAATATGTATATAAAATCCTAGGGTTTCATGATCTAGGATTTTATAGAAAATAAATTTTTTAATTTTTGATTAAGGTCGAACGTGTAGCACCCCTACACACCATAAGAACATCCCATCGAATGAAAAGAGAGGGTCTTTAAACCCTACTTCATTCTTATGACCGAACAACCAAGGGGAATATCTTAATTAGCAATATTATAAATCTACAAAACCAGTTAGATCTACATCATATATCATATATATAAAAATTAATCTAACTAAAAATAAATTTTACATACATCTCATGTATCATATCATGCATATTTTTAGATCTAAATTATCTCATAAATATTTAAAAAATAAAATTTAAATTTGATCATATCAAATTAAAATTTATTCTAGAAAATTTTGTAGAACTATTCTACAACTAGTTTAAACATGCATCTATCATATCTCATATGAACAAATTAAATAAATTTATTTTTTATTTTTTAGATCTAATTATAATATTTATAATATCAAAAAAATAGTAAGTAAATAGATCTAAAAATTATAATTAATTAAATTAAAATTATGATCATGCTAGATTACACATAGAATAATTCTATTCCTAGTCTAGTCATGCATCTCATATATCTTAGATCTAGATTATTCAATTTTTAATTTTTTAATTTTAGATCTAATCATATCTAATGTAATATCTAAAATTATATAATTATCAAATTAAAAATAAATTAAAATTAGATCTAATGAATTATGAAACCTAGCTTTGATACCAGTTGAAGGAAAAAATCTATTTTTCGAATCAGGTTCATTCAGATCTGATTGGATTGGGAGGAATATTTTAAAAAAAAAATTTCTAAGATCCTAATCAGATCTAAAATTTCTCAGATCTAATTTATTTATCTGATAATAAAAATAAAAATAAAATAAAAATAAAAATTAAATTTAATTTAATTATATCTTTGTTTTGGATAATCCAATTATCCTACGATGATCCTGATGTTTGTCTGAGGTTCTGGATATAGCCACACAAATGCCTGGCCTCTATCGATATCCACTTAAGTAGAATCTAAAGATTTTCTTCTTCTTAATCAATCTTTCAAAAATTAGATTTAGATCTGATCTTGACGGTCTTCAAAATGGCTTTTGAAGAATAGTCATTGTCTCTTGCAGCAATGCTGCCTTCTTTCCTTTCATGGTGCCTTTCACTTGCTTGGATCGCACCTTCTTGATGCCCAAAGTTCCTTGGGCATGGAGAGGAGAGAGAAGACTAGAGGGTGGCATGGAGAAGGAGGGAGAGGGGCTATGTGGCATGGGCTAAAGTCAGAAGAAGTAAATTCTAGGTGCAGATAGGGTTTATATAGATCCTGCTACGCCATGCAATGCCACATCATCCTGGCCAATCATGGTCCTTTATACAATCAGATCTAAATCTGATTGATGGAATGACATCATCTGATCCAATCAGATTAGAGATCCTCAAAACTTTTCTTAGGTGGCGCCAAGACTGGGTCAAACAAGTCTTCTTGGCGCAACCTAATTTAATCCCTTGAAGCAACTGGAGTCCCATCTGTATGGGACTCCATCTTTTACCCTCATGGGGTGCATTCCTCCCTAGGCGTGCATCCCTTTCCTATGTACTTTTTAGCAGGGAACAAGTCTCTAAGTTCTCTTCTATGGGTGCATGACACATGGGCAGATGTCTAAGTGTCCAAGGTCAATATTTGACTAATGTCCGAAGACAAGATTTAGCAAGTGATGAAAAATGATAGGTGTTGTCTCAAATTTATCTCATAAATTAAGACAATCCTTTTTTGACCTAGATAAGCTCCAATCAGACCAAGTAAAAGTTTTTGAGTGAGCCCAAATGCATTTGGCTCAGTCAAGACAAGCTTTAATGATTGTTAAAGAAGAACATTAGGCTCAATCGTGTGCTAGCATGATTTTCTTGAACCTAATTGAATCTTATTCGAATCTTGAATTGGGTTAATCTGATTGATGATATTTAGATTCAAACTCTTATTTGTATGATCTAGTTAGGTTCGGTTTCGTATAGTAATGGGATATATCATGATTTTTATCATCAACATCATCGAAATATCTTTCGATGGATCAGAACTTTTCTGATTCAGATAACTAGTATGATCGATCATCCAAATCATTCAAATTGCTCCCAAAATCCATCAGTGACATCTAGCAACATATGGTGGCAACCCATCAAAACTAAAAGTGAATCTCTTGGTGCAGTTACCTATGTGATTAAGTTTCTCTATCTTGAGCCCTGATTAGATTAGGGTTAAGGTGATCTCATCAAATTCTAATATCCATCATATGAATTAATCATTCGATTCAAGTCCAATGTGAAAGCCTTAATAGAAACTCTTTCTATTATTTCACTCTACCATGGACATGGGCTTATGGACTTGATTCTTATTATCATCATAAGGCTACTCATCTACCGAGATAGATAGATCTCCTATTGGTGCAATCCAATTCCTACAATGAACATGCTATAGCCAACATACACCTCGGAGTTTTGAATGGCTAAGAGATCGAGTTATGGTGTAGTCAAACTATAACACCCTCAAGGTAAACTATCGATGCACCTTAGGTCAAAGAACCAAACACACTACTGCAGCTTCAAGTCAATCATCGATGAGAAGGTAGACTTTCTCATGACTACTCGAGGTGGTCACGTTTAGTACCCTCATTCTCTAACGAGTACCTATACTCTCACTCTAGTATCTTTACACCGTAGAGTCAAGACTCATCTATCCAAAAGAAGTGATTGTACACCAACCTTTTGGATCAATCACTATCCTCATGATGATCCTATAGTTGGGAGCATTTTATTAGTTAATAATAAAAATTCATGTCTTAAATTTTCAACTCTTGAAAATATGAACTATCATTACCATCAACTCAATGGATGTATCACAGACACTTTAAAATACACACTATGATAGAAAATAACCCATTTTATTATTTATAGTTAAAATTATAATTTTGCCCTTAGAAGTGTATTACAAGTGTCAGCCAATCTGGCTTCTAGGATACACACATATCTAACAGAGTCAAGATGGGATTGACCACTTCTGATTAACTTCAAGAAGCAAATGTCTTGCTGTATTTCAATATAGTAAAACCTAGGCTTAGGTAATCCTCGTGAGGAGTCATAGAATTCATAAAATTTTGAAATATAATATGAATGACTTGTATGAGTGTTGACAGCTAACTCAAAGTCATCTTGAGCATTATTGGTTAAAGAAATAAATTATACAGTAACCATAGGCCAGGGTTCTAAGAATGTTACTTTGCATACATTCGATCTATTCGAACATCGGGTACCATTGCTAGATGGTCATTTCAATTGGTGCAGAAATTGGTTTCTATGCTACTGACTTAGGTTTGAACCTATAGGGTCACATACATTATAGGTTGTTACCTGGTCAGATGGGTGATCGATGATTAAGAATCATTCAGTGATCAAATCATCAATGCGATTGACGATCGATCAAGTGTAAGTATTGTAGGAGGATCGATTAGCAATTTGATTGCTAATTGGCTCAATTTGATTGAGTAATTTGGCTTAAATTAAATCAAATTAGATGATCTTTTAATTATTCTCCTAGTTAGACTAGGATTGTCTTTTAATTAGGTTAACTCAATGCTAATTAAAATTGGGTTTAAAAAGGTTTGACCTAGTCTTAATAGAAGAGTCCTAGTTGGACTAGGACTTTTTCTTTCCCTTATGCCTAAGAAGCCATACCATAATTGTTTTCCACACCATTTTTTTTTTTTACTATTGGTGTGAGAATTCTCATGCTGAGAATTCTCATGCCAATAAGGAATCCATGCCCCCTTCTTTGGTTGTTTAGGGAATTAGTTTGGATAAGTCAAACTAAGAAAGAAGGGATAGAGTTTTAAAACATAAAAGCTCTTCCTTCCTTTAGGTATTTTTTCCCATGCCCCATATTATTTTTGTATGCTCTTTCTCTCTAGGTTTTGTGCATGATTTTTTGTTAAGCCCATGCCACAAAAATAGGAGAGGCATCCAAGAGTTGGACACTCCCCAAAACTCCTTCAAAAGAATCCCAAAAGACTAGGATTTGGCCTAATCTTCCCCTATATAAGTGGTGCCACCTATTTTTATGGGTGTGGGCATGAAAACCCTTGGGAATTCCATGCAAATTCAAGAGGAAAAAGAGGAGAGGGCGTGGGAGTTTGTGGGTGCCTTCTTTCTTGCAAGGATTGATTTATTTTGGACATCATATGGATGATGTCCTATTGAGACAAGGTGAAGAGAAGAAGGTTTTCTCTTAGGTTCTCCTAGAGAACCTTTCTCTTATCCATATTTTGTAAGTTTTTCTATCAAAAAAATTAGAGAGGAAGAGATGAGGGGCCTGGAGGATGGGTGCTCTAAGGAGTTGAGGCATGGTGGTTTGTTTTGGACATGATTTGACCATATCCTGATGAGAGAAGAAGAAGAGAAGAAAGTCTTCTCTTAGGATTTCTTTAAGAGCTCTTCTTCTCCATCTTTTTCGTGAGATTTTTTCATGGAAAAAATTAGAGAGAAAAGAAGAGAGGGCATGCAAAAATTCTAGAGGAGAAGATCTCCTATTGTCCTGGCATGGAAATGTATTCAGGACATCAGTGGTTGATGTCCTAAAAGAGAAAATATGTCTTCTCTTAGGGATTTTTCTTAACTTTTTATTTTCTTCCTTTTGGAAGATCCAAGAGTTGGTTCTCTTTCTTTATCCTCCTCATAATCTTCATCTCTTGGAGTGTCCAAGAGATCTGAAGATATTTTTACAGATCAACTATTAGAAGGGATTCGTGAAAAGCTAGCACTCCGAGCGGATCTTCATTCGACGAATCTCCGATCAGAGTGATGACTTCATGTGGACAACCTGTAGAGGCTGGACATGCTGTGTGGCTCCAAGCAACAAGGACAATATTGGATATCAGCTGCAGTATTCTTGACCCATGCAAAGATAAGAGATTCGATCTCTTCTTGACCTAGATATGATCTAGGATTTCTAGAATAGTTCTAGATTTATGGTATTGATACGATCAATACTAATCTAATTTATTTTTTAGATTTATATATACATCATGATATGTCATAGGTCCTAGATATAGGGTTTAGTGATTAGATCACATGCATTATTAGATTAAATAGTATAATCTATATCTTCTGCTGCGTCTTGTTTCGAAAAAATTTTAAAATATATGCATGAAACCCTGCATATTTTTCAACACAAAGATCAAAAACATATCCTTAGTCCTTCTCAAGTATTTAAGGATATACTTCATAAAAGTCTAGTGCTCTTCCCCTGGATTCGACTGATACCTACTTGTGACACTCACAGCATGAGCAATATCAGATCATGTACGTAGCATGGCATACATAAGGCTTCCTATTGCTAAAGCATAAGGAATATTGCTCATGCATTCAATCTTCTTAGGTATATTGGGGTACATTTTTTTAGGGAGATGAATGCCATGTTTGAAGGGCACTTGTCCCCTTTTAGAGTTTTTCATGCTAAACCTCTTTAGCACCTCCTCTATGTACATCTTCTGTGAGAGATCCAGCATCCTCTTTGGTCTATCCTTATAGACCTTAATCTCCAAAATAAAGGATGCTTCTTCTAGATCTTTCATAGAAAACTCTTTCGACAACCATATTTTGATCGAGGTCAATATGAGAATGTCGTTCCCAATTAGGAGGATGTCATTCATGCATAGTATGAGGAAGACAATAGCACTACTACTGATCCTCTTGAATACATAAGACTCCTTCTCATTTTTAATGAAACCAAATGATTTGATCACATCATTAAAATGAGCATTCTAGCTCCGAGATGTTTGCTTTAGTCCATATATGGACCTCTATAGCTTGCAAACCTTATGATCACCATCATTGATTGTAAAACCAAGGGGCCATTTCATATAAATATCTTACTCAAGATATATTTAAGAATGCCATTTTCATGTCTATCTGTCATATTTCGTAATCAAAATAGATTGCAATTGCAAGCAACATGCGAATGGATTTAAGCATGGCTACTGGTGAGAAGGTATCTTAATAGTCAATGCCTTCATGCTGACTATATCCTTTCACTACTAACCTAGGTTTGAATATCTCCACATTCCCATCTGCACCTATCTTTCTCTTGAAGATCTATTTACACCCAATAGATACTATACCTTCAAGTAGATCTACCAAGGTCCAGACTTGGTTCAAGCATATTGAGTTAATCTTTGACTTCATTGCCTTTAGCCATTTCTCAGAGTCGATATCTGATATTGCCTCATCATAGGTTTTGGGATTGTCACCATAAATCCCATTTTTTATGAAGAACATTTTCTCTACATCATCTAAAATAGTACCTAAGTACCTCTTAGGAGGATGAAAAATCTTACTTGATCTATGAGGTGGAGGTAGTGTGTGGATTGGCTCAGACTGACTAGGTTCCACAGGTTTCTTGGTTTATTGCTCTACGGAGACTTTTTGCTCAAGCCTGATCTGTCTTCCATTGCCACCATCTTGAACTAACTATTTTTAAAAAAAAATAGCATGTCGACTTACAATCACATTATGGTCTTCAGAAAGATAGAAGCAATATCCTAATTACTCTTTAGGATATCTAATGAACTAAGTTCTAAGGGACCTAGACTCTAACTTATCTGCCTGCTGTCTCTTAACATATGCCAGACAATCCCAAATTCTGAGATGACTTAGACTTTGCTTCTTACCATACCATATCTCATACAATATGGTAGGAATAGTTTTAGATGAAACTCTATTTAATAGATAAATAGCTATCATTAAACTATGTCCCTAAAGAAACTCAGTAAGGTCCTTAAAGCTCATCATGGATCGGACCATATCTAATAGGATCCAAATTTTTTCATTCTAAAATCCTGTTGAGTTGAGGCATTCCAGGTGGAGTCCATTGTGAGACTATGCCATTATCCTTGAGATAGTCCAGAAATTTTTGACTAATGTATTCACCTCCTTGATCTAATCGAAGAACCTTAATGGACTTTTCAGTTTGCTTTTTTATTTCATGTTTAAATTTCTTAAACTTTTTAAAGGCTTTAGACTTGTGTTGCATCAGGTACATATACCTATACCGAAATAGATCATCAATAAAGATGATGAAGTAGAAAAAGTTGCCTTTGGCTGGCACATCAAATGGACTGCACACATCTACATGTACCGGGGAAAATAGGTCTGTGGCCCTTTTCCCATGTCATACAAAAGAAAGTTTGATCATTTTATTTTGAAGGCATGACTCACAAATTGGATATGACTCGAAAGTCAACGAACCCATTAGTCCAGATTTTTTAAATTTGTTAATCCTATCTTTAGCTATATGACCTAGCCTAAGATATCATAGATACCTTTCATTATCCCTAGGTCGTTTTGATCCTATGGCATTCACGTTTTGCTTGACATTAAAAATAGAAATATCTACATGTAACTAATAGAGACTGTTAATTAAGAAACTACTTGCAATTTTATTTCTTTCATAAAGAATTGTACAATGGTCCTTAAAGAAACTAATTACATAGTTCTCTTATGCTAAATATGAAACAGAAATCAAATTCTTGCTTGCAGCATACACAAAGTAATAATCTCTAAGAACTAAGACTAATCCAGATGGTAGTCAAAAAGGGTAGGTTCCCATAGCCACAATAGCAACTCTTGCTCCATTTTCGATGCATAGGATCATCTCACCATCTATCAGCCTCCTGCTCTCCTCAAGACTCTATATAGAAGTGCACAAGTGAGCACTAGAACTAGAGTCAAGCACCCAACTGGATGTAGAAAAAATCGTAAGGTTAGTTTCAATGATGAGCATACCTCTAGAAGGACCTACCTCCTTATTCTTCAGGTTGGACAGGTATGAAGGATAGTTTTGCTTTCAATGACATCGGTGTTACAGTGAAAATATTTTTTTTTGTCCATGGCTTTCTTCTTTGGTTCTTCCTTATTCTTCTTCTTTTCCTCAACTTTTTGCTTCTTCGCAGACTTCTTTTTCTTTCCAAAAGATTTTTTTTTGGAGGAAGTCTGCTCCACTACAAGAACTAAGCTCTTTGAACCTTTCATAGTTTGCTCAATAGTGACCAGCATATTCTTTAACTCAGCCATGGTGCATTAGAGCTTATTCATATAAAAGTTCATGATGAATTGCCCATATAAATCAATCAAGAACTGTAGGATCATATCAATCTATAGGTCCTTGTCCATTATGATACTAAGCTTCTCAAGCTTTTCTAGATCCTTGATCATCATCAGACAATGATCTTGGACTGACTGTCCATCACTCATATGCACTTTGAAAAGTCTCCTCGAGACTTAATAACATGTTGCATGACTCTGTTCACTAAACAACTCTTGTAGGTGTGTCAATATTTGATGAGCAGTCCTAATGTCTTCATGTTGGCACTGCAACTCATCTAACATTAAGTCCAACATGTAGCACCTGACTTTGTTATCATCGTCTGACCACTTCTCATAAGATACTCTCTATTCGGTAGTTGGACAAGCTGGTAGAGTGGAAAATTTTCTGGTCCAATACATAAGACAACTTCTTGGAACTCAAAATAATTTTCAAGTTTTGGAGCCAATCCTTATAATTGGGTTCGGTTAGTCTGTGGTTATCTAGGATTCGGGCTAGGAGGTTTGATGTAGATATTTTTCTGTAGAGAGTCAAAATTTCTAGTTAGACTTGTAATTTGAATTAACCAATTTATTTAGAGATTTTATTTTTAAACAAATTTAGGCTTCTGCTATTTTTTTGGATCCCTATACTTCTTTAGCAGAAATGCAATAGTCTCCACATCAAAATTTTTAGTGGATAGTGCGATCCTACCAACTAGCTCACCACCTTACTTAACAGTTATTGGTGATGAGTCAAGTGATGAGTGGACAACTATTATCCAATATTTCTCCAAACATGGTGTACCCAAACTTGGTTTCTAATTCATGAAGCTCATAATTTTTGAAATATTGCTCCACTTCTTGGTTATATTAGATCCATCATTTGCATGAACTGGATTTTTGATTGAGATCCTCACCGTATCTAGAATATTGAGCCTAACCCATCCTCCAATCTGTAGCATCCCATACTTAATAGATTCAAGAAAAATCTGATTTTCCTATCATATCGATCTGATCTGATCTGATTTAAGGTAGAATTTTTTAAATTTTTTTAAAGATCCAATCAAATTTAAGAGTTTCAAATCTGATTGGTATAATCTGATATTAAAAAATTAAATTAAAATAAATTTATAACAACTATTGTTACCTGATTTTGGATAAACAATTTATCCTACTGATGATCTGATGAAGCCTAAGGTTCTGGATGGAGTCGTGCATGCGCTCGACCTCTACCAAGTCCACTTAGGTCAGATCTAGATGCCCTCTCATTTTAGATTTGATCTCCAAATATTAGATCTGAAGTCAATCTGTAGAGCCTTTGAAATAAACTTTGATGGTAGCACCTTCGTCTCTTGATCCAGGAACTAGTCGCCCAGCATTGCAAGATCAGGGAGCATCCTTTGATCTCTAAATTTTGCCCAACTTCTTGAAAGTGGAGAAGAGGAAGAAGATCAGAATATGGGGCATGGAAATGCTGGGGCTTCATTGTAGAGAAATTGCGATGCAAAACAATGAGCGTAGGGCTCTATTTATAAGCCTAGGCGCCACTCTAGAGTCTTAGAGCTTTAAGCAACTGAATTGCTTAAAGAAAAAGAACTCCCAATCTGATCTCCATGCCCCACACCCCTTTTCTCAGAGTTTTGTCACACAAAATTCTAGAATTTTGTCATGGAGATGGATGGATCAAGTTGGGTTGGCGTAAGGAACTTATCTCCTAAGAGTTTGTATCAAATTCAGACAATTTGACCCATTCAAATCCTACTTGATTGAGACTCTCCAATCTTATCCATATGGGGTGCAAGCCTAGAGGAACGTGCACCCTTCTCTTCCTCATAGAAATCCTGGGGGCATGCACCCCTGAAAATCTCTAGGGGGTGCACGCCCCTATCCTTAATTTCTTTCCTACAACATGGGTCAAACTGTGACCATTGTCCTGTTCCCTTTGCTTATTTTAAGACAAGCCCTAATCAAGTCCCATCTAATAGAATTAGGACAAGTCCTAATCAAGTTAGGACAAGCCTTGATCAGGCTAGGACTAGGTCTAGTTAGATCAAGACAAATCCATATAGGATATCCGGGAGAGTCTTGTCCAAATTTCATCTTATGATTTTAGGAGAAGCCTTGATCTCATCAGGACAAGCCCTGTTTTGATCAGGATAAGACTGTTCTGATCAGGACAAGCTCTAGTCAGATCAGGATAAACCTATACAAGGCTCCTAGATGAGCCAAATCCAATTTAGCTCAATCGAGATGAACCAAAAAGACTATAGAAGGAGAATATATATTAAGCTCAATCATGTGCTAGCATGATTTCCTTCTTAATTGGATGTGATCCAAATCAATCGAACTAGGTTAGCCCAATTGATGACATCCAGATCCAAACTCTTGTTTGTGTGATCTAGTTAGGTTCAGTTCTGTATGGTAATGGGATATGTTGTGATTTCTATTATTGACATCATCAAAACTATTGGTGCATCATCTTGGCATCACCTAACTCTGATGCTATATTATGGAAGCCTCTGATCTTTAGCGTGGATCACAGGAGACCTTTGGCATTCTCTAAGACAGCATATCATAGATCCATCACTTAGATCTATGTTGGGGCACCTTCCTCCTTAGGCTTGAGGGAGGTACCCCCTCTCTAGGGCTTCTTCAGGAACTTAGGGCAACAACTCTAGGGAGAAGAGCGAAGAGAGGTTGACGGAAGAAAAGACCTGTATTGCTTGCACCTTTTTTAAACCCAAATACAACCTATGTATTTATACATAGCCATTAGGCCCGACCAAAAACTCTCCTTGCTAATCCAATACATGAAAGCACTCATCGAGAGCATGTACACCTATGTTTCCTATGCTCTCATCCTCTGGATCTAAGTCCGATCTATACATGAGTTAGGCCCCTTAAGATCGCTCAAACCAGACCTTAAGACTCCTAGGATAAGTCCCTATCCTAGTCCCTAACAGACCCTCATGTAGCTCTGCCCACGAACTGAGTCGGCTCAGTCTTAGCACTGAGCCAGCTAACCTGAGACTAGATCGGCTTAGTCTAAAACTAAGCCGATCTAGTTGCATGCCATGCTGCAGTCCCAAATGCACTCCTCTCTATTTGGTCTGTCCTCTGAAAGTTAGCCAATCCAATTTCAGACTGAGCCAGCTAACCTGTAGAAATGATCCTTTATGCAGTCTTGATTCCCCATTTTTGGTTCTTTGCTCTACCTTGAATCCTAGGTCTCTAAAGCACCAACCAAACCCCTAGAACCTCCAGAGCCAACATCCGGGCTCTTCCTGTGGCTTCCCAAGGCTTGTAAGCACCATCAATCCTTACAATCTCCACCTTGGTGCTCCAAGCCTTGGCAAACCCCTCGATAATGCACTCCTGCACAATCCCGTTGTCGCTATGCAGCCTAACAGCACCTGTGCAAACATCACCTCCGCCAATCCTCTTCAACTATTGTGCACCTTTGAGGTCTTTGAGATGACCGCCTCCACCACTAAAGACCTGTGCTTGCTTCTTGGCACTACTCTAAAATTGTAGGATCCCTTCTGCTTAGCAGCTGCATCATTTTCTTAAGACTTTTCTGAAGAACCTACAACATTTTTGCACCAGCACATGCTATATCACCTAACATGATCTCCTTAGAGCTATGCCTATCCACCTGCACATGCCACTCCATCAGGAACTGTGCATCACCGACACTGACCCTTAGCTCTGAACTCATGCTAAATTTTCTCTCCACTTATGAAGCCACCATTGTGGAGCTCCACCTATATTCGTAGTCCCCTTGATGCCATAGAACTCAACTCTATCACCGAGTCCCTCAAGGCCAACCACTCAACGTTGCACTGTTGAGCCTGTTGCTGCACCTCAAATATTGTCACTGCCCCTTTGAAGCCTCCGCACTCTGCGGCCCTCTTTGAAGCCATCGCAGATACCTCTGCAACCTGCGGGCACTTTCAAAATCCAAGAGCTCATCCAACTCTTCTGAATCTAACGACTGAATCCTAGAAAATTCCACCCTAGCATTCTCCTCTTCTGCCCCTGCACCAGTCATCGCTTTAGTTGCGTCCGAAGAAACTACAGCTCAAATCCTGTACTGGGCTCAAACCACCTACCTCATTCTGAGGCTTTTGAGACTCCATGGCTCTCCCTGAGACTTGCTCCCAGTCTTTCTGAGATCCCCCTTGACACTTTCTACTGAGATATCTCCCTCGGCTGCTACACCACCGAGCCTCTCTAAGTCCCTTATCTCTAGGAATGCACTACTATAGCACTCCAGTGCTTCCTGACACATCTCCACACTACCTTCTCATAGGTATCTAGATCCTCTCTTGCTGTACACAAACCATCCTCTGTTGAACTATGACTCTCCCTAATGCTCCTACAAAAGGTATCTGATATAGGACACTCCTGGCTGCCTGAGACCTCTTGATGCTCCCTAAGACCTCCTAACTCTTCTTGAGACCTACTTTCGATCTCACTGAGATGCCCCTGACACACTCTACTAAGATACCTCTCTTAGTTGCTGCACCACCAAGCCTCTCTCAGCCCCTATGCCTCTAGGATAGCACTCCTACAGCACTCCAGTGCTCCCTAACTCATCTTTACACCACTTTATAGCCATCCAGTCCTAACCTGCTAGACCTCCATGGATCATCCATCTCCATCATCTCCAAGGCTTCGTAAATCCATGCTCTTGTCGAATCGCTGAATACATCTTCGACTACTTCCCCGCCTTTCTATAATCAAAGGATGTATAGTTGCTTCTTTAGCCTTTTTTCGACCATTATCCCTTGGAAAACTTCTCTTCAATAGCCCCACACTGTCCATCTTTCTAAGGAACCTTGATGCTCTCTACTGAGATACCTTCCTTGGCTGCTACATCATCGAGCCTCTCCCAGCACTACATCTCTAGGAAAGCGCTATTGCGGCACTCCAGCGCTCTCTACCTTGTCTACCGTCATACACCTCAATTTTTTCACCAAGATCGATCAGCAAATCATGCACCTAAATCTTTCACCCCAAAAAAAATTCTTTCTATTAATCCTCTCTACCTCCATCTTTACCCCACTACTTTTGATTGGCCAAACCACAGCAATAACAAAGATAAATCTGAGACATAGCATAGAATACTCGTGCATATTCTTGATTTCATCCTGAATGACTTTTCCTTCACTTTCACGCACCAATCTAGCTTTGATATCAATTATTGGTGCATTGTCTTGACATCACTTAGCTCTGATGCCATGTTATGGAAGCCCCTAATCTTTAGCATGGATCACAGGAGATCTTTGATGTTCTCTAAGGCAGCATATCATAGATCCATCACCTAGATCTGTGCTGGGGCACCTCCCTCCTTAGGCTTGAGGGAGGCGTGATAAGCATCGTAAATTCATCAATAAAAGTATTAATTTATTAATTAATTTATATTAATTTTTAAGAATTATCAATCAATTTATATATAATTTTTGAAAAATTCATATTTTTATTAATTAAAAAATTAATTAAAAAATAATAATAAAAAAATAATAAAAATTAAAAAATAAAATTTTATTATTAATAGAAAGATCTCATTTTTCTGATCACAACGAAATAAATTTCAAGTAAAACGGAGCTAAAATGAAAAAGATATGAATTTTTTTAAAAAAATATAAAATAAAAAAAAAATAAATAAAAAATAAAAAAAAAAAGAAAATGGCTCAGCCGACTCCGCAAGCCGAGCCACCAAGCCAAGCCGAGCCACCAAGCGAAGCCGAGCCATCAAAGCCGACTCAGTCATTGAAGCCATCAGCCGGTCTACGATCCAGGCGTGGACCGCCAGCTCAGCAAAATCCGGCGAATCAGAGCCTGCCACGTGGTGGACCTAGACCCTTAAAGGGTCTACAAAATTTTATCGCGGCTCACAGGGCAATCTGGTCATTTCACTCGGTGACAGAAGCGTTGATTGGTTGCGGTGTGCGGTGCGGCCGGTCTACGCGGTCCATGGGAACAGTAATTGCGCGATCGGACGGCTGCGGTTGATTGCGGTTAAGATCGGACGGTCAGCATTTTTTTCGATTGCCAATTTCACTCGGATCACCATCAAACGGCAGCGCCTGATTCCAGCTTCGATCCGACGGTCCAGAACGCTCCCGGCGGTGATCAGGACTCCCGAAGCGCGATTTGCGGCCAGATTTCCTCGATCAAGCGCGATCGGACGGCCAGAATTTAATTCGAGCTGATCTGGGCTGATAGGCATCCGATTTTGACGATTTTTGAACCGTTCGATTCCTATCGGATAGCCTGATTTTACCAGATTTACCAGAGTCATAACAGGATTGTTTTTATTCAAATTTTATTCAAATTTTTATGATTACAAAGGAATTAGTCCCATATTGCTTTTAGAAATAAATATCTACCTCTTCTAGCTCTATAAAAAGGATCCTAAGCCTCTAAGAAAGGGAGGAGGGTTGGAAGGAGAAGCTAAGGTATAGGGTGGAAGTCAAGCTCTGGATTAAAGGTTGCTTCAAAGCTGCGGTGCTGCTGAGAAGAAGAGCCGGTCTTCTACGCCATCTTCATGCCTACGCCGATCTGCGATCTTCATCTAGTTTTTTTTTCCTTTAATTTCTTGTATTAAAATTCTGAATTTTCTTTAATTTCTTGTATTTAAATTCTGCATCTTAGTTTTAAATTTAATAAAGAAAGTTTCATTATTCTTTTCAATTCTAGCTCTTTAAATTATTTGTTCTTTATTGCTTTTTAATTTTACTATAAGTAGTTGCTAAGATCTAAATAGTAGATCTTAGTATCAAATTTATTTTTGCATAATTTAAATTCTATTTTTATTTATAGATCTATTTTTTCGACTTTAATTTTTAAAAAAAATCCTTTGCTTTCTTTTCTTAAAAAAAAAAAAAATCAAAGATTTTAGAAATAAATCATTGCCTCTCTGTGGATTCGACCCGACTCACCACTTTCTTCATAATTTTTAAGTTAAGTTTAAAAAGTAAAGAGTCGGATTTAAATTGATAAACACGGTGTCTTAACGACAGCATCGTGTCCCTATCAAGTTTTTGGCGCCGTTGCCGGGGAGGCATAAAAATTAAAATTTCTTTATTTCTTTGATTTTTTTTTTTTACTGCCTACTCATTATTTTTTTATTTATTTTGCAGAAAAGAAAAAAAAAAAAAAAGGAACAAGGAAGATTAGGGCACGAACAAAACTCTCAATCCTATTCGGTGAGATCATTCCTAAACCCTAAATCTCTTTCTTTATTTTTAATATTTGCTTTATTTTAAATTAATTAAAAATATTACCTACATAAACCTAATTAAAAATCTCATCACAAGATTAGAAACCCTAATTATTTAGAGCATCCATCATATTAGTTTTTATTCTTATTTTTGGTGATTGCTGGAGTCAAGGTAAGCCTTTTTATAATTTAATTAATTAGTTAGTTTAAATTGCATAGAACTCTTTGATTGGAATTTTTTTTTTCTTTTGCATATTTCATATTAAACCAAATTAAGGGCACAACCCATTAAACAAGATAAGGTGGGGATTTGATCACCCTTCCTTAGCCCACAAACAACCAACCAGCATCCTGCATTAACCCAAACCTTAACTCTTAAAATCAATTAGACATTAACCTTTAAGGATATTCGAGCTCAATAGGACAAGAAATCCTAAGAGTTGAACCAAGTTAGGGATTAATCAATTTGACTGGTGTCTAGGAAAGTGGTTCAGGGACGATTGGGCCCGAAAGAAGGTGGTTACTTAATTGGTTCTGTTCGCTTACCTGGCCAAGCACAATTGGTGTCTAAGGCAAGCAACGGAGGGACTCCCACCGACTTTACACTTACCTGGCCAGTTGATTGGTTAATCCTCTATTTGGAGGGCTTGAAGGTGATCTTGGCAGTTAGGAGCTGTCTAGATCTAGGATAACTCTTAGTCAGGATTGATTGCCTAACTTGTTTGCCAAATAATATCTAACATAAACCAAAATTAACTCCTCCCTATCTTCTCCAGATTTAAGACTCTTTAGGATTTTTCCTCTTCTTTCTTTCTCTCTTCTTTTCTTAAAAAAATAAATAAATTAAAAAAATAATAATAATAATTTAAAAAAAAAAAAAATTGAACCATATATCAAATTGCACTAGTACATGCACGGTAGAAGATCACTTTTACCTGACCTAGTTAAACCAGATCCTGAAATTGAAAGACTAATTCATTTAAGACCAGATAATCAAATGGCTGGAAATCGTGAAGAACCACCTAGGCAGATGAAGGAATACTTTATTCCTTCCACCTACAACCCATCGACTTGCATCCACATACCTGATATCCCTGCTAGCCACTATGAGATTAAGTCGACCACAATCCAGATGCTCCCATCTTTTTATGGGAATGCCAATGAAGACCCTTACAAACATCTGGATGAGTTCTTAGAAATCTGCTCTACGGTAAAAATTCAGAATTTTTCTGATGATGCCCTTAGACTGACCTTGTTCCCTTTCTCATTAAAAGATAAAGCCAAGTACTGGCTTGGCACATTAGGAAGAACAATTCAAACATGGGCAGAGATGCAACATGAATTTCTTAAGAAATTTTATCCCATAGGACGAACCAATACCATGAGGCGAGCCATCACGGGATTTGCTCAGCTTCCAGGGGAACAAATTCATGAATCATGGGAAAGACTTAAGGAACTTCCTTAGAAAATGCCCACACCATGGTCTATCTAAGTGGCAAATTGTACAAGCTTTCTATGAAGGTTTAGGAGATCAATATAAGCAGATGGTTGATGCATCCTGTGGAGGTGCATTCATGAGCAAAAGTGAGGATGAAGCTTATACCTTGTTTGAAACTTTAAGTGAAAACTCTATTAACCATGCTTCATTATCTTCTTATGAAAGATCAATTTCTCAACAAAAACGGGCAGGAATTTATGAGATCAAAACTTCAGAACTCAATTCTAAGGCAGATTTGAACATAATAGCACAAAAATTAGATAAAGTCGACCTTATTGCACAGAAATTAGATCAATTCCTAAACTTAGGTCAACAATCCCCTGCACAATACACACCAGCTTCTAATTATCAAGTGATTTGCTCTATTTGTGCTAGCCCAACACATCATGTAAGTGAATGTCCCACGGTTGCACAATTACCACCTCTTATCCAAGAACAAGTCCAAGCTGCTCAAGGTTACTCAAAACCACTTAATGACCCATATTCAAATTCATATAATCCTGGTTGGAGAAACCATCCTAATTTCTCTTGGAAACCACAACAAACTCAGGCTCAGACCCAAATCCCACCAGTTCAGAATTATCAAAATAGGCCCCAATACCAGAACTATGCCTATAATAAGGGTCAGCCTAGTCAGTCTTCTCAACCACTACATTATAATCAACCCTCATACCCACCTCCTCAACAGACCAATCTAGCCGACGATAAATTCAATCAACTTCAACAATTAATTCTAAGCCAACAACAATCAATCGCCAGACTAGAAGCTCAAATAGGACAAATAGCTGAGTCTAGCATGAGGAGAGAACCGGGTCAATTACCAAGCCAACCAATTGCAAATCCTAAAAATAATCCATCCAATGTCTATCAACCACCTGGATTTACTCATCCATCTAACATTCCACCTAAGAACCCCCAATTAGAAAATGCCAAAGCAATATCTGAACTTAGAAGTGGTAGGATTCTTAAGGACCCATATCAAGACCAGGTGATAGAGGCCAATACTGATGTTAGCCAAGATGAGAAATTTGAAGAAGAGGATAATCATATAGAAGAACTTGAGCTTAAGACTGGTACTGACACTGATAAGATGGATAAAGAAAAGAAGAGAACAGATGAATTAGCTGAGACATATAAACCCAAAGCCCCGTTCCCTTCGGCCTTAGAAGCAGGCTCTTCTCGCAAAAAGCAAGAAACACGCAACAAGGAGCTAATGGAACTATTTAAACAAGTTCATATTAATTTACCCCTCCTCGATGCAATTCAGCATGTTCCAGCCTATGCTAAATTTCTTAAAGAACTCTGTACCCAAAAGCGTGAGCCACGAACCACCAAAAGAGTTATGCTATCCGAGGATGTAAGTGCGGTCCTGTTAAATCCAATACCTCAAAAGATGAAAGATCCTGGTGCACCCTTAATTTCATGTGTTATTGGAGGTATAACCTTTGACCGAGCATTACTAGACTTAGGAGCTAGTGTAAACCTCCTTCCAACCTCGGTTTATGAAAAATTTGGGATTGGAGAATTAAAACCCACGTCAGTCATTTTGCAATTAGCTGATAGATCTATAAAAACACCGCGTGGTTTAATTGAGGATGTTCTAGTTAGAGTAGATAAATGTTATTTTCCTGTAGACTTTCTCATACTTGACATGGAACCATCCCAAGAGCTGAACCAAAATCCCATAATTTTAGGACGTCCATTCTTAGCAACCGCGAATGCCAATATCAACTGTAAAACGGGAGCTATGGATATTTCTTTTGGGAATCAAAAAGTAAGAATTAATGTTTTTAATACCCCAAAGTACACCCAAGAGGAGGAAGACTGCTTTGTAATCAATCAGATAGATGAAATAGTTGAATCTAATTCCTCCTTAGATTTACTACAAGATGATGAACCCACTGAAGAATACTCAAACCCAGGAAGTAAATACCCTGCTTAATTTACCTCAACCATCACATTCATTACCTTGGTCAGTGAAAATTGAGCCCTTACCTGAGCGAAAAATTGAACCACTACGTCCTTCAATTCAGGCCCCACCACAACTTGAACTAAAACCTTTACCTGAATCACTTAAGTATGTATTTTTAGGATCAAAGAAAACCCTACCAGTAATAATTGCTTCCAACTTAACTACTGAACAGGAAAACCAATTGGTAAATATTCTAAAAACATATAAAGAGGCCATAGGGTGGACCGTTGCCGATTTAAAAGGAATTAGTCCGTCAATATGCATGCACCATATTTATACAGAAGATAATGCCAAACCAACTCGAGAGATGCAAAGAAGGCTTAACCCTAACATGCAAGAAGTAGTCAAGAAAGAAGTAATTAAATGGTTAGATGCTGGAATTATTTATCCTATCTCTGACAGCCACTGGGTGAGTCCTACACAAGTTGTTCCAAAAAAATCTGGACTTACGGTTGTCCGCACTGAACATGGAAACTTAGTACCAACACGACTTTCCACTGGGTGGCGTGTCTGCATAGATTATAGAAAACTCAATACAACCACCCGAAAAGATCACTTTCCCTTACCCTTTATCGATCAAATCCTAGAAAGACTAGCAGGCCAACAATACTTTTGCTTTTTAGATGGATACTCGGGATACAATCAGGTAGCAATCTACCCAGGAGATCAAGAAAAGACCACCTTTACATGTCCTTATGGAACCTTTGCTTTCCGTAGAATGCCATTCGGATTATGTAATGCACCTGCAACTTTTCAACGGTGCATGATGTCAATATTTTCAGACATGATAGGAGATTTCTTAGAAATATTCATGGATGACTTTTCAGTCTTTGGAGAATCTTTTGAGAGTTGTCTCAACAATTTGAAGAAAATATTAAAACGATGTATTGAGGCTAATCTAGTGTTAAGCTGGGAAAAGAGCCACTTCATGGTTCAAGAAGGGATCGTTTTAGGACATATAGTATCCAAGAAAGGGATTGAGGTAGATAAAGCTAAAGTTGAACTAATTTCTAAACTTCCTCCTCCCACTTCTGTCAAACAAATTCGATCTTTTCTTGGTCATGTAGGATTCTATCGTCGCTTCATCAAAGAGTTCTCTAAAATTTCTCGTCCTTTGTGTAATCTCCTTGCTAAGGATGTTTCTTTTAACTTTGATGAAAATTGTCTTAAAGCTTATGAAATCTTAAAAGAAGCTGTGACCAAAGCTCCAATCATACAACCTCCTAATTGGTCACTACCTTTTGAAATTATGTGCGATGCCTCAGATTTTGCCATAGGAGCTGTCCTAGGCCAAAGGGTAAACAAATGTCCTGTAGTGATCTATTATGCTAGTAGAACTCTGAATGAAGCACAAATGAATTATACCACCACTGAAAAAGAGTTGCTAGCCATTGTGTTTGCCCTAGAAAAGTTTAGATCATATTTATTAGGATCAAAAATCATAATTTACTCGGATCATTCAGCCTTGAGATACCTGCTCTCAAAGAAAGATGCTAAACCATGATTAATTAGATGGATTTTACTGTTACAAGAATTTGACATTGAAATTCGAGATAAGAAGGGATCTAAAAATGTTGTAGCAGACCATCTGTCTAGGATCCTAGTGAAAGATAATGAACCTGTATCAATCAGAGAATCTTTTCCAGATGAACAATTGTTAACAGTTTCACATACAAAGACTCCTTGGTTTGCAAATATTGTCAATTACTTAGTCATAGGACAAATTCCTGATGGCTGGTCTAAGAATGAAAAGGATCGATTCTTTGCTCAAATCAAATATTATTTTTGGGAAGATCCTGAGCTTTTTAGAATTTGTGCTGATCAAATCATTCGTAGATGTGTTCCTGAATCTGAACAATGGAGTATCTTACAATTTTGTCATACTCTTGCTTGTGGAGGACACTTTTCTGGACGAAAAACTGCGGCCAAAGTGTTACAAAGTGGTTTTTATTGGCCAACATTATTTAAGGATGCCCATACTTTTAGTCAGGAGTGTTTTAAGTGTCAAGCCTTAGGGAATATTTCAAAGAAAGACATGATGCCTTTGAACCCCATTTTAGTGGTTGAAATTTTTGATGTATGGGGAATTGATTTTATGGGACCTTTTCCACCTTCCAATGGATTTGAATACATTTTGGTAGCTGTCGATTATGTTTCTAAATGGATTGAAGCAATAGCAACTCGAACCAATGATCATAAAGTAGTCCTAAAATTTATTCAGAAGAATATCTTTTCCAGGTTCGGATTTCCACGTGCTATCATTAGTGACGGGGGTACCCATTTTACAAATCATCAATTTCGAACTTTATTACGAAAATATGGGGTGACACATAAGATAGCTACACCATACCATCCGCAAACAAGTGGTCAGGTAGAAGTCTCTAATAGGGAAATCAAGAATATCTTACAAAAGACTATTAGGCCTGATCGAAAAGATTGGTCAGATCGATTGGATGATGCATTATGGGCCTATAGGACAGCTTATAAAACCCCCATTGGAATGTCTCCCTATAGATTAATCTATGGAAAAGCATGTCACCTTCCGGTAGAACTTGAACATAAAGCATATTGGGCAATAAAATAATTAAATTTTCAATTTAAACAAAGCTGGTTCCAATCGGATGTTACAATTAAGTGAATTAGAAGAATTAAGGCAAGAAGCTTATGAAAATTCAAAAATTTATAAGGAAAAAATGAAAGCCTTCCATGATAAACATATTTCAAGAAAAACCTTTGAGCCAAATCAACAAGTCTGGTTATTTAACTCAAGGCTTCGATTATTTCCTGGAAAACTAAAATCCAGATGGGATGGACCTTATATAGTTAATCATGTATTCCCACATGGTGCAATTAAACTCTATGATCCCAGGACTAAAAATTTTTTTAAGGTAAATGGCCAAAGGCTTAAACCATATATCGAAGGGATATCATTAAATCGAAATATTGATCAAGTGCAATTAATAGAACCACAATGAATTAAACTGCATTTTGTCTGGCTGAAGACAATAAACTTAGCGCTTATTGGGAGGCAACCCAATACTTCTTGAATCTAATTTATTTATTTTCTCTTTTAGGCTAAGTTGGAGAACCAAAAAGCGGGAGAAGGATCATAAGCTTCAAGACCCATGCTAAATAAATAAACATAATTTACACTCTTTTATTGAGGACAATGTCAATTCAGTTGGGGGTAAAAAAAAGAATAAAAAAAAAATAAAAATAAATAAAAATAAAAAAAATAATAATAATAATAATAATAATAATAATAATAAAATAAAAAATATATATATATA
>QRFJ01000052.1:1576918-1634364 GCA_006176705.1 Cocos nucifera | reverse complement strand
CGACTCATCCTCAACTTGTGCCTCATGAATGCACCCTCCACAGGATGCATCAACCAATCTTCTTATATTGACTCCTAAAACCTTCAATAGAAAGCTGTACATTCTTGCTCACTTAGATAGACCATCGGTGTGGGCATCTTTCTAAGGAGGTCCTTAAAGTCTTCCCCATGATTCATGAATTTGTTCCTCTGTGAAGCTTAGCAATCCCTGTAGGCTCGCCTCAGGTATTGTTGTCCTAATGGGATATTCTTAGAGAAATTCATGTTGCACATTCTCTGCCAATGTTTGAAGTTGTTCTTCCTAATGTCCAGAGTACTTGGCTTTATCCTTTTAATGAGAAGGGAATCAAAGGTCAGTTCTATAGGGCATCATTCAGAAAAATTTTGAAAATTTTTACCGTAGAGCAGATTTCTAAAAAACTCATCCAGATGTTTGTAAGTGTCTTCATTTGCATTCCCTATAAAAGATGGGAGCATCTGGTTGGTGGTTGACTTAATCTCATAGTGACTACAAGGGATATCAGGTATGTGGATGCTAAGCTCGATGTGGTTTTGTAGGTGGAAAGGAAGTAAAGTATCAGCTTCAATGCCTAGGTGGATTCTCACCGATTTTCAGCCATTTGATTACCTCTGCTTTAAATGAATTAGTCTTTCAATTTCAGGATCTGTTTAACTAGGTCAGTAAAAAGTGATCTTCTACCGTGCATTGTACTAGTGGAATTTGATATATGGTTCAATTTTTTTTTTTTTTAAATTATTATTATTATTTTTTTAATTTTATTTATTTTTTAGAAAAGAAGAGAGAAAGAAGAAGAGGAAAAATCCTAAAGATCTAAATCTGGAGAAGATTGGGAGGAGTAATTTTTATGTTAGATATTATTTGGCAAACAAGTTAGGCAATCAATCCTTGACTAAGAGTTATCCTAGATTCTAGACAGCTCTCTAACTGCCAAGATCACCTTCAAGCCCTCACAATAGAGGATTAACCAATCAACTGGCCAGGTAAGTGTAAAGTCGGTGGAGTCCCCTCTGTTGCTTGCCTTAGACACCAATTGTGCTGGCCAGGTAAGCGAACAGAACCAATTAAGTAACCACCTTCTTCGGCCCCAATCTCCCTGAACCACTTTTTTAGACATCAGTCAAATTGAATTAATCCTAACTTGGTCAACTCTTAGGATTTCTTGTCTATTGAGCGCTCGAATATCCTTAAAGGTTAATGTCTAATTGATTTTAAGATTTAAGGTTTGGGTTAATGCAGGATGCTGTTGGTTGTTTGTGGGCTAAGGAAGGGTGATCAAATCCCCACCTTATTTGTTTAATGGGTTGTGCCCTTAATTTGGTTTAATATGAAATATCAAAAAAAAAAAATTCCAATCAAAGAGTTCTATGCAATTTAAACTAATTAATTAAATTATAAAAAAGGGCTTACCTTGACTCCAGCAATCACCAAAAATTAAGAATAAAAAAACTAAATATGAGATCTCTAAATAATTAGGGTTCTAATCTTGTGATGAGATTTTTAATAGTTTATGTAGGTAATATTTTAATTAATTTAAAATAAAGCAAATATTAAAATAAAGAAAGAGATTTAGGGTTTAGGAATGATCTCAGCCCGAATATGATTGAGAGTTTTGTTCGTTCCCTAATCTTCCTTTCTTTTTTTTTTTCTTTTCTGCAAAATAAATAAAAAAAATAAGAGTAGGTAGTAAAAAAAAAAAAAAAAAATCAAAGAAATAAAGAAATTTTATTTTTATGCCTCCCCGTCAACGGCGCCAAAAAAATCTTGAAAGTACACGATGCTGGCGTTAAAACGTGTTTATCAATTTAAATCCGACTCTTTACTTTTTAAAACTAATTAAAAATTATGAAAAGAAAATGGTGAGTCGGGTCGAATCCACAGAGAGCAATGATTTATTTCTAAAATCTTTGTTTTATTTTTTTTTTAAGAAAAGAAAGCAAAGATTAAAGTCGAAAAAATAGATCTATAAATAAAATAGAATTTAAGTTATGCAAAAATAAATTTGATAACAAGATCTACTATTTAGATCTTAGCAACTACTTATAGTAAAATTAAAGAGCAATAAAGAATAAATAATTTAAAGAGCTAGAATTGAAAAGAATAATGAAACTTTCTTTATTAAATTTAAAACTAAGATGCAGAATTTAAATACAAGAAATTAAAGAAAATTCAGAATTTTAATACAAGAAATTAAAGAAAAAAAAAAAACTAGATGAAGATCGCAGATCGGCGTAGGCATGAAGATGGCGTAGAAGATCGGCTCTTCTTCTCAGCAGCACCACAGCTTTGAAGCAACCTTTAATCCCGAGCTTGACTTCCACCCTATACCTTAGCTTCTCTTCCAACCTCCTTTCTTAGAGGCTTAGGATCCTTTATAGACTAGAAGAGGTAGATTTTTATTTCTAAAAGCAATATGGGACTAATTTCCTTTGTAATCGTAAAATTTGAATAAAATTTGAATAAAAATAATCCTGTTACGTCTCTGGTAAATCTGGTAAATTCAGGCTATCCGATAGGAATCGAACGGTTCAAAAATCGTCAAATTGGATGCCTATCGCCCAGATCAGCTCGAATTGAATACTGGCCGTCCGATCGCGCTTGATCGAGGAAATCTGGCCGCAAATCGCGCTTCGGGAGTCCTGATCACCGCCGGGAGCGTTCTGGACCGTCGGATCGAAGCTGGAATCAGGCGCTGCCTTTGATTGGTGATCCGAGTGAAGTTGGCAACCGAAAAAAACGCTGACCGTCGATCTTAACCGCAATCAACCGCAACCGTCCGATCGCGCCAATTACTGTTCCCATGGACCGCGTAGACCGCCGCACCGCACACCGCAACAATCAACGCTTCCGTCACCGAGTGAAATGACCAGATTGCCCTGTAGCCGCGATAAAATTTTGTAGACCTTTAAGGGTCTAGGTCCACCACGTGGCAGGCTCTGATTCGCCGGATTTGCTGAGCTGCGGTCCACGCCTGGATCATAGACCGGCTGATGGCTTCAATGACTGAGTCGGCTTTGATGGCTCGACTTCGCTTGGTGGCTCGGCTTGGCTTGGTGGCTCGGCTGCGAGTCGGCTGAGCATTTCTTTTTTTTTTTATTTTTTATTTATTTTTTTTTATTTTATATTTTTTTTAAAAAAATTCATATCTTTTTCATTTAGCTCGTTTTACTTGAAATTTATTTCGTTGTGATCAGAAAAATGAGATCTTCTATTAATAATAAAATTTTATTTTTTAATTTTTATTATTTTTTATTATTATTTTTAATTAATTTTTTAATTAATAAAAATATGATATTTTTCAAAAATTATATATAAATTGATTGATAATTCTTAAAATTAATATAAAATTAATTAATAAATTAATACTTTTATTGAGAATTTACGATGCTATCACGCTCTCCCTCAAGCCTAAGGAGGGAGGTGCCCCAGCACAGATCTAGGTGAGGATCTATGATATGCTGCCCTTAGAGAACATCAAAGATCTCTCTGTGATCCATGCTAAAGATTAGGGGCTTCCATAACATGGCATCAGAGCTAAGTGATTGTCAAGACATGCAAGCCAATAATTGATATCAAAGCAGATTGGGTGCGTGAAAGTGAAAGAAAAGTCATTCAGGATGAAATCAAGAATATGCACGAGTATTCTATGCTATGTCTCAGATTTATTCTTTGTTATTGCTGTGGTTTGGCCAATCAAAAGTAGTGGGTAAGATGGAGGTAGAGAGGATTAATAGAAAGAATTTTTTTTGGTGTGAAAGATTTAGGTGCATGATTTGCTGATCGATCTTGGTGAAAAAATGAGGTGTATGACGGAGACAAGGTAGAGAGCGCTGGAGTGCCGCAATAGCGCTTTCCTAGAGATGTAGTGCTGGGAGAGGCTCGATTATGTAGCAGCCAAGGAAGTATCTCAGTAGAGAGCATCAAGTTCCTTAGAAATGGACAGTGTGGGGCTATTGAAGAGAAGTTTTCCAAGGGATAATGTCGAAAAAAAGGCTAAAAGAAGCAACTATACATCCTTTGATTATAGAAAACGGGAAGTAGTCGAAGATGTATTCAGCGATTCGACAAGAGCATGGATTTACGAAGCTTGGAGATGAGTGAATGGATGATCCATGGAGGTTAGCAGGTTAGGACTGGATGGCTATAAAGTTGGTAAAGATGAGTTAGGGAGCACTGGAGTGCTGTAGGAGTGCTATCCTAGAGGCATAGGGGCTGAGAGAGGCTTGTGGTGCAGCAATAAGAGAGTATCTTAGTAGAGTGTGTCAGGGGCATCTCAGTGAGATCGAAAGTAGGTCTCAAAGAGAAGTTAGGAGGTCTTAGGGAGCATCAAGAGGTCTCTAGCAGCCAGGAGTGTCCTATATCAGATACCTTTTGTAGGAGCATTAGGGAGAGTCATAGTTCAACAGAGGATGGTTTGTGTACAGCAAAGAGAGGATCTAGATACCTATGAGAAGGTATGTGGAGATGTGTCATGAACAACTGGAGTGCTATAGTAGTGCATTTCCGATGAAGCTTATACCTTGTTTGAAACTTTAAGTGAAAACTCTATTAACCATGCTTCATTATCTTCTTATGAAAGATCAATTTCTCAACAAAAACGGGCAGGAATTTATGAGATCAAAACTTCGGAACTCAATTCTAAGGCAGATTTGAACATAATAGCACAAAAATTAGATAAAGTCGACCTTATTGCACAGAAATTAGATCAATTCCTAAACTTAGGTCAACAATCTCCTGCACAATACACACCAGCTTCTAATTATCAAGGTGATTTGCTCTATTTGTGCTAGCCCAACACATCATGTAAGTGAATGTCCCACGGTTGCACAATTACCACCTCTTATCCAAGAACAAGTTCAAGCTGCTCAAGGTTACTCAAAACCACTTAATGACCCATATTCAAATTCATATAATCCTGGTTGGAGAAACCATCCTAATTTCTCTTGGAAACCACAACAAACTCAGGCTCAGACCCAAATCCCACCAGTTCAGAATTATCAAAATAGGCCCCAATACCAGAACTATGCCTATAATAAGGGTCAGCCTAGTCAGTCTTCTCAACCACTACATTATAATCAACCCTCATACCCACCTCCTCAACAGACCAATCTAGCCGACGATAAATTCAATCAACTTCAACAATTAATTCTAAGCCAACAACAATCAATCGCCAGACTAGAAGCTCAAATAGGACAAATAGCTGAGTCTAGCATGAGGAGAGAACCAGGTCAATTACCAAGCCAACCAATTGCAAATCCTAAAAATAATCCATCCAATGTCTATCAACCACCTGGATTTACTCATCCATCTAACATTCCACCTAAGAACCCCCAATTAGAAAATGCCAAAGCAATATCTGAACTTAGAAGTGGTAGGATTCTTAAGGACCCATATCAAGACCAGGTGATAGAGGCCAATACTGATGTTAGCCAAGATGAGAAATTTGAAGAAGAGGATAATCATATAGAAGAACTTGAGCTTAAGACTGGTACTGACACTGATAAGATGGATAAAGAAAAGAAGAGAACAGATGAATTAGCTGAGACATATAAACCCAAAGCCCCGTTCCCTTCGGCCTTAGAAGCAGGCTCTTCTCGCAAAAAGCAAGAAACACGCAACAAGGAGCTAATGGAACTATTTAAACAAGTTCATATTAATTTACCCCTCCATCGATGCAATTCAGCATGTTCCAGCCTATGCTAAATTTCTTAAAGAACTCTGTACCCAAAAGCGTGAGCCACGAACCACCAAAAGAGTTATGCTATCCGAGGATGTAAGTGCGGTCCTGTTAAATCCAATACCTCAAAAGATGAAAGATCCTGGTGCACCCTTAATTTCATGTGTTATTGGAGGTATAACCTTTGACCGAGCATTACTAGACTTAGGAGCTAGTGTAAACCTCCTTCCAACCTCGGTTTATGAAAAATTTGGGATTGGAGAATTAAAACCCACGTCAGTCATTTTGCAATTAGCTGATAGATCTATAAAAACACCGCGTGGTTTAATTGAGGATGTTCTAGTTAGAGTAGATAAATGTTATTTTCCTGTAGACTTTCTCATACTTGACATGGAACCATCCCAAGAGCTGAACCAAAATCCCATAATTTTAGGACGTCCATTCTTAGCAACCGCGAATGCCAATATCAACTGTAAAACGGGAGCTATGGATATTTCTTTTGGGAATCAAAAAGTAAGAATTAATGTTTTTAATACCCCAAAGTACACCCAAGAGGAGGAAGACTGCTTTGTAATCAATCAGATAGATGAAATAGTTGAATCTAATTCCTTCTTAGATTTACTACAAGATGATGAACCCACTGAAGATACTCAAACCCAGGAAGTAAATACCCTGCTTAATTTACCTCAACCATCACATTCATTACCTTGGTCAGTGAAAATTGAGCCCTTACCTGAGCGAAAAATTGAACCAATACGTCCTTCAATTCAGGCCCCACCACAACTTGAACTAAAACCTTTACCTGAATCACTTAAGTATGTATTTTTAGGATCAAAGAAAACCCTACCAGTAATAATTGCTTCCAACTTAACTACTGAACAGGAAAACCAATTGGTAAATATTCTAAAAACATATAAAGAGGCCATAGGGTGGACCGTTGCCGATTTAAAAGGAATTAGTCCGTCAATATGCATGCACCATATTTATACAGAAGATAATGCCAAACCAACTCGAGAGATGCAAAGAAGGCTTAATCCTAACATGCAAGAAGTAGTCAAGAAAGAAGTAATTAAATGGTTAGATGCTGGAATTATTTATCCTATCTCTGACAGCCACTGGGTGAGTCCTACACAAGTTGTTCCAAAAAAATCTGGACTTACGGTTGTCCGCACTGAACATGGAAACTTAGTACCAACACGACTTTCCACTGGGTGGCGTGTCTGCATAGATTATAGAAAACTCAATACAACCACCCGAAAAGATCACTTTCCCTTACCCTTTATCGATCAAATCCTTAGAAAGACTAGCAGGCCAACAATACTTTTGCTTTTTAGATGGATACTCGGGATACAATCAGGTAGCAATCTACCCAGGAGATCAAGAAAAGACCACCTTTACATGTCCTTATGGAACCTTTGCTTTTCGTAGAATGCCATTCGGATTATGTAATGCACCTGCAACTTTTCAACGGTGCATGATGTCAATATTTTCAGACATGATAGGAGATTTCTTAGAAATATTCATGGATGACTTTTCGGTCTTTGGAGAATCTTTTGAGAGTTGTCTCAACAATTTGAAGAAAATATTAAAACGATGTATTGAGGCTAATCTAGTGTTAAGCTGGGAAAAGAGCCACTTCATGGTTCAAAAAGGGATCGTTTTAGGACATATAGTATCCAAGAAAGGGATTGAGGTAGATAAAGCTAAAGTTGAACTAATTTCTAAACTTCCTCCTCCCACTTCTGTCAAACAAATTCGATCTTTTCTTGGTCATGTAGGATTCTATCGTCGCTTCATCAAAGAGTTCTCTAAAATTTCTCGTCCTTTGTGTAATCTCCTTGCTAAGGATGTTTCTTTTAACTTTGATGAAAATTGTCTTAAAGCTTATGAAATTTTAAAAGAAGCTGTGACCAAAGCTCCAATCATACAACCTCCTAATTGGTCACTACCTTTTGAAATTATGTGCGATGCCTCAGATTTTGCCATAGGAGCTGTCCTAGGCCAAAGGGTAAACAAATGTCCTGTAGTGATCTATTATGCTAGTAGAACTCTGAATGAAGCACAAATGAATTATACCACCACTGAAAAAGAGTTGCTAGCCATTGTGTTTGCCCTAGAAAAGTTTAGATCATATTTATTAGGATCAAAAATCATAATTTACTCGGATCATTCAGCCTTGAGATACCTGCTCTCAAAGAAAGATGCTAAACCACGATTAATTAGATGGATTTTACTGTTACAAGAATTTGACATTGAAATTCGAGATAAGAAGGGATCTAAAAATGTTGTAGCAGACCATCTGTCTAGGATCCTAGTGAAAGATAATGAACCTGTATCAATCAGAGAATCTTTTCCAGATGAACAATTGTTAACAGTTTCACATACAAAGACTCCTTGGTTTGCAAATATTGTCAATTACTTAGTCATAGGACAAATTCCTGATGGCTGGTCTAAGAATGAAAAGGATCGATTCTTTGCTCAAATCAAATATTATTTTTGGGAAGATCCTGAGCTTTTTAGAATTTGTGCTGATCAAATCATTCGTAGATGTGTTCCTGAATCTGAACAATGGAGTATCTTACAATTTTGTCATACTCTTGCTTGTGGAGGACACTTTTCTGGACGAAAAACTGCGGCCAAAGTGTTACAAAGTGGTTTTTATTGGCCAACATTATTTAAGGATGCCCATACTTTTAGTCAGGAGTGTTTTAAGTGTCAAGCCTTAGGGAATATTTCAAAGAAAGACATGATGCCTTTGAACCCCATTTTAGTGGTTGAAATTTTTGATGTATGGGGAATTGATTTTATGGGACCTTTTCCACCTTCCAATGGATTTGAATACATTTTGGTAGCTGTTGATTATGTTTCTAAATGGATTGAAGCAATAGCAACTCGAACCAATGATCATAAAGTAGTCCTAAAATTTATTCAGAAGAATATCTTTTCCAGGTTCGGATTTCCACGTGCTATCATTCAGTGACGGGGGTACCCATTTTACAAATCATCAATTTAGAACTTTATTACGAAAATATGGGGTGACACATAAGATAGCTACACCATACCATCCGCAAACAAGTGGTCAGGTAGAAGTCTCTAATAGGGAAATCAAGAATATCTTACAAAAGACTATTAGGCCTGATCGAAAAGATTGGTCAGATCGATTGGATGATGCATTATGGGCCTATAGGACAGCTTATAAAACTCCCATTGGAATGTCTCCCTATAGATTAATCTATGGAAAAGCATGTCACCTTCCGGTAGAACTTGAACATAAAGCATATTGGGCAATAAAAGTAATTAAATTTTAATTTAAACAAAGCTGGTTCCAATCGGATGTTACAATTAAGTGAATTAGAAGAATTAAGGCAAGAAGCTTATGAAAATTCAAAAATTTATAAGGATAGAAAATGAAAGCCTTCCATGATAAACATATTTCAAGAAAAATCTTTGAGCCAAATCAACAAGTCTGGTTATTTAACTCAAGGCTTCGATTATTTTCTGGAAAACTAAAATCCAGATGGGATGGACCTTATATAGTTAATCATGTATTCCCACATGGTGCAATTAAACTCTATGATCCCAGGACTAAAAATTTTTTTAAGGTAAATGGCCAAAGGCTTAAACCATATATTGAAGGGATATCATCACATCGAAATATTGATCAAGTGCAATTAATAGAACCACAATGAATTAAACTGCATCTTGTCTGGCTGAAGACAATAAACTTAGCGCTTATTGGGAGGCAACCCAATACTTCTTGAATCTAATTTATTTATTTATTTATTTATTTTTTTTAGGCTAAGTTGGAGAACCAAAAAGTGGGAGAAGGATCATAAGCTTCAAGACCCATGCTAAATAAATAAACATAATTTACACTCTTTTATTGAGGACAATGTCAATTCAATTGGGTAAAAAAGTAAAAAAAAAAATATTAAAAATAATAATAATAATAATAATAATAATAATAATAAAATAAAACAATATATATATATATATAAATAAATAAATAAATCAATAAAAATAAAAATTAATAATAATAATAATAATAAAATAAATAAAGTATTAAAAAAATTTAAAAAAAAATTAAATAAATAAATAATATATATAATAATAATAAAACTATTAAAAATAATAATAATAATAAAAATAAAAATTTTGAACAAACCATATTTTGGGAAAGAGAATCTTAAGCAAAATAAACTAGGATAAGTAATAAAGTTAGAAAGTATTAACTAATAATGGTAGCGAGTCAAGAAGCAGATTATTTGGTCAGACCATTAGCAACCTACTTAGGTCATTTAAAGGCTAACAGCACTTCTACTTGCACATGCACACTAATGAAGCACAGCAAGTGTTTGATTATAAGGCTAAATTGAGGATTCAATTATCACTAAAAATTGATAGTTTATATATACTTCAATTAAAGAAACTTGAATTTAAGGAAAGAGCTACCTGCTTCTAAATAAAAAAAAAAAAAAAAAAAAAAAAAAAAGAGAGAGTGCAAAAAATAGAGTATATGTGGATTGCCCTAAACTAGAACTTTGCACCTTAAATGTAAAAGTTCACATCAAATGGTGAAGGGAAGGCCAGGATGCTCAGCACAATTTAAAAAAAAAAAAAAAAAAAAAAAAAAAAAAGAAGCAGTGTGAAAGCTACCTTAATTCATGCGCTTAACTTGGGAGTATATAAAACTAACCAAAATAGGTGATAAAAAGAAGATTCATTTGCCCTTTGAATCAACACCCAAATGCTAAGTTAGTATTCACGACACAAAGTGCTGAAAATCTTTAGATGAACTCTAAGAAAGTTTCTAATTAATCTGCTGTGAAATTTACTTCTGAAACTCAATACTTAGTTAGTGATACTGTCTAAACTTTTGATCTTAAATTCTAGATTTATTTTTGTGAAAGAAGATCTCAACAAAATATGGTAATTGATCTAAACTAAATTCTTTCTTTACTCGAGGACGAGCAAAGCTTAAGTTGGGGGGTGTGATAAGCATCGTAAATTCACCAATAAAAGTATTAATTTATTAATTAATTTATATTAATTTTTAAGAATTATCAATCAATTTATATATAATTTTTGAAAAATTCATATTTTTATTAATTAAAAAATTAATTAAAAAATAATAAAAAAAAAAAATAAAAATTAAAAAATAAAATTTTATTATTAATAGAAAGATCTCATTTTTCTGATCACAACGAAATAAATTTCAAGTAAAACGGAGCTAAAATGAAAAAGATATGAATTTTTTAAAAAAAATATAAAATAAATAAAAATAAAAAAAAATAAAAAAAAAAAAGAAAACGGCTCAGCCGACTCCGCAAGCCGAGCCACCAAGCGAAGCCGAGCCATCAAAGCCGACTCAGTCATTGAAGCCATCAGCCGGTCTACGATCCAGGCGTGGACCGCCAGCTCAGCAAAATCCGGCGAATCAGAGCCTGCCACGTGGTGGACCTAGACCCTTAAAGGGTCTACAAAATTTTATCGCGGCTCACAGGGCAATCTGGTCATTTCACTCGGTGACGGAAGCGTTGATTGGTTGCGGTGTGCGGTGCGGCCGGTCTACGCGGTCCATGGGAACAGTAATTGCGCGATCGGACGGTTGCGGTTGATTGCGGTTAAGATCGGACGGTCAGCATTTTTTCCGGTTGCCAACTTCACTCGGATCACCATCAAATGGCAGCGCCTGATTCCAACTTCGATCCGACGGTCCAGAACGCTCCCGGCGGTGATCAGGACTCCCGAAGCGCGATTTGCGGCCAGATTTCCTCGATCAAGCGCGATCGGACGGCCAGTATTCAATTCGAGCTGATCTGGGCTGATAGGCATCCGATTTTGACGATTTTTGAACCGTTCGATTCCTATCGGATAGCCTGATTTTACCAGATTTACCAGAGACATAACAGGATTGTTTTTATTCAAATTTTATTCAAATTTTTACGATTACAAAGGGAATTAGTCCCATATTGCTTTTAGAAATAAAGATCTACCTCTTCTAGCTCTATAAAAAGGATCCTAAGCCTCTAAGAAAAGGGGGGTTGGAAGAGAAGCTAAGGTATAGGGTGGAAGTCAAGCTCGGGATTAAAGGTTGCTTCAAAGCTGCGGTGCTGCTGAGAAGAAGAGCTGGTCTTCTACGCCATCTTCATGCCTACGCCGATCTGCGATCTTCATCTAGTTTTTTTTTTCCTTTAATTTCTTGTATTAAAATTCTGAATTTTCTTTAATTTCTTGTATTTAAATTCTGCATCTTAGTTTTAAATTTAATAAAGAAAGTTTCATTATTCTTTTCAATTCTAGCTCTTTAAATTATTTATTCTTTATTGCTCTTTAATTTTACTATAAGTAGTTGCTAAGATCTAAATAGTAGATCTTAGTATCAAATTTATTTTTGCATAACTTAAATTCTATTTTTATTTATAGATCTATTTTTCAACTTTAATCTTTGCTTTCTTTTCTTAAAAAAAAATAAAATCAAAGATTTTAGAAATAAATCATTGCCTCTCTGTGGATTTGACCCGACTCACCATTTTCTTCATAATTTTTAATTAGTTTAAAAAGTAAAGAGTCGGATTTAAATTGATAAACACGGTGTCTTAACGACAGCATCGTGTACCTTTCAAGGCGCTTGAGGGAGGCACCCCCTCTCTCTAGGACTTCTTGAAGAACCTAGGGCAACTACTCTAGAGAGAAGAGAAAATAGAGGTTGAAGGAAGAAAAGATCTATATTGCTTGCATCTTTTTTAAACCCTAATACAATCTATGTATTTATACATAGCCATTAGGCCCGACCAAAAGCTCCCCTGGCTAACCCAATACATGAAAGCACTCATCGAGCCCATCTACACCCATGTCTCCCGTGCTCTCATCTTTTGGATCTAAGCCCGACCCATACATGAGTTAGCCCCCTTAAGACCTCTTAAATCAGGCCTTAAGAATCCTAGGATAAGTCCCTATCTTAGCCCCAAACAAACCCTCGCGTAGCTCTACCTGCAGACTGAGCTAGCTTAGTCTCAGCACTGAGCTGGCTAACCTAAGACTGAGTCGGCTCAATTTTAGACTAAGCTGACCTAGTTGCATGCCATGCTGTAGTTTCGAATGTGCTTCTCTCTATTTGACCTATCCTCTGAGACTTAACCGATCCAGTTTCAGACTGAGTTGGCTAACCTACAGAAATGATCCTTTCTACAGTCTTGATTTTCTGGCTTTGGTTCCTTACTCCATCTTGAATCTCGAATCTCCAAAGCACCAACCAAGCCCTTGAAATCTTTAAAGCCAACACCCTAGCTCTTTCCACGGCCTCCCAAGACTTCGGAGCACCATCAATCCTCATAGAAATATCTTTTGATGGACCAAAACTCTTCTGATTCATTTAATTAGAATTGTCGATCAGCAAGACAATTCTAACTGATCCCAAAATCCATTAGTGATACCTAGTAGTATATGGTGGCAATCCATCAGAACTGAATGCGAATCTCTCAATGCAGCTACCTATGTGATTGGATTCTTCTATCATGAGCCCCGACAGAATTAGGATTAAGGTAAACTCATCAAACCCAACACCCATCATATGAATGAATCATTTGATTCAAGTTCGATGTGAAATCCTAATAGAAACTCCTTTTTATTAATTCACATTGCCATGGCCACGAACTTAAGGACTCGATCTCATGATAATCATAGGACTACTCTTCTACCAAGGTTGATAGATCCTATCTTGGTGCAATCCAGTTCCTACAATGAACATGCTATAGCCAACATACACCTTATGATTTCAAATGGCTAGGAGATCGAGTTATGGTGTAGTCAAATTATAACAGACTCAAGGTAAACTATCGATGCACATCAGGTCAAAGAATCAATCATACAACTGCAGCATCGAGCTAGTCATCGATGAGAAGGTAGACTCCCTTATTATTACTCAAGGTGGTCATGCTCCATGCCCTTATTCTCAATAAGTCCTATAATCTCACTTTGGTGTCTCCACGCCATAAACTTAAGACACATCTATCCTAAGAAAGTGATCATACATCAATCTTCTAGATCGATTACCATCCTCATGATGATCCTATGAGTGGAAGCAGTTTATGTGTTAATTATGTTAATGAAGAAAATCCTGATTTCCCTGACCAGGTTCGTTCAGATCTGATCAGATCAAGAGATATATTTCAAAATTTTTTCTCTTAGATCTGCATCAGATCAGGGATGCTTCAGATCTGATTCTTATTTATTTAATAAAAATTAAATGAAAAGGATAAATTAAATCACATTCAATTTACCTGAATAGGGTAATCCTATTACCCTGTTGATGATCCTGTTTGCAGCGGAAGGTTCTGGATCAAGCCACGCAAGCGCCTGGCCTCTACCGGTATCCACTCGGGCTGGATCTGGAGATCCTCTTCTTCTCTATCACGCCTCCAAAAATCAGATCTGGATCTGATCTGGAGGATCTTCAAAACTCCTTTTGAAGATCTGCAGTCGTTCTTCGCAGCAGCGCAGCCTTCTTGCTTTTGATCTCCTTTTCTTGATCTAAATCGCACCAATCCAAATCCAAAACACTTTTGGACGTGGAGAGCAAGGGGAGAATGAGAGTATGGCGTGGAGAAAGGGGAGAGAGGCAGCCTTGGGGCGTGGGAAGATTGCTTCTTGATTATTTTTTCACTTGGGCGCTGGGTCTCTTATATAGACTAAGCGTGATCCAAGTCATCTTCCTCCCAACCAATCACAACCCTTTGTGAAATCAGATCTAAATCTGATTGGTGGGATTAGAGTCCCCTGGATTCCTACTTGGAGAGTGCCTTGGACCAGTCAAACTGGATTCTTAGAAGAACTCTCATTGGAATCCTAAAGGGAGATGGAGTCCTTGTCCAACAAGGACTCCTAGGCGCCTCCTACTTGGGCTCACGCCACCCTTGGCGTGCGCCCTTCTCCTTGCCAGGTTCTGGCAGGGGGACAAGCCCCCACCAGCTCTCCAATAGGTGCATGACATGTGGTCAAAAGTCAAAGGGTGAATGGTCAACGTTTGACCAGTCAAAGGTAGACTTTTGACCAAAGTCAAAGAACAAGAAATGGCAGGTGACCAAAAATGGCAGGTAATGTCTTACAAATAAGACAACCTATTCTGACTTGGACAACCTCCAGTCAGACCATATGAAGGCCTCTGATTGAGCACAAACTCCTTTGGCTCAGACAGGACAACTTATTTATGATAGCAAAAGAAGAACGTTAGGTTCAATCGAGTGCTAGCACGATTTCCTTGAACCTAATTGAATCTCATTCAGATCAATTGAACTAGATCAGTTCAATTGATGATCACCAGATTCAAACCCTTGTTTGTGTGACCCAGTTAGGTTCAGTTCTGTATGGTAATGGGATATGTCATGATCTCTATCATCGACATCATCGAAACTCCTTTCGATGGATCAGAACTCTTCTGATTCGAACAGCTAGAATGATCGATCATCTAAATCATTCTAATTGCTCCCAAAATCCACCAGTGACACCTAGCAGTATATGGTGGCAACCCATCAGAGCTGAATGCGAACCTCTTGGTGCAGCTACCTGTGTGATTCAGTTCTTCTATCTTGAGCCCCGATCAGATTAGGGTTAAGGTGAACTCGTCAAACCCTAGTCTCTGTCATATGATGTAATCATTCGATTCGAGTCCAATGTGAAAATCTAAATAGAAACTCTTTCTATTATTTCACTCTGCCATGGCCATGGGCTTCAGGACTTGATTCTCATGATCATCATAGGGCTACTCCTCTACCACCGAGGTAGATAGATCCCATCTTGATGCAATCCAGTTCCTACAATGAACATGTCATAGCCAACATACACCTCAGGGTTCCATATGGCTAGGAGACCGAGTAATGGTGTAGTCAAACTATAACACCCTCAAGGTGAACTGCCGATGCATCTCAGGTCAAAGAACCAGACACACTACTGCAGCATCGAGTCAGTCATTGACGAGAAGGTAGACTTCCCTAATGACTACTCGAGGTGGTCACGCTCAGTGCCCTCGTTCTCTAACGAGTACCTGTACTCTCGCTCCGGTGTCTCCACACCGTAGACTCAAGACTCATCTACTAAAGAGAAGCGATCGTACACCAACCTTCCGGATCAATCACCATCCTCGTGATGATCCTATGGTCGGGAGCATGTTTATGAGTTAATAATGATTATTCATGTCTTAAATTTTCAACTCTTGAAAATATGAATTATCATTACCATTAACTCAAAGGATGTATCACAGACACTAAATACACATGTGTGATAGAAAATAACCCATTTCATTAATTATAGTCAAAATTACAATTTTGCCCCTAGAAGTGTATTACAAGTGTCAGCCAATTCTGGCTTCTAGGGCACATATATCTAACAATCTCCCACTTGTCCTAAAGCCAATTGGCTACAAGTCTAAGTCCCATCTTCTCAAGGTGGGCTTCGATCTTCTGCTGGCCCAACGGCTTTGTAAGTGGGTCTGCCACATTATCTGTGGAGTTGACTCTCTTGACCTCAACGTAACCTTTCTCAAGGTAATCGCGGATGAGATGGTATCACCGTTTGCTTGGAACTCTTCCAGCACAAACAGTCTGCCAGATGTCGACTTTCGATCATCTATATCGGACATGAAGTCCGAGTCTGTGTATCCCTGGACTTGGAGTTCTCCATTACCAAAGACCAACATCATATCCTTAGTTCTTCTCAAGTACTTAAGGATACATTTCACAGAAGTCCAGTGTTCTTCACCTGGATTTGACTGATATCTGCTTGTGACACTCACAGCATGGGCTATATCAGGTCGTGTACATAGCATGGCATACATGAGGCTCCCTATTGCAGAAGCATAAGGGATCTTGCTCATGCGTTCTATTTCCTCAGGTGTGCTGGGGCACATCTTCTTGGAAAGATGAATACCATGTCTGAAGGGTATTAATCCCCTCTTAGAGTTTTCCATACTAAACCTCTTTAGTACTTCCTCTATGTACATCTTCTGTGAAAGTCCTAGCATCCTATTCGGTCTATCCCTATAGACCTTAATTCCTAGAATAAAGGATGCTTCACCTAGGTCTTTCATGGAGAATTCCTTAGACAACCACATCTTGACTGATGTCAACATGGGAATATCATTCCCAATAAGGAGGATGTCATCCACGTACAATACGAGGAAGACAACAGCGCTCCCACTGACCCTTTTGAAAACACATGGTTCCTCTTCGTTTTTGATGAAACCAAACTTTTTGATCACATCATTGAAACGAGTGTTCCAGCTCCGAGATGCTTGCTTAAGTCCATATATGGACCTTTGCAGCTTGCAAACCTTGTGATCAGTATCACTGGATGTGAAACCTAGTGGCTGTTCCATATAGATATCTTCCTCAAGATATCCATTTAGGAATGCCGTTTTCACGTCCATTTGCCATATTTCATAATCGAAATAGGCTGCAATAGCAAGCAATGTGCGGATGGATTTTAGCATAGCCACTGGGGAAAAGGTATCCTGATAGTCAATGCCTTCACGTTGACTATAACCTTTTGCCACTAGTCTAGCCTTGAATGTCTCCACATTCCCATCTGCACCAATCTTTCTCTTGAAGATCCATTTACACCCAATAGGTACTATACCTTCTGGTGGATCTACCAAGGTCCAGACTTGGTTTGAGTGCATCGAGTCGATCTCTGACTTCATTGCCTCAAGCCATTTCTCGGAGTCGATATCTGATATCGCCTCGTTGTAGGTTTTGGGATCATCACCATGAGCACCATTACCTATGAGGAACATTTCCTCTACATCCTCTGAAATAATACCTAAGTATCTTTCAGGGGGACGGGAAACTCTTTCCGATCTACGAGGTGGAGGAGGTAGTGTTCTTATTGGCTCAACCTGATTTGGTTCCACTTGGTCCTTAGCTCTTTCTGCTTGTGAGACTTTCTCATCAAGCTTAATCTGCTTTCCAATGCCACTATCTTGAATAAACTATTTTTCAAGAAATATGGCATGTCGACTCACAATCACATTGTGGTCTTCAGGAATGTAGAAATAGTATCCTAATGACTCTTTAGGATATCCTATGAATCGAGCTCTAAAGGACCTAAACTCTAACTTGTCCGCTTGTTGTCTTTTGACATGAGCCGGACAACCCCAAATTCTGAGATGACTCAGACTTGGTTTCTTACCGTGCCATATCTCATACGGTGTGGTAGGAACGGTTTTAGAGGGAACCCTATTCAGTAGATAGATTGAAGTTAACAATGAGTGTCCCCAAAGAAAATCAGGGAGGTCTGTGAAGCTCATCATGGATCGAACCATATCCAATAGAGTCCGATTTCTCCGTTCTGAAACCCCGTTGAGTTGAGGTGTTCCTGGTGGAGTCCATTGAGAGACTATGCCATTTTCCTTAAGATAGTCTAGGAATTCCCGGCTAAGGTATTCACCTCCTCGATCTGATCGAAGAACCTTAATGGGTTTTCCAGTTTGCTTTTCTACTTCATGTCTGAATTCTTTGAACTTTTCAAAAGCTTCAGACTTGTGTCTCATAAGATACACATATCCATACCTAGACAGATCATCGGTAAAGGTAATGAAGTAGATAAAGTTGCCTCTAGCCGGCACATCAAATGGGCCGCACACATCTGTATGTACTAGGGCAAGGAGATCTGTGGCCCTCTCCCCATGTCCAACAAAAGGGAGTTTAGTCATTTTGCCTTGAAGACAAGATTCACAAGTTGGATATGACTCGGAAGTCAATGGACTCAATAGCCCATTTTTCTCCAATTTGTTGATCCTATCTTCTGCTATATGACCTAATCTCAGGTGCCATAGATATCTGTCGTTTGGACTATCCCTAGGTCGTTTGGCATTCACGTTTTGCTCGATAGTTAGAACAGGTACATCAATATGTAGCTGATAAAGACCATTAATAAGGAAACCATTTGCAATTTTATTTCTTTCATAAAGAATGTTACAATGGTCCTTAAAGAAGGTGATCACATAACCTTCTTGTGCTAAGCATGAAACAGAAATCAAATTCCTGCTAGCTGCAGGCACATAATAACAGTCTTTTAAAACTAAGTCTAAACCAGATGGTAATCGAAGAGGGTATGTTCCCACGGCTACTGCAGCAACTCTTGCTCCATTACCGACGCGTAGGATCATGTCTCCATCCCTCAGCCTCCTGCTATCCTCAAGACCCTGCATAGAAGTGCATAGATGAGCACTAGAATCCAGAGTCAAGCACCCAACTGGATGCAGAAGAAACCGTAAGGTTAGACTCAATAATGAGCATACCTCCAGAAGGACCTTCCTTCTTGTTCTTTTAGGGTGGCCAGGTAAGTAGGGCAGTTCCGCTTCCAATGGCCGTCGCTGTTGCAATGGAAACACTTTCCTTTGCCATCGACCTTCTTCTTCGGTTCTGCCTTCTTCTTCTTTGATCCTTCTACCTTTTGCTTTTTCACAGACTTCTTTTTCTTTCCATAAGACTTTCTTTTGGAAGAAGTCCGTTCCATAGCAAGAACTGAGCCTTTAGAACCTTTCATAGAAAGCTCAGCGGTAACCAGCATATTCATCAACTCGGCCAAGGAAATTTTGAAGTTTATGCATGTGGTAATTCATGATGAATTGCCCATATGCATCAGTCAAGGATTGCAGAATAATATCATTCTGCAAGTCCAAGTCCAACTTCACACCGAGCTTCTCAAGCTCTTCCATGTCCTTGATCATTGTCAGACAGTGATCTTGGACTGACTGCCCATCACGCATCTTAGCCTTAAAAAGTCAGTTTCGTGACTTGATATTTGGCTGCGCGACTCTGTTCACCAAACATCTCCTGCAGGTGAGCCAACATTTGGCGAGCAGTCCCGATATCTTCATGTTGGCGCTGGAGCTCATCAGACATCGAGCCCAACATGTAGTATCTGGCCTTATTGTCTTCGTCAATCCATTTTTCCAGAGACGCTCTCTGTTCAGTGGATGGACGAGCTGGTAAGGTGGGAGGGTCCTGGTCCAAAACATGTGTTAACTTCTCTGAACCCAAAACAATTTTGTAGTTCCTGAGCCAATCTTTATAATTGGGTCCAGTCAGTCTATGTGTGTCTAGGATACGTGCCAGTGGGTTGGACGCAGACATTTTCCTGTAGAGAGTCAAAGATTCTAGTTAGATACTGTAATTTTGACTTGACCAATTTGTTTAGGGATTTTATTTTTAAACAAATTAGCTCCCACTATTTTCTCGGATCCCTACACTCCCTCTGTAGAGATGCGAAAATCTCCATGATTAATGATTTCTAGTGGGTGGTGCGGTCTCACCAACTGACTCATCACCTCACCTAACAGTTATTGGTGATGGGTTAGCCAATGAGTGAACAACTCTTGTTCAATGATTCTCTAATCATGGTGCACCCAAACTTGGTCTCTAATTCATGAATCTCACCCGTATCCGAAATATTGATCCACTCCTTAGTTAAGTCAGACCCACCATTTGCATAGACTGGGTTCCTAATTGAGTCTCTCACCGTATCCGGAATATTGAGCCCAACTCATCCTCCAGCCCATAGCATCCAATGCCTAATAGACATGGTTGCATCTTCCCGGTGCAACTGAGCCACTGTATCCAGCCGAGAACAATCAACCCCGGGAAGGGCCCGCACATCTACAATGGTGGAAGACCTCAGACTTAATCTTTTCTTAGGGAGAATTGATTCAGGTCTCATTAAACTAGACTTGGCTTAGTCATAACAATTATGACTAACCTAGTGGCATGGGTTAGCTCGGATTATTGACCACCTCAGATTCAGAACTGTGTCAACAGATATGGCCAGGTAAGTGAGATCGGTGGAAGGAATATGCCATTAACTCGTACAAGAACGCATTCAGGTCGAGTAGCTTCCAATTAAAAACCAGTCGGTCGTCTGTGCCAAACTTACCTTAGACACCAAATTGTTGAGTCAGAACCAATTGGGTTAGCCTACAATCCAGACTCTAACCTCTGAGCCTAATTAGGTCTTGCTTGATCGTGACTCGATCTTGACCCAGACTTAATCCTATTAGGCTGGTCAATTTAAGCATTGTTGATCCCATCTAACCAACTCTTGATTCGGTTTGATCAACCGCTTAGACCTAATTGAGCTACCCAAGCCCGAACCCAGTATTATGAATATGTCTTAGATCTGAAATTCTCAATTTTAGACCTAATTTCATATTCCATAAACTTAATTCTTAATTAAGTAGGGTTCATAAATAAAATATGCACAATAAATCCTAGGGTTTCAGGATCTAGGGTTTTGCAGAAAGTAAGTTTTTGGGTTTCTGATTAAGGACGAACGCGCAGCACCCCTACACATCATAAGAACACCCCATCGAATGGAAGAGAGGGCCTTTAAACCCTTCTTCGTTCTTATGACCGGACGGCCAAGGGGAACGCCTTAATCAGGAACATTCAATAAACATTCAATACTACAAAACAGTTATAGATCTATATCATATATCTCATATACAAATTTAGATCTAACCATGGCATATTTTGCATACATCTCATGTATCATAATCATGCATGTTTTCAGATCTAAATTATCATAATAATCTAAAAAATTAGATTTAAATTGATCTAATCAAAATAAATTCTAATCTAGACAATTATGTAGAACTATTCTACAACTAGTCTAGACATGCATCAATCATATCTCATATGATATTTAAAATTAAATAATTTTTATTTGCTATTTTTTCAGATGTTATTATAACACTTATAATATCAAAAAATAGTAAATAAGAAGATCTAAAATATGATTTAATCATATTAAATCAAAAGACATGCAAAACTATTCTATAGAACTATTCTATTCTAGAACTAGTCATGCATATCTTCATGTTCTTAGATCCAAATCATTTAATTTTAATTTTTCTGATTTCAGATCTGATCACATCTCATGTGACATCTGAAATCACGTTATTTTTAATTAAAATAAAATTAAAATCAGATCTAAACTATTTTTAGAACCATGGCTCTGATACCACTTGAAGGGAAATCCTGATTTCCCTGACCAGGTTCGTTCAGATCTGATCAGATCAAGAGATATATTTCAAAAATTTTTTCTCTTAGATCTGTATCAGATCAGGGATGCTTCAGATCTGATTCTTATTTATTTAATAAAAATTAAATGAAAAGGATAAATTAAATCACATTCAATTTACCTGAATAGGGTAATCCTATTACCCTGTTGATGATCCTGTTTGCAGCGGAAGGTTCTGGATCAAGCCACGCAAGCGCCTGGCCTCTACCGGTATCCACTCGGGCTGGATCTGGAGATCCTCTTCTTCTCTATCACGCCTCCAAAAATCAGATCTGGATCTGATCTGGAGGATCTTCAAAACTCCTTTTGAAGATCTGCAGTCGTTCTTCGCAGCAGCGCAGCCTTCTTGCTTTTGATCTCCTTTTCTTGATCTAAATCGCACCAATCCAAATCCAAAACACTTTTGGACGTGGAGAGCAAGGGGAGATGAGAGTATGGCGTGGAGAAAGGGGAGAGAGGCAGCCTTGGGGCGTGGGAAGATTGCTTCTTGATTATTATTATTTTTTCACTTGGGCGCTGGGTCTCTTATATAGACTAAGCGTGATCCAAGTCATCTTCCTCCCAACCAATCACAACCCTTTGTGAAATCAGATCTAAATCTGATTGGTGGGATTAGAGTCCCCTGGATTCCTACTTGGAGAGTGCCTTGGACCAGTCAAACTGGATTCTTAGAAGAACTCTCATTGGAATCCTAAAGGGAGATGGAGTCCTTGTCCAACAAGGACTCCTAGGCGCCTCCTACTTGGGCTCACGCCACCCTTGGCGTGCGCCCTTCTCCTTGCCAGGTTCTGGCAGGGGGACAAGCCCCCACCAGCTCTCCAATAGGTGCATGACATGTGGTCAAAAGTCAAAGGGTGAATGGTCAACGTTTGACCAGTCAAAGGTAGACTTTTGACCAAAGTCAAAGAACAAGAAATGGCAGGTGACCAAAAATTGGCAGGTAATGTCTTACAAATAAGACAACCTATTCTGACTTGGACAACCTCCAGTCAGACCATATGAAGGCCTCTGATTGAGCACAAACTCCTTTGGCTCAGTCAGGACAACTTATTTATGATAGTAAAAGAAGAACGTTAGGTTCAATCGAGTGCTAGCACGATTTCCTTGAACCTAATTGAATCTCATTCAGATCAATTGAACTAGATCAGTTCAATTGATGATCACCAGATTCAAACCCTTGTTTGTGTGACCCAGTTAGGTTCAGTTCTGTATGGTAATGGGATATGTCATGATCTCTATCATCGACATCATCGAAACTCCTTTCGATGGATCAGAACTCTTCTGATTCGAACAGCTAGAATGATCGATCATCTAAATCATTCTAATTGCTCCCAAAATCCACCAGTGACACCTAGCAGTATATGGTGGCAACCCATCAGAGCTGAATGCGAACCTCTTGGTGCAGCTACCTGTGTGATTCAGTTCTTCTATCTTGAGCCCCGATCAGATTAGGGTTAAGGTGAACTCGTCAAACCCTAGTCTCTGTCATATGATGTAATCATTCGATTCGAGTCCAATGTGAAAATCTAAATAGAAACTCTTTCTATTATTTCACTCTGCCATGGCCATGGGCTTCAGGACTTGATTCTCATGATCATCATAGGGCTACTCCTCTACCACCGAGGTAGATAGATCCCATCTTGATGCAATCCAGTTCCTACAATGAACATGCCATAGCCAACATACACCTCAGGGTTCCATATGGCTAGGAGACCGAGTAATGGTGTAGTCAAACTATAACACCCTCAAGGTGAACTGCCGATGCATCTCAGGTCAAAGAACCAGACACACTACTGCAGCATCGAGTCAGTCATTGACGAGAAGGTAGACTCCCTAATGACTACTCGAGGTGGTCACGCTCAGTGCCCTCGTTCTCTAACGAGTACCTGTACTCTCGCTCCGGTGTCTCCACACCGTAGACTCAAGACTCATCTACTAAAGAGAAGCGATCGTACACCAACCTTCCGGATCAATCACCATCCTCGTGATGATCCTATGGTCGGGAGCTGTTTATGAGTTAATAATGATTATTCATGTCTTAAATTTTCAACTCTTGAAAATATGAATTATCATTACCATTAACTCAAAGGATGTATCACAGACACTAAATACACAGGTGTGATAGAAAATAACCCATTTCATTAATTATAGTCAAAATTACAATTTTGCCCCTAGAAGTGTATTACAAGTGTCAGCCAATTCTGGCTTCTAGGGCACATATATCTAACAGTTAACACATACTTTAAATTTTTAACTCTTGAAAATATGCATTATCATGCCCATTAATTCAAAAGATGTATCATAGATACTTTAAATACACAATGTGATAGAAAATAATTTATTTAATAATTTTAAGTCAAAGTTACAAAATTGCTCCTAGAAAGTGTATTATAAGTGTCAGCCAATCTGGCTTCTAGGACACACATCTAACAAACTCCCACTTGATCTAAAGCTAATTGGCTATAAATCCAAGTCCCATCTTCTCAAGATGGGCTTCAATCTTCTACTGGCTCAATAACTTCGTCAGTGGATCAACCACATTATCTATGGTGTCATCTTTCTTGACCTTGATATATCCCTTCTCAAGGTAATCGTGGATGAGGTGATATCGCCACTCGATGTACTTGGATTTCTAGAGAGATCTCGACTCCTTTGCTAGGGCTATGGCACCATTATTATTGCAGTACAGAGGGATGACATCTGATGGTATCACTCCAAGCTCTGTGGTGAACTTGTACTAGAATGCTTCATTCATAGCTTTCGAGATAGCGATGTATTTTAATTCCATGATGGAATCTGCTATCATGGTCTGCTTGAAACTCTTCTAGCTTACAGCACTATCGTTACACATAAGTAGACTTTCAGATGTCGACTTTCAATCATCTATATCAGATATTGTTGGAAATACGTGCTCTTTCCACATGGATCGACGTGGCCATCGGTGATTAGCCAAGCAACAAGGAAGTACTTCTCAGAGATTTCTATGAAAGTATGATCAAATAATTCAAAAAATAGAGAAGAAGAGAAGAAGAGATTTTTGAAAGAAAAGAGTTTTTATTCAATATATTTCAGCAATATTACAACATTGATATGTTTTCAGTATATATATTTTATAAAGGGTCAAGCCCAAGCTTATAGAAAAACTCTCCAAACCCAAACAATCCACGTACACAAAATAATAATCCACGAAAATTGAGCCGGTCTAGTTTCAGACTGAGCCGACTAACCTACGACTGGATCGGCTCAGTTCCAGACTGAGCTGACTCAGTTGTGTACCATGCCAACAGCCCAAAAATGCTGCTTTTTGTCTGGGTTTTCCTCTGAGACCTAGTCTACTCAGTCTTGGATTGAGTCAACCCAATTTCCAACTTAGATGGCTCAGTCTTAAGGTGAGCCGACCCAATTTCTGAACTTTGCTAGGAGAGCTGATTTCTCTTTTGACTTGCTTCAGTTTTCCCATGACCTATCTTCTCATGTTTTCAAGACTTGGGAGTTTCACTTCTGAGCTTACATTCTCCATCTTGGTGCTTTCAAGTCCTTGTAAACTCATCTCTTCTCAATAGATCCATTCATGCCACACATCTCTAAAAGCTGTGTCTGGGGAGTACCTTCATGAGTGCATCAAACTGATTCTCCTTGGTATGGACCTTCATCAGTTTCACTTCACCTTCCTCCATCAGCTCTCTGATCCTATAGTACCTCACATCTATATGCTTTGTGCACGTATGATAGACTAGGTTCTATGCCAATAGCAGAGCACTCTGACTATCACTGAATAGTGTAACTTTGCTCTGCTCCATCCCCAACTCATCAATCAGTCTCCTAAGCCAAAAGGCTTCCTTTGCAGCCTTCATTATCCCAATGTACTCGACCTCTATAGTAGACAAGGCCATGATTGGCTGAAGGATTGATCTCCAAGACATCGGTCTACTATATATGTAGAAAAAGTATCCAGTAGTAGACCTCCTTGTATCAAGATCACCAGCATAATTTGTATCAAGATCACCAGCATAATTTGCATCAACAAACCTTTCCAAAGGATTTGAACCTTCACACATCTTCACAGATTATTCTCCAAATTCTTCTGACTGCCCACCAAACACCAAACCACAATCTCTTGTTCCATGCAGATATCTCAATATCCATTTCAATGCTTTCTAGTGTTCCTTCCTAGGGTTAGCCATGTATCTACTAACTATGCTCACTGTATGTCCTATATTTGGTCTACAGCACACCATAGTCTACATCACATTACCTACAACATTTGTATAAAGGACTCATTTCATGTACTCTCTCTCCTCTTCTGACTGGGGACTCTGTAACTTGGAGAGAGACATATGGCTCGGCAATGGCGTCTCTGTAGATTTGGCCTTCTCCATCCCAAACCTCTTCAAAACCTTCTGGACATACTTTTCTTATGACAAATGGAGCACTCCTTTGCACCTATCTATGCAAATCTCCATTCTAAGGATTTTCTCAGTTAGACCTAAATTCTTCATCTCAAACTCAGATGATAATGTCCTTTTCAACCTGTTCACAACATCCATACTTCTACTGGCTATGAGTATATCATCTACATACAATAATAGGTACAGGGCATCCTCCTCATCTACATCTTTGACGTAGATACAACAATCATGTTCACATCTGCTGAAATCTAGGCTCAAGACAAAGTTATCAAACCTTCAATACCATTAACGAGGAGATTGTTTCAAGCCATATAAAGACTTCCTGAGTAAACACACATTTTCTTCCTATCCCATCTTCATGAAACCATCTAGCTGCTTCATGTTGATTCTTTCGTTCAAAGTCCCATGAAGAAAGGCTGTCTTCACATCCATCTATTCCAATTTCATATTATGCTGTGCCACTAGTGATAGCAAAACTCGAATAGATGTATGACGCACCATAGGAGAGAAAATTTCTATGTAGTCAATCCCTTCCCTTTGTGAGTATTCCTTTGCTATCAGCTTTGCTTCGAATCTGACTCCACCTTATTCTGAAGGTGCTTCTTTCTTTGTGAACACCCATTTTGAGCCAATAGGTCGAGCACCCTCTGGAAGATCCACCACCTACCATGTCTGATTCTTCTCAAATGATTCCATCTCCTCCATCATGGCCTGTATTCATGAATCATGATCCTCACTCTCCATGGCCTCTGCATAATTCTCTGGATCTCCATTAGCAGTGATGAGTGCATAGGAGATTACCTCATCAATGCCATATCTGACCGACCTTCTAATAGTATGCTAGAGCTTATGCAAAGCCACTCCCATTGGCACATCTCTGTCTGATGTCTGTGGCTGCTCATGCACATCTGTCTGAACTGCCGGCCCTCCATGCAAATTTTCAATATGAGATTATACTTTTCTGTCCAGCTCCACCTCAACAAGAACACTCTTGTAAGTAGATGTAACCTGCATGCCATCATTCTCTAACTAGCCACTGTTGTTTACCTTTGTTTCCTCAGTTCCATCTATCCCAGACCTCCTCAAGATGCTCTTCTCATCAAAGATAACATCCCTGCTGATCATTAACTTCTGTACCTGAGAGTCCTACAGCAGGTACCCCATGACTCCTTGTGGATAACCTATGAATATCATCTTTTGAGATTTTGGATTCAATTTGCTCCTCTCGGTTGCCTTCATATGTGCATAGGCTATGCAACCAAAGACTTTCAGGTGGCCAAGCTCCACCTTCTTCTCACTCCAGACCTCCTCTAGAATGCCTCCATTCAGCTTATAATGAGAGGACCTGTTCATAAGAAAATAAAAAAAAGTTAGAGCATCACTCCAAAAGAACTTTGGGAGTGATGTCTGCAACCTTAAACTCCGTGCCTTCTAAGTCAGTGTCTGGTTCATCCTTTCCACGACACCATTTTGCTGGAGAGTCATCTTCACCGTATAATGGCATTTGATGCCATTTTCCTCACAGTACTTCCTAAACTCTAGGCTAGTATACTTTCCTCCATTGTCTAACCTCAGACACTTCACCTGCCTTCCTAACTCCTCTACTTATGCTCTCTAGGCTCTGAACTGGGCAAACACCTCTGATTTTTCTTTGATCAGATAAACCCACACTTTTTTTAAGAAATCATCAATGAAAGTGACAAAGTATTTTGCCCCACCTCTAGCTGATACAGGAGCTGGTCCCTACACATCCAATTGCGCTAAATCCAGCACTCCCTCGCTGCGCTTGGTACTTCTAGCAAACTTCACCCTATGTTATTTGCCAAAGATGTACGGCTCATAAAGATCTATGCCCTCCTTCTTCAGGGCTGGGATCATACCTCTTCTGCTTAGTTCAGTGATCCCACGGTCACTCATATGACCCATCCAATAGTGCCATAGTTGATATAAAATCTACTACTCCTTTGTCACTGCTAGCACCTCTGTACTATCATTTACCACCGAGCCTTCCATTCTACAAAGATTATTGCTCAATCTTCTACCTCTCATCACCACCAAAGCTCCCTTGAAAATTTTCAGACATCCACTCCCAGCCTGGCTACAAAAAGCATAACCCTGCTCCTCCAAGTAGCCCAAAGAAATCAAATTCTTTTTCAACTCTGGTACATGCCTGACATTTGATAATATATGAATGATCCCATCGTACATCCTCACCCTGATAGAGCCAATTCCAACTACTTTGTATGGATAATCATCTCCAAGACTGACACTTTCACCATCGACCTTCTGATAGGTAGCAAACCACTTCCGACGAGAAGTATAGTAGTGCGAGCATGCTAAATCCAATATCCACATAGTATCGCACTCTATGGATCCATCTGATACAACTAGCAGATCTTCTCCACTGCTCACAAAAGCTGTATCATCTTTCTTGCCGACCTTCCCTTTTTTTGATCTCAAAATGGGACAATCTCTCCTCAGGTGTCCAGACTGATGATATTTATAACATTTCGATGTCATCTTTCTCTGATCATGAGACTTTGACCTACACTTAGATTTTTCTCTTGTCTTCTTCTTTGATCTTTTTTATCTTTCGTTCACAGCCAAGATCTCAAACTTAGGGTCTCCCTTGTTGATATTTTTCCTTTGCTCATTTGATCTGAGCACACCAATAACCTCTTCATAGTTTAGGATCTTCTTTCTATAAACTAAAGTTGTTATGAGACCATCATACGAACTTAGGAGAGAACATAATAGCAGCAATGCCCAATCCTCCTCGTCGATCTTCACATCCAAACTCATCACCTCAGAACACACCTGATTAAACCTTTGGATATGTACAACAAGATCACTACCTTCAGGCATCCTCAAACTATACAACTATTTCTTCAACCATAAGTTATTCATCATGTTCTTTCTCATGTATATGTTCTCCAGTCTCTCCCAGAGCCCCTTTGCCGTAGTTTTTATGCAAACCTCAGACAAAATCTGATTGACCAAGCACATCTGGATTGTGCTAAAAGTAATTTCCTCCAACTCTTTTCAATCCTCAGCATTGATCTTTTCTGACCTTTCTTTTGTCAAGACCTTGTGATCCTCTACTGAACCAACAAGTCCTTTACTCTTTGCTGCCATAGGGTAAAGTTCCGCTTGCCATCGAACTTCTCAAAATCTATCTTGAATCCACTTGATCCCATGACTTCAAACAAGTCAAGAATAGACCCCTAACACCCTTCACGATCATACACACTAGCAAAACTATCCTTCAAAGAAGATCTAACTAGCCCTAGATCCTCTTTCCAAACATTTATATCACCATTTCTCCATGTAAACAATCTCCACCTCAATCTAGAGACAACCATGAAGTAAACTAGAAGTTTTAGGATAAAACCTAATGCAATAGATTCTGGATGTAGTAAATCCTAGATGTCCTCCTTCTTTCCATGCAACACCACTTTGATACCAATTATTGGAATTGCGCACTCTTCCCACATGGATCGGCATGGTCGTCGGTTATTAGCCAAGTAATAAGAAAGTACTTCTTAGAGATTTCTATGAAAGTATGATCAAATAATTCAAGAAATAGAGAAGAAGAGATTTTTGAAAGAAAAGAGCTTTTATTCAGTATATTTCAGCACTATTACAATTTTGACCTATTTTCAGTATATATACTTTACAAAGGATCAAGCCTAAGCTCATAGAAAAACTCTCCAAACCTAAACAACCCACGTACATAAAATAATAACCCACAAAAATTAAGTCAGCTTAGTTTTAGACTGAGCCAGCTAACCTATGACTAGGTTAGCTCAGTTCCAGACTGAGCCAACTCAATTATGTATCATGCCAATAGTCCAAAAATACTGCTTTTTGTCTAAATTTTTCTCTGAGACCTAGCCACCTCAGTCCTGGACTGAGTCGGCCTAGTTTTCAACTTAGTCGGCTTAGTCTCAGAGTAAGCCGATCCAGTTTCTAAATTTTACTAGGAGAGCTAATTTCTCTTTCGACTCGCTCTTGTCTTTCCATGACCTATCTTCTCATATTTTCAAGACTTGGGAGTGCCACTTTTAAGCTCACAGACATAAAGTTTGAGTCTGTATATCCCTGGACCTGGAGTTCTCTATTATCAAAAATCAAAAATATATTCTTAGTCTTTCTCAAGTACTTAAGAATATATTTCATAGAAGTCCATTGCTCTTCATCTAGGTTTGACTAATACCTACTTGTGACACTCACATCATGCATGATATCAGGTCGTATACATAGCATGGCGTACATGAGGCTCCCTATTATCGAAGCATGAGGGATCTTGCTCATGCATTCAATCTCCTTATATATGTTGAGACATATCTTTTCGGAGAGATGAATGCCATGTCTAAAGGGCACTAAGCCCCTTTTGGAGTTTTTCATATTGAATCTTTTTAGCACCTCCTCTATGTACATCTTTTGTGAGAGATCCAGCATCCTCTTTGGTCTATCCTTATAGACCTTAATCTCTAAGATGAATGATGCCTCTTCTAGATCTTTCATAGAAAACTTCTTTGACAACCACACTTTGACCAACGTCAACATAGAAATATCATTTTCAATCAGGAGGATGTCATCCACGTACAATACGAGGAAGATAACAGTGCTCCCACTAACCTTTTTGAGTACACAGGGCTCCTTCTTATTTTTGATGAAATCAAATGATTTGATCACATCATTAAAATGAGCATTCCAACTTTAAGATGCTTGTTTAAGTCCATAGATGAATCTTTGCAGCTTGCAGACCTTGTCATCACTATCAGTGGATGTAAAACCAAGTGGTTGTTCCATATAGATATCTTCCTCAAGATATCCATTTAAGAATGTCATTTTCACATTCATCTACCATATTTCGTAATCAAAATAGGCTACAATAGTAAGTAATATATGAATGGATTTAAGCATGACTATTGCTCGAAAGGTATCCTGATAGTCAATATCTTCACGCTGACTATACCCTTTAGCCACTAACCATGCTTTGAATGTTTCCACATTTTCATCTGCACCTATCTTTCTCTTGAAGATCTATTTACATCCAATAGGTATAATACCGTTAGGTGGATCTATCAAGATCCAGACTTGGTTTGAGCACATTGAGTTAATCTCTGACTTCACCTCTAACCATTTCTTAAAGTTGATATCTGATATTGCCTCATCATAGATTTTGGAATCATCACCATGAATCCTATTTTTCATGAGGAATATTTTTTCTACATCCTCTTGAATAGTACCTAAGTACCTCTCAAGAGGATGGAAAATCCTATTTGATCTATGAGGTGGAGGAGGTAGTGTATGGATTAGCTCAGACTAGCTAGGTTCCATAGGTTCTTTGGCTTGTTGCTCTTTGAAGATTTTTTTCTTAAGTCTAATTTATCTTTCGATGCTACCATCTTAAATAAATTATTTTTTTAAAAAAATAACGTGTTGATCCAAAATCATATTGTGATCTTTTGGAAGATAGAAATAATATCCTAATGACTTCTTAGGATATCCAATAAATTAAGCTTTAAGGGACCTAGACTATAATATATCTGCCTACTGTCTGTTGACATGAGCTGGACAATCCCAAATTTTAAGATAACTCAGACTTAGTATTTTACTATGCCATATCTCATACGGTATAGTAGGAACAGTTTTAGAAGAAATCCTATTCAGTAAGTAAATTATTGTCCTCAAGCTGTGTCCCTAAAGAAACTCAAAAAGATCAGTGAAGCTCATCATGGATCGGACCATATCTAATGGGGTTCGATTTTTCTGTTCTAAAATTCTGTTGAGTTGAGACATTCTAGATGGAGTTCATTATGAGACTACGCCATTATCCTTGAGATAGTTCAGAAATTTTTGACTAAGATATTTACCTCCTCGATCTGATCGAAGAACCTTAATGAGCTTTCTGGTTTGCTTTTCTATTTCGTATCTAAATTCCTTAAACTTTTCAAAGGCCTTAGACTTGTGTTGCATCAGGTACACATACCAATACCAAGACAAATCATTGGTAAAGGTAATGAAGTAGACATAATTACCTCTAGCTGGCATATCAAATAGGCTGCACACATTTGTATGTACCTAAAAAAATAAGTCTATGGCCCTTTTTCCATGTCCTACAAAAGAAAGCTTGGTCATTTTGCCTTGAAGGCATGATTCACAAATCAGATATAACTCGAAAGCCAACGAACCTATTAGTTTGGATTTCTTCAATTTGTTAATCCTATCTTTAGCTATATGACCTAGTCTAAGGTGTCATAGATACCTTTCATTTAGACTATCCTTAGGTCAATTTGTTTCTATGGCATTCATATTTTGCTCAATATTGAACATAGAAACATCAATATGTAACTAGTAGAGATTGTTAATTAAGAAATCACTTACAATTTATTTCTTTTATAAAGAATAGTATAGTGGTTCTTAAAAAAGCTAATTACATAACCTTCTTATGCTAAACATGAAATAAAAATTAAATTCCTGCTTGCAGCAGGAACAAAATAACAATTTCTAAGATCTAAAACTAATTCTGACGGTAGTCGAAGATGGTAGGTTTTCATGGCCACAACAGCAACTCTTGCTCTATTTTTGATGCGTAGGATCATCTCACCATCCCTTAGCCTCCTGCTCTTCTTAAGACCTTGCATAGAAGTGTATAAGTGAGCACTAGAACCAGAGTCAAGCATCCAACTGGATGCAAAAAAAATCATAAGGTTAGTTTCAATGATGAGCATACCTCTAGAAGAACCTGCTTCCTTCTTGTTCTTCAGACTGATCAGGTATGAAGGGCAGTTCCACTTCCAATAGCCATCAATGTTACAATGAAAGCATTTTTCTTTGTGGGCGATCTTCTTCTTCGATTCTCTCTTATTCTTCTTCCCCTCTACCTTCTACTTCTTTGCAGACTTTTTCTTTTTTTCAAAAGATTTCTCTTAGTAGAAGTCTGCTCCACAGCAAGTACTGAGCTCTTTGAACCTTTCACAATTTGCTCAGCAGAAACCAACATATTCATTAATTCAGCCAAGGTGTACTATAGTTTATGCATATAGAAATTCATGATGAACTACCTATACACATCAATCAAGGACTGTAGGATCACATCGATCTATAGATCCCTATCTAATGTGACACCAAGCTTCTCAAGCTCTTCTAGATCCTTAATCATCATCAAGCAATGATCTTGGACTAACTGCCCATCATGCATTTATGCCTTGAAAAGTCTCCTTGAGACTTGATAGCAGGCTGCATGACTCTATTCACCAAATAATTATGGAAGGTGAGCCAACATTTGGCGAGCAGTCCTAATGTCTTCATGCTAGCATTATAGCTTATCAGACATCGAGTCCAACATGTAGCACTTGATTTTATTATTATCATCCGACCACTTCTCATGAGATGTGATAAGCATCATAAATTCACCAATAAAAGTATTAATTTATTAATTAATTTATATTAATTTTTAAGAATTATTAATCAATTTATATATAATTTTTAAAAAATTCATATTTTTATTAATTAAAAAATTAATTAAAAAATAATAAAAAATAATAAAAATTAAAAAATAAAATTTTATTATCAATGGAAAGAGCTCATTTTTTTGATCACAACAAAATAAATTTCAAGTAAAATAAAGCTAAAATAGAAAAGATATGAATTTTTAAAGATATAAAATAAATAAAAATTAAATTAAAAAAAAGAAAATGGCTCAGCCGGCTCCGCAAGCCGAGCCACCAAGCCAAGCCGAGCCACCAAGCCAAGCCAAGCCATCAAAGCCGACTCAGCCGTTGAAGCCATCAGCCGGTCCACGATCCAGGCGTGGACCGCCAGCTCAGCAAAATCCGGCGAATCAGAGCTTGCCACGTGGTGGACCTAGACCCCTAAAGGGTCTACAGAAATTTATCGCGGCTCACAAGGGTAATTTAGTCTTTTCGCTCGATAATAGAAGCGCTGATTGGCTGTGGTGTGTGGTGCGGCCGGTCTACACGGTCCATGGGAACAGTGATTGCGCGATCGGACGGATGTGGTTGTTTGCGGTCAGGATCGGACGGCTGTGGTTGCTTTCGGATTTTATTCAGCTACAGACATCATGCGGATCACCATCGGATGGCAGCGCTCGATCCAGGATGATGATCCGATGGTCCAGAAAGCTCCCGACGGTGATCAAACTCTCAGGCGCATGATTTGCGGCCAGATTTCCTCCATCAAGCGCGATCCAATGGCCAGAATTTAATCCGACCCGATCTGAGCTGATCTGCATCCGATTTTGATGATTTTTGGACCGTTGGATTTCTATTGAACGGCTGGATTTTATCAGATTTATCAGAGATGTATCAGAGCTATTTTGATTCAAATTTTACTCAAATTCTTTTGTATTTTGATGATTGCAAAGGCCATTAGTCCCACATTGCCTTTAGAAAAAAATATCCAGCCCTCCTAGCACTATAAAAAGGACCCTAGGCCTCCAGAAATCAACATCTCCGATCAAGGTGAAGCTTTGGTACAGGGCGAAGCCAGGCTATGGGTTAAAGGCTGCTTCGAAGCAATGGGTGCCGAGAAGAAGAGCCGAGCTTCTACACCATCTTTCTGCCAATGCCGATCCAAGATCAGAGATCAGGCTATTTTATTTTATTTTTTTCTTTTTAAATTTTATGTATTTAAATTCTAAAATTTTAATTTTTGCATTTTAATTTCTTACTTTTTATTTTTATTGTAATTTAATTTCTATACTTTAATTATTACTTTTTATTTTATTGCAAGTAGATGCTAAGATCTAACTAATAGATCTTAGTACCAAATTTAAATTTCTGCACCTTTTAATTTTTGCTTTTAATTTTTCGACTTCACTTTTGATTCTAAAAATCCTTTTCTTCTTTTCTTTTCAAAAATCAAAGATTTCAAATCTAAAAATACTACCTTCTCTGTGGATTCGACCCGACTCACTACTATCTACGCATTTTCAATGATTTTAAGAAGTCGGATTAAACTGATAAACACGGTGTCTTAACGACAACATCGCATTCCTATCAAGTTTTTGGCGCCGTTGTCAGGGAAGGAATAGATGCTATTTTTTTTCTTTGATTTCTTTGATTTTTTTTTTGTAAATTAATTATTTTTTTAATATTGCTTACTAATTTTTTTTATTTATTTTATAGAAAAAAAAAGAGAAAATGAAGAAAGCATCAAATTTTGGTGAGATCAATCCTAACCCTAGTCCTCTTTTCTTTTTATTTATTTATTTATTTATTTTATTTTTAAATTAATTTAAAAAAATATTCATTTAAACCTAATTAAAAGCCTCATGATAAGATTAGAAACCCTAACTGCTTAGAGCATGCATCATATTAGTTTTATTTTTATTTTTATTTTTATTTTTTTGGTGATTGCTGGAGGCAAGGTAAGCCTTTCAGAATATCAATTAGTTACATGCATCTAGTTTAAATTGCATAGAACCCTTTGATTGAATTTTTTTTTTTTTTGCATATTCATATTAAATCAAATTAAGGGCAAAACCCAATTAAACAAGATAAGGTGGGGATTTGATCATCCTTCCTTAGCCCACAAACAACCAACCAACATCCTGCATTGACCTAAGCCTTTAAATTAAAATCAATTAGACATCAACCCTAGGAATTCGAGCTCAATAGGATAAGGAATCCTAAGAGTTGAACTGGGTTAGGATAAGTCAATTTGACTGGTGTCTAGGAAAGTGGTTCAGGGACGACTGGGCCCGAAGGAAGGTGGTTTTTAATTGGTTCCGTTCGCTTACCTGGCCAAGCACAATTGGTGTCTAAGGCAAGCAATGGGGGGACTCCCACCAACCTTACACTTACCTGGCCAGTTGATTGGCTAATCCTACACTTGGAGGGCTTGAAGGTGATCTTGACAGTTAGGAGCTGTCTAGATCTAGGATAACCCTTAGTCAGAATTGATTGACCAATTTGATTGCTAACGAACATCAAACCTAATTAAACTTAATTCTTCTCTCTCTTTTTAGTTCTAGGACTCCTTAGGACCTCTTCTTTAGAACTCTTCTTTCTTTCTTTTTCTTACTCCTCTAAAAATAAAATAAAAATAAAATAAAATAAAAATTAAACTAACTAAAAATTAATAATTAAATTAAATTAAATTAAATTAAAATTAACAAATAAAAATAATTAAAAAATTAATTTTTAATATAATAAAATAATAATAATAATAATAAAATAAAAAAAATATTCTAAAAATTTTTAAATCATACATTAGGGTTACACTAATACATGCATGGTAGGAAATCGCTTTTTCTGATTTAGTTGAACATAATTGAATGGTTGATTCACATTAAACATAATAATCAAATGGCTAATATGAATCTAATTATCCAAAAATTAGATAAAGTTGACCTTCTTGCTCAGAAAATAGATCAACTCCTAATCCTAGGTCAACAATCTCCTACACAATTCACATCATCTTCTAATTATCAAGAGACTTATTCAAACTATGCTAGCCCAACCCATCATGTGAGTGAATGTCCTATGGCTGCACAATTTCCATATTTTATCCAAGAACAAGTTCAAGCTGCTCAAGGATACTCCAAATTGATTAATGATCCATTTTTAAATTCATATAATTCAGATTGGAGTAACTTTAATTTTTCTTGGACATCCCAACAGACTCAGGCTCAGACCCAAATTTCACTTGAGCAAAATTATCAAAATTATGCCTATAATAATGGTCAGCCTAGTCAGTTTATTCAGCCATCATATTATAATCAGCCCTCATACCCACCTCCTCAACAGACCAATCTAGCTGATGATAGATTTAATCAACTTCAACAATTGATTCTGACTCAACAGCAATCTATCGCTAGACTAGAAGCTCAAATAGGATAATTAGTTGAGTCTAACATGAGGAGAGAACTAGATCAACTATCGAACCTACCAATTTCAAATAACCCACCTAATGACCACCAACCACCTGGATTAAATTATCAATCTAATGTTTCATCTAAGAATCCCCAATTAGAGAATACCAAAGTAATTCCTGAACTTAAAAGCTATAGGATTCTTATGGACCCATACCAAGACCAGGTGAGAGAGGCTAGTACTGATGCTAGCCAAAATAAAAATTTAGAAGAACTGGTTAGTACTGAGACTAACCACTTAGAAGAACTCGAGCCAAGAATTAGTACTGATGCTAGTTCCAATTTAAATGAGATAGAAATAAGGGAAAAGAGAATAGATGATTTACCCGAGACTTATAAACCTAATGTCCTATTCCCTTCAACCCTAGAAGCTGGTTCTTCTTATAAAAATCAAAAGGCATGTAATGAAATGTCAATGGAGTTGTTTAAGCAAGGATCACATTAATTTACCTCCAGAATTAAAATCGCCTTTAGTCACCATTCCAGCACCCATTGAATCAAACTTAACTCCTAAAACTCCATTCATGAGCATTTTAGAAAAACAAATAGGAGAAATTCTTAATAAATATGGGTCTGAGAATGAAATCATAAATTATATCCCTAAAATTAATAAAGATTATATTAATAATGGGATTATAAATCATCTTTCTGAGATTGGCAATCCAAAACCATTGGAATTTGTCAATCCAATATTCGACATAGGATAGTGAGCTGCATTGTGTCTGGCTGAAGACGGTAAACTTAGCGCTTATTGGGAGGCAACCCAATATTTAGTTTTTTTCATCTAATTTATCTTTTTAGTTTATTTTCTTTTTAGGATAATTTGAATAAGTTGGAGGGAGAGCTCAAATTTTCAAAGGCATGTGCTGGACCAAAAATATACTGAGTTAGGTGTATTCTTTCATGTTCTTTATTACATCCTTTATTTTTTCTTCTCCATTGAGGATAATGTCGATTAAGTTAGGGGGAGAGAAAAATAAATTTTTTTTTAAAATTTTAAGTCCTCAAAAAAGTTAGTATTTAGTATTTAGACACTTGATTATGCTTAAGAATCGAATAAAACTAAGCATTTTTAAAAGAAAATTGATACACAGATCAGAGAATCTGTGAGATATTGAGGAATCAAAGTATTAAGAAAAATTCAATAAAGAGTTAAGTCTAGAACATAAAAAATTTTTCCTTGGAGCATTTCTAATTATTTTCTACTAGCATCAAAGAAAAGTCTACTTTTTATAGGACTTGTGTAGGGTAACTATACGTTTCTTCATATAAAAATTTATTTTAATAAAATAGTTTTTCAAGTACTTCTCACTGAGTAACCGGGCCTCTTTGCCTAAGCAAATGCATTGAGTTTCACGTCAAAAGGTGGGAAGGGCAAAGAAGCTCGTTGTAAAGCTAGTCTTAACTCGTAGCCTATTTGATTCGAGCTAGTAAGCCCGAGGGGTATTCTATACCTAGTGCCCTAAAGCCAACTGGTTTGGGAGTCATTGGCCCAAGACTCGCTACATGGATCAAATAGAAAGCTTAAGGAGTTAAGACACTCAATAGTGGTACAACGTTAAAAAAAAAAAAAGAAAAAAAAAAAAAAGAAAAAGAAACATTGGTTTCCACCGAGTAACCGGGTCCCGTTGCCTAAGTAAGCAATGATATTCGCATCAAAAAGTGGGTAATGTAAAAATAAAAATCAATAAATGAAGGATGGAAGTAGCAATACACCTGCCTATATGAAAGTTTAGATAAATCAGAGATAAAAGTGGAATAATTTAGAAAAAGTTCTAAAAAATTTAATGTTCTTTACTTAATTTTTCTATTGATAAGTATTAATACCCCAATGATATGTCTCATTTAAGCTCTACTGAATATCAATGGCCATTTTGAAAATTGCTTAGGTAAAATTCGAAACTCTAAAGTTAAAAGGTATTTAAAACTAAATTCTTTCTTTACTCGAGGACGAGCAAAGCTTAAGTTGGGGGGTGTGATAAGCATCATAAATTCACCAATAAAAGTATTAATTTATCAATTAATTTATTAATTAATTTATATTAATTTTTAAAAATTATTAATTAATTTATATATAATTTTTAAAAAATTCATATTTTTATTAATTAAAAAATTAATTAAAAAATAATAAAAAATAATAAAAATTAAAAAATAAAATTTTATTATCAATGGAAAGAGCTCATTTTTTTGATCACAACAAAATAAATTTCAAGTAAAACGAAGCTAAAATAGAAAAGATATGAATTTTTAAAGATATAAAATAAATAAAAATTAAATAAAAAAAAAAATGGCTCAGCCGGCTCCGCAAGCCGAGCCACCAAGCCAAGCCGAGCCACCAAGCCAAGCCAAGCCATCAAAGTCGACTCAGCCATTGAAGCCATCAGTCGGTCCATGATCTAGGCGTGGATTGCTAGCTCAGCAAAATCCGACGAATCAGAGCTTGCCACGTGGTGGACCTAGACCCTAAAGGGTCTACAGAAATTTATCGTAGCTCACAAGGGTAATTTAGTTTTTTCGCTCGGCAATAGAAGCACTGATTGGCTGCGGTGTGCGGTGCGGCCGGTCTACGCGATCTATGGGAATAGTGATTGTGCGATCGAATGGATGTGGTTATTTGCGGTCAGGATTGGACGACTGTGGTTGCTTCCAAATTTTATTCAGCTATAGACATCACGCAGATCACCATCGAATGGCAGCGCTCGATCCAAGCGATGATCTGACGGTCCAGAAAGCTTCCGATGGCAATCAAACTCTCAGGCATGTGATTTGCAGCCAGAATTCCTCCATGAAGCACGATCCAATGGCCAGAATTTAATCCGACCTGATCTGAGTTGATCTGCATCCGATTTTGAGGATTTTTGGACCGTTGGATTTCTATTGAATGGCTGGATTTTATCAGATTTATTAAAGATGTATCAGAGCTATTTTGATTCAAATTTTACTCGAATTCTTTTATATTTTGATGATTGCAAAGGCCATTAGTTTCATATTGCCTTTAGAAAAAAATATCCAGCCCTCCTAGCACTATAAAAAGGACCCTAGGCCTCCAGAAATCAACATCTCTGATCAAGGTGAAGCTTTGGTACAGGGCGAAGCCAGGCTATGGGTTAAAGGCTGCTTCGAAGCAACGGGTGCCGAGAAGAAGAGCCGAGCTTCTACACCATCTTTCTGCCAATGCCGATCCAAGATCAGAGATCAGGCTATTTTATTTTATTTTTTTTCTTTTTAAATTTTATGTATTTAAATTCTAAAATTTTAATTTTTGCATTTTAATTTCTTACTTTTTATTTTTATTACAATTTAATTTCTGCACTTTAATTATTACTTTTTATTTTATTGCAAGTAGATGCTAAGATCTAACTAATAGATCTTAGTACCAAATTTAAATTTCTGCACCTTTTAATTTTTGCTTTTAATTTTTCGACTTCACTTTTGATTCTAAAAATCCTTTTCTTCTTTTCTTTTCAAAAATCAAAGATTTCAAATCTAAAAACACTACCTTCCCTGTGGATTCGACCCGACTCACTACTATCTACGCATTTTCAATGATTTTAAGAAGTTGGATTAAACTAATAAACACGGTGTCTTAACGACAACATCGCGTTCCTATCAAGATGCTCTTTGATCAATAATCAAATGGGCTGGTAAAGTGGGAGATCCTGGTTCAATACATAGGTCAACTTTTTTGAATCCAAAATAATTTTGAAGTTTCTTAGCCAATCCTTGTAATTTGGTTTGATCAATCTGTGGATGTCTAGGATTTGAGCTAGTGGATTTGATGCATATATTTTTTCTATAGAGAGTCAAAGTTTCTAGTTAGACTTTTTAATTAAACTTGATCAATTTATTTAGAAATTTTATTTTTAAATAAATTAGGCTCTTACTATTTTCTCGGATTCCTACACTTCCTTAGAAAAGATGCAAAAATCTTCATGATTAAAGACTTTTAGTGGATGGTGCGGTCTCACCGATTGGCTTACCATCTTATCTAATAGTTATTGATGATGGGTCAATTGATGAGTTGACAACTCTTGTCTAATGTTTCTCTAAACATGGTGTACCTAAAACTTGGTTTCTAATTCATCAAGCTCACCATGCCCAAAATATTGCTCCACTCCTTAATTAAGTCAGACCCACCATTTACATAAATTGGATTTCTGATTGGGATCCTCACCATATCTAAAATATTGAGCCCAACTCATTCTCCAATCCATAGCATCTAATGCCTAATAGAATTATTGCATCTTTCCAATGTAATTGAACCACTATATCCAGTCAAGAACAATCAACTCTAGAAAGGGCCCGCACATCTACAATGGTGGAAGACCTATGATTTAATATTTTCTTAGAAAAATTTGATTCAGGTCTCTTAGACTCGACTAATCATAATGGTTATGACTACTTAGTGGCATGGATTAGCTTGAACTGTTAGCCACCCCAAATCAGAACTAGATCGACCCAATCAGCCAAGTAAGTCAGATCAGTAGGAGGAATATGCCATTAACTTATTATGAATGCATTTAGATCGAGTAGCTTCCAATTAAAGACCACTGATCGTATCTGCTAAACTTACTTTAGACATCGACTTGTTTGACCAGAACTGATCGGATTAGCCTATAATTCAGGCTCGAACCATGGAGCCAAATTAGGTCTTAACTTGATCAACCAAATGTAGTTGTGAGTCAACCTTGACCAAGATTTATGTCTAATGTGCTGGTCAAATCTAAGCACTTTTTTTCCCACCTAACCAACTCTTGATTCGATTTGATCAACCGCTAGACCTAATTAAGCTATCCATATTCAAACCCATATTTTATGAAGATGTTTAGATTTAAAAATTTATAATTTTTAGATCTAATTAATTTTATAAACTTAATTCTTAATTAAATCCAAGGGTTCAAAAACAAAACATGCATCAAAGATCCTAAAATTTTAGGATTTAGGATTTTGCAGAAAAGTAAATTTTAATTTTTAATTAAGGATAAATGTGCAGCAATCCTATATGCCATAAGAGCATCCCATCAAATAAAAAGAAAGGGTATTTAAATCCTTCTTACTCTTATGACCGGACGACCAAGAGAAATTTCTTAATTAGAAATTTTAATTACATTACAAACAGTTTTAATCTAATACATATATCTCATAAATGAACAAAGATTTAAACTATGCATGCTTTGTATATATCACATATATCAAATTTAAAATGATACATGCATGTTTCAGTTCTAATTATATCTAATATAATATCTAAAAATAAATTTTTAATTGATCACATCAAAAGAAAATTTATTCTAGATAATTTATAGAACAATTCTATAAACCTAGTTTAAACATGCATCATATATATTGCATATATTAATTTTAAAAATTAATGTACTAAGATCTAATTATAATTCATGTAGCATCTAAAATCAATCAAGTCAGATCATAAATAAAATTAAAATTAGATCAAAACCTAATTTGAAGAACTAAAAATCTGGCTCTGATACCAGTTAAAGAAAAATCTAAATTTTCTACCGTAGGATCGATCTAATTTGATCAGATCTAAGATGAAATTTTAATTTTTTTTTAAAGATCTGATCAGATTTGAGAGTTCTCAAATTTGATTGATATGATCTAACATTACAAAAATAAATTAAAATAAATTTGTAACAACTATTGTTACCTGATTTTGGGTAAATAATTTATCCTGCTGATGATCTGACGAAGCCTGAGGTTTTGGATGGAGCCGCACACACACCTAACCTCTACTGAAGTCTACTTGGATTAGATCTAAATGTACTCTCATTCTAGATCTAATCTTGAAATATTAAATTTAAAGTCATTCCGTAGAGCCTTCAAACTAAACTTCGATGGCAGCACCTTCGTCTCTTGATCTAGGAACTAGTCACGCAGCATTACAGGATCAAGGACCAAACTTTGATCTCTGAATTTTGCCCAACTCCTTGGGCATGGAGAAGAGAAAGAGGATTAGAATTTGGGGCATGGAGATGGTGGGAGAGGCAAGGCTTCGCCATAGAGAAATTGCAATGCAACATAATGAGCACAAGGCCCTATTTATAAGCCTAGGCGCCACCCTAGAGTCCTGGAGCTTTGAGCAACTAAATTGCTTAAAGTAGAAGGACTCCCAATCTGATATCCATGCCCCACACCCCTTTTCTCAAAGTTTTGTTGCACAAAATTCCAAAATTTTGGCATAAAGATGGATGGATCAAGTTGGGTTGGTGCAAGGAACTTATCTCCTAAGAGTTTGAATCAAATTCAAATGATTTGACCCATTCAAATCCTATTTGAATGGGACTCTCCACCCTTATCCATATGGGGTGCATGCCTAGGAGGACGTGCACCCTTCGCTTTCTCATGAAATACCTAGGGTGTGGGCTCCTAGAAAATCTCCAGGGGGTGCATGCCCCTATCCTTTCTTTCCTGCAACATGGGGCAAACTTTGACCCTTGTCCTATTTGTTTTGCTTATTTTAAGATAAGCCCTAATCAAGTCCCATCTGATGGAATTAGGATAAGTCCTAATCAAATTAGGACAAGCTTTGATTAGGCCAGGATTAGGTCTATTTAGATCAAGACAAATCCATATAGGGTATCCGAAAAAGCTTTGTCCAAATTTCATCTTATGATTTTAGGACAAGCCCTGATCTGACCTGTTTTGATCAAAACAAGCCCCAGTTAGATCAGGATTAACCCATACAAGGTTTCTAATTGAGTCAAATCCAATTTGGCTTAGGAATCAGAAAGACTACAGAAGAAGAATATTAGGCTCAATCGTGTGCTAGCATAATTTTCTTGAATCTAATTGGATCTAATCTAAATCAATCGATCTAGATTAGCCTAATTGATGATGTATAGATCCAAACTCTTATTTGTGTGATCCAGTTAGGTTCAATTCTGTATGGTAATGAGATATATCATGATCTCTATCATTGACATCATCGAAACACCTTTCGATGAACCTGAACTTTTACGATTCATCCAATTAGAATTGTCGATCATCAAGATAATTCTAATTAATTTTAAAATCCATCAGTGACATCTAGCAGTATATAATGGCAACCCATCAAAATTGAATGCAAACCTCTTAGTACAGCTACCTATGTGATTGAATTCTTCTATCATGAGCTTCGATAGAATTAGGGTTAAGGTGAACTCGTCAAACCCAACACCCATCATATGAATGAATCATTCAATTCGAGTTCGATATGAAATTCTAATAGAAATTCTTTTCTATTAATTCACATTGCCATGGTCATGGGCTTAAGGACTTGATCTTATGATTATCATAGGACTACTCCTTCTCTATTGAGGTTGATAGATACCATCTTGGTGTGCTCCAGTTCCTACAATGAACATGCTATAGCCAATATATACCTCAAGATTCTGAATGGCTAGGAGATCGAGTTATGGTGTAGTCAAATTATAACACACTCAAGATAAACTATTGATGCATGTTAGGTCAAAGAATGAGTCATACGACTACAACATTGAGCTAGTCATCAACGAGAAGATAGACTTTCTTATGACTGCTCAAGGTGGTTACGCTCAGTGCCCTTGTTCTCAATAAGTACCTATGCTCTCACTCTAGTGTCTCACACCATAGACTCAAGATACATCTATCCTAAGAAAGTGATCATACATCAATCTTCTGGATCGATCACCATCCTCGTGATGATCTTACGATTGGGAGCAATTTATGAGTTAATTATATTAACATATATCTTAAATTTTCAACTCTTAAAAATATACGTTATCATGTCTGTTAACTTAAAGGATGTAACGCAGATACTTTAAATATATAATATGATAGAAAATAACCCATTTATTAATTTTAAATCAAAGTTATAAAATTACCCCTAGAAAGTGTATTACAAGTATTAGCCAATCTGACTTTTAGGATACACATCTAACATAGATGTGGTTGCATCTTTTCAATGCAACTGAATCACTGTATCTAGCCAAGAATAATCAACTCTGGAAAGAACCCGCAAATCAACAATGGTGGAAGACTAATGACTTAATATTTTCTTAGAGAGATTTGATTTAGATCTTTTAGACTTGACTTGATCATAATGATTATGACTAACCTAGTGGCATGGGTTAGCTCAAATCATTACCCACCTTAGATCAGAATTAGATGGACCCAATCAGCTAGGTAAGTGAGATTGGTAGGAGGGATATGCTACTAACTTGCCATGAATGTATTTAGATTAAGTAGCTCTCAATTAATGATCACTGGTCGTATCTGCCTAACTTACGTTAGACACCGACTTGTTTGACCAGAACTAATCGGATTAGCCTACAATCCTGACTTGAATCGTAGAGCCAAATTAGATCATAAAGTGGTCAACCATATGTAATTGTTAGTCGACCTTGACCAAGACTTATATCTAATGGGTTGATCAAATCTAAGCACTTTTGATCCCATCTAACCAACTCTTGATTCGATTTGATCAACCGCTTGACCATATAGAGCTATCCATACCCAAACCCATGTTTTATGAAAGTATCTTAGATCTAAAAATTTATAATTTTTAGATCTAATTGATTTCATAAACCTAATTCTTAATTAAGTCCAAGGGTTTAAAAATAAAACATATATCAAAGATCTTAGGATTTTAGGATCTAGAATTTTGCAGAAAAGATTTGATTTTTGATTTAGGACAAACACGCTGCACCCCTACATGCCATAAGAGCACCTTATCGAATGGGAAGAGAGGGCCTTTAAATTCTTTTTACTCTTATAACCAGACAACCAAGAAAAATGTCTTAATAAATATAAAAACTACACTATAAAATGGTTTAATCTAATACATATATCTCATATATAATTAAAGATCTAAACTATGCATGATTTGCATATATCATATATATCAATTTAAAATATTTAAATATATATTTTAGATTTAATTACATCTTATGTAATATCTGAACATAAAAAAACTCAAATGATCACATCATAAAAAATTCAATCTAGACTATTCATGGCATAGTTCTATTAAAACTAGTCTAAACATGCATCATATATATCACATATATGGAAAATTTTGATATGCACCTACTGATTTCAGATCTGGTCACATCTCATGTAACATCTAAAATCTAAAATATCAGATCATAAAAAAAAAAAAAATCAAATCAATACAGATCTAAAGAACTACATACGTAGCTTTGATACCAATTGAAGGAAAACCTAGTTTTCCTACTGCAGGATCGATCTGATTTGATCAGATCTAAAGCAATTTTTTTTTAAAAAAAAATTTCTTATGATCTGATTAGATATGAGAGTTCTTAGATCTGATTGGAATAATCTGAATATAAAATCCAAATTAAAATTAAATCTAGTAACATCTAATGTAATCTTATAGGATAAACTATTTATTTTATCGATGATCTGACAAAGTTTAAGGTTTTGACTTGAGCCGCACACGTGCCCAGCCTCTACCAAAGTCCACTTGGTTAGATTTGAAAGTCCTCTCCTTTTGGATTTCATCTCAAAAGATTAGATTTGAAATTGATCTCAAGAGCCTTCGAATTGATCTTCGATGGCTGCGTGTTCGTCTCACGAGCAAGATTGTCTCAAACTAATCTTTGCGCCAACAGCCTTCAACTTTTGAAGATGATTTCACTCAACACCTTTGGCATGGAGAAGAGGGATAAGATCAGGGATGATGCATGGAGAATGGAGGGAAAGGCAAAACTTGGGCATGGACTAATAGGAATGCCAAACACTTTGGCATAGGGTTTATTTATAAACAAACCCTAGAGTCCCTTAGCATCTAATTTTGAACGGGTCAAAGCCAACATGTAGAAGGACTCTTCCTTGATTTCCATGCCTACTTCAAAATTTTCACTTAATTTTGTCGCACAAAATTGAATGGAAAAAGGCACCAATAATGGATAATGATTAAGGTTTAGTGCAGAGATTTAATCTCCTTAAGAGTTTGATCTAAATCAAATTCTTTGACTTAGTCGAATCCCATTTGAATGGGGCACTTCCACATTATCCATATGGGGTGCACGACAAAAGGGGGTGTGAACCCATCTCTCCATGCAAATCAGCCTGGGGTGCATGCCCCTAGAAAATCTCCAGGAGGCACACACCCCTTGTCCCTCAATTCCTACAAAAGTAGGTCTTGTCCTATTCCCATTTGATGGGATTAAGACAAGACTTAAAATGCGCAGGACAAGCCTTGATCTAACTTGGACAAGCTTCAGTTAGATCAGGACAAATCCATACAAGGTTTTTGGATGAGCTAAATCCAATTTGACTTAGTCAAGATGAACTAGAAAGACGACAAAAGAAAAAAGTCAGAGTCAATCGTGTGCTAGCATGATTTTCTTGAATCTAATTGGATCAAATCCAAATTAATCAAACTAGATTAGTCTAATTGATGACATCCATATCCAAATTCTTATTTGTGTGATCTAGTTAGGTTTACTTCTGTATAGTAATGGGACATGTCATGATCTTCATCATCGATATCATCAAAACACCTTTCAATGGACCAGAACTCTTCTGATTCACTCAATTAGAATCATCGATCACCAAGATAATTCTAATTGATCCTAAAATCCATCAGTGACACCTAGCATTATGTGGTGGCAATCCATCAGAATCGAATATGAACCTCTCAGTGTAGCTACTTGTGTAATTAGGTTCTTCTATCATGAGCCCCGATAGGATCAAGGTCAAGGTAAACTCGTTAGACCTAACACCCATCATATGAATGAATCATTTAATTTGAGTACGATGTGAAATCTTAATAAAAATTTCTTTTTATTAATTCACACTGCCATGGCCATAGGCTTAAGGACTCGATCTTATGATCATCATAGGATTACTCCTCTATCGAGGTTGATAGATCCCCTATTGGTACGATCCAACTCCTATAATGAATATACTATAGCCAACATATATCTCAAGATTCTGAATGACTAGGAGATCGAGTTATGGTGTAGTCAAATTGTAACACACTCAAGGTGAATTATCGATGCACCTTAGATCAAAAAACTAAATATACAACTGCAGCATTGAGCTAGTCATCAACGAGACAGTAGACTTTCTTATGACTGCTCAAGATGGTTATGCTCAGTATCCTTATACTTAATAAGTACCTATACTCTTACTCCGATGTCTCTATACCATAGACTCAAAATTCATCTATCCTAAGAAAATGATCATACACCGATCTTTTGGATCGATCATCATTCTCATGATGATCTTACGATTGAAAGCAGTTTATGAGTTAATTATGATAACACATGTCTTAAATTCTCAACTCTTAAGAATATGTGTTATCATGCTAATTAACTCAATGGATATATCATAGATACTTTAAATACATAATGTGATAGAGAATAATTCTTTTATTAAATTTAAGTCAAAATTATAAAAATACTTCTACAAAGTATTTTACAAGTGTCGATCAATCTGGCTTCTAGAGCACTCATCTAACAATTGGCTCTTTTTCTTATTAAGATGAGATCCTCCTATTCCTAACAAAATTTTCAGGATACAAAAAGGGCCGTTGAGAGAGCCTCTCCCCATTACCTCCTATTTTAAATAATTGGAGGCCTTCACCCTCACTACGATAAGGTTAACCTCCTATCTTAAATAATTGGAGGCCTTCTACCTCATTTAGGAACGAGTTTGATTGAGTAATTTTCTGCCATCACATAATTTTGCATTGAAGATATATGTTAAAATAAGAAAATTTTATTGAAGTTATTGGTAATATATTTATAAATTTTCTAAATTCCAGGATTGCAGGAGTGTAGCTCCTTCAAGTTTCTTTAAATAGTAGGTTCCTGGTTAGACGATTTCCATGACCTCATAAGGGCCTTCTCGATTTCGAATAAGCTTGTCTTGATTTTATGGCTGAGAGATGTCTACTTTTCATAGCACTAGATGTCTAACTTTGAAGATTTTGCTTCTGACTTTAGAATTATAATATCGAGCCACTGTCTGCCAATAAGCTGCTATCCAAATTTGAGCTTTCTTCCATTTTTTCTTTAGTAGATCAAGATTTGCTTGAGATCCTATGAATTATTCTATTCATTGAAGCCTTCTACTCATGTTGAGGAAAGTCTGAGTTCGACTAGTATGATTGCCTCAGTCCCAAAACCCAAGACAAATGGAGTTTCTTCAGTTAGCAATCTTTGGATGGTTCTATAAGCCTAGAGCACATGATAGAGTTCATCCATCCATGTTTCTTTTGCTCACTTGAGTCTGGCCTTTATTTCTTATAGTAAAGTTCTATTAGTCACTTCAGCTTCATCGTTTGCTTGCAGGTATGCTATGGATGTGAAATGATGGAAAATATTTAGATCCTCATAGAATTCAACAAATTTTGCCCCTACAAATTAGCACCCATTGTCTGTGGTTAGAGTTTAAGGTAGGCCAAATCTATAAACTATCGACTTCTAGATGAAGTCCTATATTTTAGCTTTGGTTATCATTGCTAGAGGTTCGGCCTCAATCCATTTGGTAAAGTAGTCCACTGCTATCAAGAGAAATTTTTGTTGTCCAGATGCTATAGAAAATGGTCCAAATATATCCATCCCCCATTGTATGAACGGCCATGGGGCACTTAAAGGTGTGAGCTGAAAGCTGGTTGTCTTTGAATATTAGCATCTCTTTAGCATCGATCGCATTTTCTTACATAGTCAGTAGCATCCTATTGCATAGTCAGCCAATAATATCCTTACGAAGTGTTTGTAAGCTAATGATCTGGCTCCGACATGGTTTTCACATATTCCTTTATGGACTTCTCTTAGGGGCATAGTCAGCTTTAGATGGCCAAAGATATTTAAGAAAGGTTAAAGAGTAAGATCTTTTATACAATTGATTCTCATATAGGACATAATAGGAGGCTTGATTCCTCAATTTTTGAGCTTCCTTATGATCTCTAGAGAGGATGCCATCTTTGAGGTATAGGATAAAGGTTCAATCTAGCTGGGCTCAAGGTCCACTTGCATTGTTGTCTGGTACTCTAAACTTGGATGCTGAAGAACTTCAAAGAAAACCTCCTTCAGCAATTCATTTGGAGCCAAAGTAGCTAGTTTGGATAGTAGGTTGGCCTACATTTTCTACTCTAGGATTTCATTGAACATCAAAACTATCAAAGACCAAGGTTAAGCTTCTTACTTTGTCTAAGTACTTCTTCATACTTTTCTCGTGGACTTCATAGCTGCCATTGACTTGTCCCACCATCAATTGAGAATCACTATAGACCTTCACATGGTCTGCCTGAAGAAAAATCCTGATTTTCCAGACCAGGTTCATTCAAATCTGATCAAATCAAGAGATATATTTTAAAATTTTTTTTCTTTGATTCGAATCAAATATAAAATATTTTAGATCTGATTCTTATTATTTTAATAATTAAAATAATTCAAATAAATTAAATCAAATTTAATTTATCTTGAAGTGGGTAATCCTATTACCCATTGATGATCCTTTAAGTAGCGGAAGGTACTGGATCTAGCCACGCAAGTGCCTAGCCTCTATCGATATCTACTCAAGCTAGATCTAGAGATCCTCTTCTTCTCTATCATATTTCCAAAAATTAGATCTAGATCTGATCTGGAGGATCTTCAAAACTCATTTCGAAGATCAGCAGTTGTCCTATGCAGCAGCGCAGCCTTCTAGCTTTCAGTCGTCTTTCTCTCATCTAGATTGCACCAACCAAGGGCCAAACCACTTTGGATGTGGAGAGGAGAAGGAGAAGGTGGGTTTGGCAAGGAGGAAGAGGGGAGAGGAGGTCTTGGGGTGTGGGAATTGAATTGCTTTTCCAATACTCTTTGAGTTGGGCGTAGGGTCTTATTTATAGACTATCTATGATCCAACTCCTCTTCTTCCCAACCAATCATAACTCTTTGTAAAATCAGATCTACATTTGATTGGTGGGAATAGAGTCCCTTGAATTCCTCCTTCGAGGGCACCTAAGACTAGTCAAAGTTGGTTCTCAGGAGAACTCTAATTAAAATCCAAAAAGGAGATGGAGTCCCTGTCCAACAGAGACTCCTTGGCACCTCCAACTTGGGCGCACGCCAAGGGTGGCGTGTGATGCATGCTAATTTATAGCTATGGCAAGTGCACCAGTCGATCAAGTAATAAAGTGAATGAGTAGAATATCGTCCCTAGAGGATTGGAAAATAAGTACCGAAAAGCTCTTTCCTATGCTTTATTTAGAAGATCGATTTATGAGAATAAGAAATTAAAGAAAATAAAGAAAATAAAAAAAATAATTAAAAGTTTTTAATTAAATAGAGAGAGTGTAAATTGTTAGGATTTTAAACTCAAGAGCAAATGAATTACTAAGGCAATCGGTTCACCAACTCAGTCAATACAATATTCAGATTTTTAGATTAATTTTATTTAATGTGACGGTGGAGTCTCTTAATTTATTCACTACGCTTTGGTCCAGACATAGCAAAACTATTAATATTTATTAATTACTCTTTGGTTCAAGTATAATTTAAATAAATATTAATGCATTAGGTTTGTAAAACCCTCTAATTAAAATACGCTACATCCAAAGCGCACTAAAATTTTCGCATGCATATGAATTCTAATTTGATTCATAATACAAGGTATATAATCAAGAAGCATTAACATAGATGTACTTGGTCCGTAACATCTATGTTCATCAGATCAATTAGAAGATGGACAGTAATCTAAAAGCATTAAGATCAGATTTATATACTCCTCATGAATAAAATTTAAAAATAAATCACACTGAATATTACATCAAAAGAGTAGCTACACCTTAGCCTTACTAAAAAAAAATTTAGTTCATGATAATAAGTCAAAAATTTCAAAAGTAATGATATAAATAAAAAGCATTAGAGAATTAGAGGACCCTGTTTGATTGCTGAAATGAGTTGTCTGCTGCCTCTTGATTGTAGAGAACTTGGCGAAGATGAAGAGGCTCCTTAATCGATGTCTTGATCGTCGAAAGAAATCAAAAAAAAATCTTATTTTATTTCTCACAAATTACTTTTTCTCTTTCTACCTCTCTCCTCTCTTCTTTCTTCATCTTCTTTTTCCCTCTCTCTCTTTTTCCGTCTCTCTCTTTGTCTCTCTCTAATTGATTTGACACCATAGATTTTATACATAAGAGTTTGTCCCCCAAATCTCAAAATCTAGGTTTAAGACTCCCAAAACAACTCAAATTAATGATCTGGGATCCCCATTCTGGCCTTGATGCTTAGATTCAGTCCTCATCAATCCCTTACAATCTCAGTACGTAGATTTAATGCAGCGTTGGATCAACCGTTGGATCGTTTGGCCATCCGATTGCATAGTAAGCTTCGTTTATGTTTACTTGATGATATCAGCCGTTGGATCTCGATCGGGAGCTATGGATGCCGTCCATCAGCGCCTTCGCTTCGACCATCCGATCGAATTTCAGCGAATACCACCTGTTGGATCAGACAAAATTTCTAAATTATCCTCCGTGGACCATGCATGAGCCCGGTGTTGCATGGACTGCCGCATTCTTCAGCCAATCAGAGTGTGCCTCTGGCTGTAAAATTCCCAAAATACCCTTTAGATGGTCCATCGTGTGCCGCAAAAAATGCTGACGTCATCTTGATGTCAGTGTTGCATCGGCGATTTTTTTTTTTTTGAAATTCAATTTTGGGCTCGTTTGAAGTCCATTTTGCGTGAAATTTATTTCATCTGAACTAAAAAAAAAGATCTTCACATTGATGGCCTTCTTTCCTACATAAGATTAATAAAAGTATTAATTTCTAAAAAAATAGATTAATTTATTTTATAATTTAATACTTTATTAGTATATTTTTATCACTTATCACACCCCCAACTTAGTCATTGCTAGTCCCTAGCATTGTTTTGTTTTAATACCATTTCAATAAGATTATCCATTCATAAGATAAATCTAGGATTAAAAGGTCAAAACGTTTAGAAATACTGCTAACTAAGCATTGAGTTTCAAAGCAAATTTTTTCAGTCAATACAATTAAAACTTTCATTAGAGTACACAAAGATCTATAGCACTTGTGTTCATGTGACTAATTTTAGCATTCAGTATTAAAGAACAATAAGTATCTTCTCTTATCACCTATTTTGATTAATTTTTTAAACATCCATTTTATACTCATGAATTAAGGTAGCTTTCACACTGCCATTTTTTTTTTTCTTTTTTTTATGCGAGCATCCTGGCCTTTATCCTTCACCATTTTACGATCAAATTTTTCACACTTGACCTAGATGTAGAGACCTCAATTACTAGGCTTTGGCAATCACATATACTCTATCTTTGCACTTTATTTATAGGCAGGTATCTTTTCTTAAATTTAAAATTTTTTTTTGATTAGAATGTATATTAAATTACCAATTTTTAGTAAATTTGAATCCTCAGTTGGCCTTATATCAATACTTACTTTGCCTTTAGTGTGCATGTGCAATAAAAAGTGCTAATAGTCTTTTTAATGACATAAGTAGGCTGCTAAAATTGACCAACTAATTCTACTTCTTTACTCATTACATTCATTAGAAAAATTCTATCTTTTTATCAACTTATCCAGTTTATCTTGCCTTAAGATTTTCTTCTTGACACAATGATTTTTTTTTTTTTAATTAACTTATTCTACATTGTCTAAGGAAAAGAAAATAAAGGGTGCAATAAAAGATAGGAAGGAATACATCTGATTTGGTTTAGTCTGTTCTTTGAGCTTTGAAATTTTGCTTGATTCTCATTTGATTTTTCTGCAAAATTAAAAATACACACCAGAGTGTAAAAGAGAACAATAAATAACTGAAAAATAAAAGGAAAAAAAAGATCAAAACTAAAAAGAAAAGGAAACAAACCATCTAGTAGTTTTGATTTATAGGTCTTCACGCTTGACTTTCGTTTGACGTTCTAAAGTGATCAAATCTAGTGACCACTTCAATTGGAATTACTTTCATGTCTTGATTGAATCCTTTTTCAATTTTACATTGCTTGCTTTTGTAGTCTTAAACTTTATTTTTTACATATTCTTCATATAATGGATGTCAATAATGTCAATTAGAAATAAGTTTGGAATTATCATCCAATAATTTTAGTATCTTTGAAAATAATTAAAAGTAACTGTTCGTCTTGGACTCTAGAGAATTAATTTTTCCTTGTTGAACATCTATTAAAAAGCTTCTCCAGTAGCTAAAAAGGTCTCCCTAAAATAAGGGTGGTACATCTAATCCTTCTTTTATATTCAAGAAACAATAAAATCAACAGAAAAATAAACTTATTTACCTTTACCAGACATCCTCCAACTATACCTCTTGGATATTTATGTGATTAGGCTAAATTGAAGATAATAGTGTAGGCTTTGGTTCTCTAGACCAGCTCTCCTAAAATAGAAAAAGGCATTGAGATTTATGCTTGTCTCCTAAATTCACAATAAAACTTTATCAAAACTTACAATCACCAATAATGCAGGGATAGATAAAACTCCCTGGTGTCTTTAGCTTCTGTGGTAATTATTTTGAATGTATTGCTGAGCATATCTTCATTCCAAATTTATTCCTCTCAATGCCTTTCTTCAGCTTTGTCTTATTTGTTAGGATTCTTGAGAAACTGGCAATACTTTGAGACTTTGAGTAATAGCATCTACAAAAGGGAATATTAATATGTAAATTCTTTTAAAATTTTAAAAAAGTTAGGAAATTTCTTATCTGGACTTGCATGTATTTATCTTTCTGGGAATGGTAGTGGGGCAGTAGGCTTCACAATTTGGATTAGCAAATCGTATACCTGGAGACCATCCATCTCTATGTTTGGTATTGGTGACTGACGAATTTAGTTGAGGTTCCTTATTTGGTAGTTGGCTCTTCAGTCTCATTTCTTCTGATTGTCTCCATCCAGCTTTGGTACCACTTCTAGAATGATAGATTAACTTGCCCCTTGGATTTGTCTGCCGTTATTGCTGTGGCAAGGATCCTTGAAGGTCTCTTGGAAGATTATCTAGCCATTTGACCTATTTGCATCTCCAAGTTTGAATTACTGCCGTTTGGTCCTGCCTTAAAGTTTGGCTTCCAAAGTTTTTTATAGTTGCTTCTTGGTTTTGCATAAATTTGACCATCAACTCTTCCATGTTGGACTTCTTTTTAGGTACTTGAAATCCCGAAGGTGGTTGTTGTGCTGCATTTTGATTACTCCACGAGAAGTGCTGCCTCCACCCTTGATTGTATGTGTTGGAGTAGGGATTGTTTTGTTGCGGCCTGAAAAAATTATCAATATAATTAGCTATATCAGTTGTTTTAGCAAAAAGGATAACCTGTCTGGCAATTGGCTCGTATCGTGTCTCCTCCACATTAGGTCATAAGTAATGCTCTGAATATGCATAGCTGTTCCCTTTAAGTTATTGACTTCGGCTCTAAGGGCTATAATTTTCAGCTAGTAAGGGTTGGACACGCCAATCCTACTCCCTACACAGCTGTTAGTCTTTTTGGCATCATGCGCTCTATCTGCCATTGATAGCTATTTGAATGCCATCTCATCGATCAAATCGAAAGCTTTCCTTTGGTTTTTTGATTAATGTTCCTCCTGCTGCTGCATCAAATCATAGAAACGATTAGTAGGAGATAAACCATTATAGAAAGTTTCAAACCTGAAGCAATACGGATAGTTGATGAGGTGGACATCTTCTCAGTAATTCTTTAAAGCTTCCCAACCTCATATAATGTCTCCATATCCCATCTGCATAAAGGAAGTGATACTCATGCGCATCTTGGCAGTCTTGGAAGGTGAAAAGTACTTAGCCTAAGAATTTTTGGACTAGGACATCCAAATATGATAGAACTTGCAAAGAAGAGAATGAAGCCAACTCTAGCTTTGTCCCCGTAAAGAGAAAGGAAATTAACCTTAATCTAATAGCATCATCGACATCCCATTAATTTTAAAAAGTATCTGCAAAGTTTAAGAAAATTAGAAATATGGGCATTCGGATCATCATGCACGTGTCCACTGAATTGGATAGTTGATTGAATTATCTAGATCATCGCCGATTTTATTTCGAAGTTGTTTTTGCTCGTACAGGTGGTCTCTTGATGCCTCGAAGCTGCATCAGCTATAGAATGGTGTGATATAATCATTCTAATAAATGATGTACTGGTCAAATAGCTTCAATGCTGTCCTTCAGTCGCCATAATCCAATCCTAGATTGATGTCGTTAGGATCTTAGCTGCCATATTCTCTCTTATTGTAGTCTTCCTAATGTCCTTTCAATTTCTGGATCTAGAGGTGGTAAGTTACTATGTCCAGTATGTGTCATAAAATAAATAATTTTTTTTTTTAAATAATAAAAATTAAAAATAAATTTCTAAAGTAAAGCTAGGATCAAAATTTTAATATTATTTTAGATACAATCTCCGACAACGGCGCCAAAATCTTGATGCGTGATAATTTATAGCTATGGCAAGTGCACAAGTCGATCAAGTAATAAAGTGAATGAGTAGAGTATCGTCCCTAGAGGATTGAAAAATAAGTACTGAAAAGCTCTTTCCTATGCTTTATTTAGAAGATCGATTTATGAGAATAAGAAATTAAATAAAATAAAGAAAATAAAAAAATAATTAAAAGTTTTTAATTAAATAGAGAGAGTGTAAATTTATAGGGTTTTAAACTCAAGAGCAATGATTACCAAGGCAATCGGTTCACCAACTCAGTCAATACATATTCAAATTTTTAGATTAATTTTATTTCAATGTGACGTGGAGTCTCTCTAATTTATTCACTATCCTTTGGTCCAGCATAACAAAAACTATTAATATTTATTAATTACTCTTTGGTTCAAGATGTAATTTAAATAAAATTAATTGCATTAGATTTTGTAAAACCCTCTAATTAAAATACGCTCGTCCAAAGCGCACTAAATTTTCCGCATGCATATGAATTCTAATTTGATTCATATAGGTATATAATCAAGAAGCATTAACATAGATGTACTTGGTCCGTAACATCTATGTTCATCAGATCAATTAGAAGATGGTCAGTAATCTAAAAGCATTAAGATCAGATTTATATACTCCGCATGAATAAAATTTAAAAATAAATCACACTGAATATTACATCAAAAGAGTGGCTACACCTTAGCCTTAGTAAAAAAAAATTTAGTTCATGATAAAAAGTTCAAAAACAGCGAATAAAATAAAAACATAGAGAAATTAGACTGTTTGATTACTGAAATTGATTGTCTGCTGCTTTTGATATGGAGAACTTGGCGAAGATGAAGAGGCTTCTTAATCAATTTCTTGATTGTCGAAAGAAATAAAAAAAAATTCTTATTTTATTTCTCATAAATTATTCTTCTCTTTCTACCTCTCTCCTCTCTCTTTCTCTCTCTCT